>CM065643.1:29489981-30089981 GCA_033220585.1 Dipteronia sinensis | reverse complement strand
TATGCCACTCATCAATCAAACAAGTATAAGATATAACACATGCATCATGCAATAGATCTTTGTGAACAATTTCACTAAATGTTCTCTAGATGGCAATTATTTAAAGAGAAACAAATGTATCCTAAACAAAGTTCTCTAAAATAACATGCCACATGATGCCATGCACACATAGAGTTGAAAAGATGAAACAAGAAAGCAAGCTTTAGAGTAGAGATATACCTTAGCATGTTTTTTCATCAATGTAAAGCCTTCGCCCTTTTTATGAGCTCTCTTGGCTTGTTTTTCCTCATGACAACAAGTTGTTGGTGTGTCTTCCCAAGAGAATAAAGACTAAACATCTCAACTCAAACAAACATATAAAATGACTTTCTCCAAAAATCTTAACAAAATTCATCACCATATAGATTTCAAGATACAGCTTCTCTAAAGTTAATCAACAAATTTTGACTATCATAGTGAAAGTATGAGAAAATTAAGTTCATGTATTGACTATAGATTCCAAGTTTGAATACTAGACCTAGCATAGTACAAATAGCTTAGTCAAGCATCAAACTTAGAACTCTTTTCAAACAAGAAAAAAAAATATTCTCATATGTACTACTCAATCAAGTATGAGAGCACTCACCTTTGACCATATTGGTCTTAGGTGAACCAACACAAATAATATCATGATCATTACACATGGCAATATGAAATCTAGAAGATAAATCATCAACTATCTTCTTCATGAAAAATCACTCATATTAAACTCATCATTATTGCCATGCACAAATATTTCATCAAGACAAGGTATATGACCATCATGTTTTTTCACATTCTCATCCACACAAATCTTCTTGACATTCTTCTTCACATGTTTATCATTTTTATGCACAACATTCAAAGATTTATCAACATCAACATGTTTAGAAGAATTACTAGGAATCCTTTTCACATCATGCTTCTTAATCCACACTTTCCTAGTAAGTTTCTTTACATGATCATGATCAAAATGCACATTTTTCAAAGCATCAAAACTATTGTCATGTTTAGAATCTTTCAAAGAAGATTTGTTCAACTCACTAGCATGCAAATTATTCTTCTTAACCCAAACTTTCTTTGTTGATTTCTTTCCATTAACATGTTCATCATGCATAGTCTCTAATGCCCTAACCAGTTTAGAAACAACCAAAGGAAGTCTTTTTATCTCACTAGCATGTATCTCATTCCCTAGTTTGCATTGTCTAATATACTTGTAGCATTTACGTTTGATATGCCCAACAACATTGCAAAAATGACAAACCGGGATAAACTTAGAGATGTTATGTCTAGCTTTAGACTTAAACTCATGATTAGGAGAATGATTATGTAACTTTTTCACATCTTTGTCATGTTTCACATTTCCTAGTTTGCATTGCCTAATATATTCATAACATCTAGGCCTAATGTGACCAACCACATAACAATAATGACAAACCGGAATGAATTTAGAAAAATTACCTTTTTGATGTGCATGCTTTGGTTGAGAAGTTCCATAGCTCTTCTTATATTTGTCTTTGATTTTGGAAGGAATGCTAGTTGAGTCTTTCTTCTTCTTGGACTTTCTTGACTTGTTCTTGGTTGTAGAAGTCTTCTTAACTTCTTCTACAAAACCCAAGCCACTCTTATCTCCATGATGCTTTCCAAGTTTTATTACTTCATCAAGCTTAATGGCTCCAATTATCATGCCATTAATAGACTCTTTGAGAACTTTGACTTCATCTTTAAGATCACACTCCTTTGTCTTCAAGATAGTCAAAGTGTCCTCGTTTTGCTTAATCTTTCCTTCCATGACAAACAACTTCATAGTAAAGTCTTTTTTTAAAATCATCCAACTCTTGAGCACTTTCCTCCATCTTTGAAAAATATTTTTCAATGGTCTCTTCACGCAATAAAATGACTTCACTTTGCTTGCATATCTTCTCCAAAGATATCTTATTTTCATTGTCAAGAGCTTTGATTATCACCATTAAATTAGCATTGATCAACTTCAACTTGTTGTTCTCATCATTCTTCTTGACATTTTCACTTGTTAGTTGAATGATCTTGTCATTTAAGCTTGTTTCATCATGACTTGAGGAAGTTTCAATCTTTTCATGGTTGGAGGAAACTTCACTATCTTCACTACTTAAAGAGTATTCACTTTCCTCAATACTTGAGGAGTCTTCACTACTATCCTCAAATCCCTTTCATATATAGCCAAGTGAACAATGGAATTGCTAGTTTATTCACGATCATCCAAGGACTCATTTTCCTCTTCTACATCACTCATGGATCTAATGTAAGCTTTCATCATACTTTTCAAAAAGGAGTAGTTACCACTCTTCAAGAGTGGAGACCTAGCACTAGAAGCACTTCCCGACATCGACTCACCTATAGCAAAAAAAATGATTTTTTTTACAACACAAACACTTTAATAAGGATCTATATAATTACCTCTAGACACCCGCTCTGATACCAATTGAAATTCCCTTAATATTTTAGTCTCAAATATACCTAGAAGAGGGGGGGGGGGGGGGGGTGAATAGGTATAGCCTCAAAATTCTTGCAACTTCTTTTTTCTTCACAAGATATACAATATCACAACAAGCTTTAACAAGTATATTGATTCAACAAGACATTATGAATGCAATTAAGCAATAGATGAATCAATACAAATTCAAAGAAAGTAAAGCTAATAAAAACAAAAATCAACACAAGGATTTTTACGTGGTAAAACCTCAAAAGAGGAAACATCCAAAGGTTGATACCATAACCACCGGCAAAAGCAATTCACTATGACAAATAGGAGTGACACCCTCAAGTGGCAATCAACACAAGATTCACTCTCTAAGCTATCAACACCTACTTTACCCTCGGGCCTAGTGAACTTACTATGCCAACTTCCTATCCAAGACCTCAAGTCTCTAGGAAGGCACCTTGCTTGTCTATCCAAGTCACCCCGACTCTAGACAAGACTTCCTTGCTTAGCTATCTGGATCACCCCGATCCTAGCCAAGACTTCCAATGCATAAATTGAAGATCTCCTCTCCAAAATGTGACTTCCAATGCTCAATCCAAAGAATCACTCTAAGGAATGAGACTTCCAACCTCTTAACAAGGCAAATGATCTAAGTGGATGCAAGTGATGCAAACACAATCAAATAGAGCAAGTTGATCAAATACACTCTGTGAAGAATTAGTTTATGCACAAATCACTCACAATCAATTGTAACTAATTCTTATGAACATGTAATTAGAGATCTAGATTAGGCATTCAAAACCATTCACAAAAGTATCTAGAAACCTAAACATGTCAATCAAAGATAGAACAACAAGTTTTCAATCAAAAAACACAAAACCTAGCTTTGAAATCAAGTTAACACTCGAAATCAATAACTTATTTAACAAAGCTAGAACTAGATTTAGATGATAGAGATCACAATAAAAAATAACCATGTTCTAGAACATGTGACTAAAACCTAGAAATCAACAATCAAGATCAAATCACAAAGTTATTCTAGATTCAAGTTCATGCTCTTCAAAATTAGCTAAAGAAAGTTCAATCAAAAATCACAAGAGCTAATTTCGAAACTCATCCAAACAAGTCTAAAATTGGAATCAAAATCATACTAAACATTTTTCTTTAATCAAATAAGAAGATTCATCAAGTTGATCACAAAAGAAAAATGTAAAGAAGATGATTCACTTACAAATGATGAACACACGAACTGAGAACAGATCACCGTAAAAAGCTTGGACATCATTTGACTCTAAAAATACTAGGGAATAGTTCCTCCCTACAGGACCATCAATTTCAGCTTTTGAAAATCGAAAATCGGAGTTGATTTGAGAGTGATATCACAAAAACAAAATTGGACAAGTTGTGAAAAATTTCTGCACGAAATTTGAATATATATATGGAGGGAAATTGACATAGAGAGAGAGAGAGAGGTAAGAACACCAATCACCACTTGCCACATCAGCTTCCCATGGAGGCGCATGGCCTCCATGGGAGCAGAATGGTGGCCTTCTCGTGGGGCCCACGCTCCTCCACGGGGTGGGGTGGTTTTGGCTTTGCCATCCCACTTCCTCTTTGCTCCCTATCGCGCACTGAAATTTTTTTCGACCGTTCTCTAGCCTCCAAACTCCGAATTCAAATCCATTTTTTGATTATAAACCAAGACTCCCTCATGTACAAAATATTTCAAGACAACTTTCACAAAAAATATGGAATTAAACTTGAAAAATAAGGACGAAAGCCATATATGATAAAATCAAGGAAAGTTTCTTAATTTTCTAATTTGAACTCTAAATTGAATGAATGAGTAACCAAAATAACCGGAACTCAATGAGATATAATATAAGCTCAAATTCAAGTTCAATCACATTAAAACACAAATAAATAAACAAAAGAACACACAAGTATGCAGTTTCCTAGATATAGTCCTAGAACATGCAAGTTTACAAAAATTGTCAAATTAAGTCTAATGCATGTGCATACTTCAAAAAGTGTGTGAATGTGTTATAAAAATTTAGTGCAATGATTCAAGGACACAAATGTTATGCAATGTGTGTGTGTGCGCTAATGCCTTGCAAGAGGAAGAAAAATCTCAATACCTTAGCATTCAAGAAAGCACATTTCCTCTTGAAGACGAGCTTTACATGTGAAGTTGATTTTCTTCTTTGAAGCTTGTATAAACCACGAACCACCTAAGCAACTAGAAATTACAAAGAAAGAGAGTTTTGTTATGGAATCAAACCAACAAAAATCTAAAACCTAACATGTTGTTAGGAATTTGAGTTTTGACAGAGCGAAAAACTGACCCGAAGGTGACTTGCTTCCCATGTCGCTTTTAGGTCGTTTTTCCCTCTTGAGAAGATTTTCAACTTTGCACACCAGTTAATAAAATGGCTATAACTTCCTCTATAAACCTCGAAATTGCAATCCATAAAATCGTTGGAAACTAGACGACCGAGGCTTTCCAAATATATGTAGATTTCAACGTGGTTCGATATGAGGAGAGAGATATGACCCCCAAAAGTTGGATGTCTTGCACGAGCCTTTACAATTTCAACCCATTTAACCTTCAAAACTCTTCAATTAAGCTCTAACACCTTATTTATGGTTTAATACCTAAAAAAAGCTCACAGAACATATTAAATAACAATAATACCCAAGAAACGAGCGAAAACAATAGGAAATGAGGGGCTATGCCAAGTGTAGAAATGGATACTATCACTAACACTCACTAATTTGAAATATGGAGTACCAATTAAGGATTGTGAATTCCTGGTGGGTTTCAAAGCCGACGGTATACATGTTGAGTGAATTGTTGTATTTCTTGACTTTATCGGAGTTTGAAATACATTTGTTGTTGCCTTTGCCGGTACAAATATTTCTACCACTTCGACATTAATTTCATGCTAATTTGATTACTTATGAGTAAGCAAACAGGTTACATCAGTGTCTATCATAATGGATAATGTACATCTCACATTCTTCGTTTTAAGCTGTGAACTTATCCTTATCTCAAATATGTCGCTTTTGACCCCAATACGGTGAAATATTATTTCCGACAATTCACTATGAAAATACAGCTCTTAACGTGTGTCTACAACCTAGAGGGGGGGGGGGGGGGGGGGGGGGGGGGGGGGGGTGAATGGGTTGTTAATCGATTATTACCAACTTTTTCGATTAGTCAATATTAAACAAATAACCTAATTAAATCAAACATACAAAATCAAGTGTAAAGTGCGGAATAATAAATAACACTTGATTTTTACGTGGAAACCCTTAAACAAAGGGAAAAACCACGGGCTATCCTCCTAGCCACACACGATCCTCAAATCCACTATATGAGTAAAACGTTACACCCTCAAGTGATACTCGGACTCTCACTCTAGATAACCTCAGGCTATGGACACTACCACTCGCCACTCTTGGTTCAATCCCTAGTGATATCCACTGATACACTACTAACGGCGTGAGCACCTCCTACTCTACCCGCAGGCCTTTTACAATGGATTCTTGACCAATGCTTGCCAACCACAACTTGGTTGTAAGACTACAATGCTTGTGCAACTTCACCCCGAAGCCACAAGACTTTGACTCAATGAAGAGTATAGGGTCTAAGTGAACAATCAGTGAATGCTCAACACAATATATGTTAGACCAAACATACAATGCTTAACTAGATGTAGATAATGCAATACAACATCCTAGTTATCAAATAATGCCTACATGTACACACATGAGGTCTCAATTAGTTGTAGAGAAATTCTAACAAACTAATTGTCAATTAAATTCACATAAACATTCATAAACTTGACTAGATGCACAAAGTCAACCTAATCATCAATTAAGCATACATGAATATTTATGGATTAGCTATTTAGGCATATATGACCTAATAATGCAAGCTATCACAAACAAACACAATCAAATATTCATGAACATTAACTAGTTGATTAAAACACAATTTCTCAACCTAGTTGTCAATTAATCACACATGAATATTTATGACCTAGCTTTTAGGCAAAAATGACCTAATCAATTAAGCTATCACAAACAAACCCAATCATGTTATAAAGACTCATAAATATATGCAATAAGTAGAGTCTAGGTATTTAATCATGCAATAAATACCTAATCTAGAGTAAGAAGAACAATAAATGATATTCAAAGAAGTTCTTGTTTACCTAGTCATGAAACAATGAAGACCCATGCTCAAATGATGTTGAATGATGCAATATGGAGATGGGTTTTGGGTTTGGAGAGTCAAAGATGCTTTCTTGAAGCTTTCTCTCTCTAGGAGCTCTAACCTCTCTCTAAATATGAATTTTTGAGCTCTTAGTCAGCCAAGAAGAGGAAAGGAAGAATATATATATGAAGCCCTAGATCAAACTACATCGTTTTGAACTTGGGAACCAGAATCCCGTCAAAACCGCTTGCTAGACCGCGGCACAGGTAAGTGTCCAGACCGCGGTACATACAGCAGTGCACCGTCTGGACTACACCGCGATTGGGACCGCTGTTCGTGCAAGTGCACAGGTCGCGGTCCACGTCGCGCATGACGCACTGGAGAATACCGCTCCGTGCACCGCGGTGCAAGCAAAGCCTGCCGAGCGGTCTAGGCCGCACCAAAGGGAAAAATCCCTTTTTAACACTCAAGACAAAAGTCAATCTTACATGAATGTTGTGCAAGTGTGAAGTGAGTGAGATGCACACAATGAAGCACAATTAACATGTCAAACATGTTATCAACTAAGATACAATGCAAGATATGATATCTAATGTAAGCTAGTGAGTGTTTTAGAAAAGGATGCACACTTATACAAACAATAAAGAACACAAATGCAAGATAAACAAAACATGCATGAAGTGTGTGTGTGCACCTAAACTCTTCAAGAGACAAAGTCAAGTGATTATACCTTTTGCTCTTGAAGTCATGGAGATGCTTGGAAGCTTGCCAATACGGACCTAAGCTACCCATTACACAATCATCCCCAATGTGGTGGTTTGTCATGAAATAAGCCAATCATAAAATCGAGGTCCTTACAATCTCCCCCTTTGGCTATTTCATGACAAAACAACCACTCACAAATATTCCTCACAGAATAAAATAAAGCTATTGTCCATGATCACTTCTACAATACAAAAGAGATTCCTAGAATCTAAATATTCAATATCTTCTTGTAGAATCATCAATGTACCTACACACAATAGCAAGTAGCACTTTCCAAGAACAAGTGCAAGTGAGGTGAACAAATAAAAACAAGCATTGCACTTAAATACAAATAAAGCAATACAAAGAATGCATGTGCAATGCTCCCCCTAAAAGGTTACTCTCCCTCATGATTTCTCCCCCAAAGCATAGCATAAACAATGCTCCCCTTATATCTCTCACTCCCCCTATTTCTCTCAAGACTTCTCCCCCTTTTTGTCATGAGATAGGCAAAGGAGCTCCCCCTATTGGGTTGCTTTAGCAAAGAGAGCTATTCGCACAACAACATTGCATAATCATATACACAAACTTTATGCAACTTAAATAATTGAGAGAGATTCAAGGAGATTATATTCAAAAAAAAATGTGTGCGTGTGAAAGGTTGCTTAGCATGTAATACAAAATACTATTATTCTCATGCATAAAAATCAATCAAAGCAACACTCAACAGGATTTCCAATTGAAGTCAAACCAATTAAGACCCTGTTGTTATGATAAGAAGATATATATCCAAGCATTTGTGTGCAAGTGTACTAATCACAACAAAAGTATATCATCTTTTCTTCATTGCAAGATACATCATCAATCAACAATTTTGATGTCAAAAATAAGCAATGCAACACCACACATAACAGTCATATAACAATATTTTCTGTTTTTCTCCTTTTTCTGTTTTTCTCCATATTCCTAGCAAGCATGTATTTCTGTTTATCATGCTAATGTAACTCTCTTGATGGCTTTCACTCGGTTTCAAATGAGTAGCCTTTTCCAACATTTGGCGGCTCCACGTCATATTGCCAGTAGCTCTTTTTCAAGAGAGAGCTTAAGAATGCATATCTAGGAATCATGAACATGGAGAATAATTTGAGGTCAATCAAATGTACTAACAAGTAGAACATTCCTCAAAAAGATAAGCATGCTCAAGCAATAATAGAAGTCATGCATTATCATACAAAGCAACCGTGCAATATTGTAATCAAAAACATTATACAATTATTAATCAATGTTATTCACCAAGCACACTCAAGCAATCATAAAAGAGCATAAAATAGGCCAACTTTTTGCATATAGCAAATCATGCAAGATCGCTCTCTTTGCTTGAGCTCCCCTCATGGGGTCAATTCCAACCAAGTCAATGGGAGACATGAGCTCCTATAGACCTATCAAGTCCAATGGACCTAATTGCATCTACGGGAGTCACATGTGCACTAAGGCAAGCGGGTTCATACTTTCTAACCCACCTAGGTTTCACTTTAACATTTTTAGTGGTCATAGACATGTTTCTAGGTTCCCTAGGTTTATGTAAACTTGCCCTATTTTTCAACCGTTTTTCTTTCATGCTCTCTAATCTACACCTCTTAATGTAATTTAAGCAATTTGGTCTTAAGTGACCAATCATACCACAATAATGACAAGTAGGTACAAAGTAAGGATTTATACCATAGCATTGTGATCTCATCGAGGCATCGCCATGTTGATGAGGTTGTCTTTGATGGTGCATCGGTTTGCTTCTCCTAGGAGCTTGAGCCGATTGGTGGCACCTTTGTGGTTTTGCTTGTAGAGGTGGTTGAGCCGGTTGATCATGCCTTCTTGGTTTAGCATGCCACTTATGGTCACCTCCTTTCTTGATGGTTGACTTGTTGACGGAGGTGGTTGGCTTCTCAAGGAATTGTCCTTTCTTCTTGGATTGCCTAGGCTTTGGTTGGGATGCCAAGGCTTGTGTGGACATTCCTTGAGTGGAAGATTGCTTGGATGAAGCTTTGTTCTTGCCTTGAGCTTGAGGTTGTTTGACCTTGGCCTTCTTTAATTCTTCAAGGCATCTCATCTCTCTTTCCTTGACAATCTTCAAGGAGTTTTCATTGTTGGCAAGTTCTTCTTTCATGGCCTTCATCTGTTGATGGCAATCTTTAATCTCCTTCTCATATTCGGACATATCAATCACGTCCGACTTCAAGGAGTCATTTAACTTAGCCTTTAATCGAAAATTATCCTTTTCCAATCTAAGGATATCATTTTCTCTCTCCTTTAAGGACTTTTGAAGAAAGTCAATGAACTCTTGGTTATGCACATTGTTGTCATAAGAGTTCCCGGAGCATGATCCATCACTATCAAGGCTTCTCCCACTTGTGCTTGTGAGAGTCATATCATCAAGGCTTGCTTCACTCAAGCATGCTCCTCTTCGGTTTCCAAGTTCAAGGCCACCCATCTTGAAATCTTCAAGTGATAAACATTTGGTGATGGCTTGAGTTTCTTCATGGTAGGAACCCGGAAATGCGAAGTAGTTGATCTCACTAGCAACCGAGCTTATAGAGCACTCTTCAACTACTTCAACTTCGCTATCACTCCAAGTAGCGATCATAGTTTCTCCTCCCTTCTTGTACTTCAAGTTACCACACATGGAGGCAAGGTGGCCAACTCCACCACACTCAAGGCAAGGGTCATCTTTCCTTGACCTTTTCTTTTCCTCCTTCACCTTAGAGGTCATGCCCTTTTTTTGAGATTTTGTAAATCTCTTAAATCTCTCAACCATGAGAGTCATCTCCTCATCGGAGTCACTTCTTACTCTAGAGAGTGAGACACTCTTTTCACTTTGCCTCTCATCAAGTGAGTCAACTTCCTCATCAAGACTTTCGCCTTGGTCATATGACAAGGCACTCTTGCCTTCTTCTACTTCCACATAAGAGACTCCAAAGGCCGTGTAGTTAATGGCAAGTTCTTCATCATCCGAGGAATCTTCTACACTCTCACTATCACTTGATAAGATAGCCATCGCCTTTTCTCTTCTCTTGTCCTTCAAGTTAGTACAATCCTTAGAGATATGCCCGAATCCTTCACATTCAAAGCATTGAATCCCCGTTCTTGAAGGCTTCCCTTGACTTGGCTCAATCTTCTTGAAGGGGGTTTTCTTCTTGAAGTCATTTTCCTTAGAGCCATGGCCACTCTTTTGTAGCTTCAAGAATTTCTTGAATCTCTTCACCATTAGAGCCATGTCTTCATCCGAGTCATCATCCCCCTTCCCAATCTTGGAGGTCCTCAAGGCTAACCCCTTTTGCTTCTTGGGAGGTGTAGAGGTAGGACCCCGTCTAGATTCATAGGCAAGTAGCCTTCCAATCACTTCACTTGGCTTCATAGTCTTGAAGTCCTTGTTTTCTTCAAGAGCCGTCACTTTGGATTCGAATCTATCGGGAAGTGACCTCATGATCTTTTGCTTGATCCTCCTATCCGAATACAAGTCACCTAGTTGATGGCTTTGATTCACAATGTCCATCAACTTCACTTGGAAGTCATTAAAGCACTCATGCTCTTCCATCTTGATCGTCTCAAATTGTGCTTGAAGAACTTGGAGCTTGGAATCCTTAACCACTTCGGTTCCCTCATGCGCCGTCTCTAGAATCTTCCAAGCTTCATGTGCATTTTTGGTGATTTGGATGAGTTTGTATTGGCTCTCATCCACTGAACAAAACAAAGCATGCATTGCTTTGTTGTTCCACTTTGAAGCTTCAAATTCTTGTGTGCTCCATTGAGACTTAGGCTTGGAGACTTCACTTCCATCTTCGATGGTCATTGTTGGAGGAGTGTAGCCATCTTCAATTGCCATCCAAGCTCGATCACTTATTTGGCAAATATAGGACTCCATCCTGCCTTTCCATGAGGCATAATTGTCACCCTTGAGCAGATGAGGTCGTATGCTCGATGCTCCCTCATTACTCATCCCAAAGTCACTCATAGTGTTTGGGTAATATGAATGCAAATGAATGCAACCAACAAGATGCACACAAATGCAAGACACACACAATCAAGAGCAAGGATCACCTAAGTATATCTAGGAACCCGCTCTGATACCAATTAAAAATACAGCTCTTAACGTGTGTCTACAACCTAGAGGGGGGGGGGGGGGGGGGGTGAATGGGTTGTTAATCGATTATTACCAACTTTTTCGATTAGTCAATATTAAACAAATAACCCAATTAAATCAAACATACAAAATCAAGTGTAAAGTGCGGAATAATAAATAACACTTGATTTTTACGTGGAAACCCTTAAACAAAGGGAAAAACCACGGGCTATCCTCCTAGCCACACACGATCCTCAAATCCACTATATGAGTAAAACGTTACACCCTCAAGTGATACTCGGACTCTCACTCTAGATAACCTCAGGCTATGGACACTACCACTCGCCACTCTTGGTTCAATCCCTAGTGATATCCACTGATACACTACTATCGGCGTGAGCACCTCCTACTCTACCCGCAGGCCTTTTACAATGGATTCTTGACCAATGCTTGCCAACCACAACTTGGTTGCAAGACTACAATGCTTGTGCAACTTCACCCCGAAGCCACAAGACTTTGACTCAATGAAGAGTATAGGGTCTAAGTGAACAATCAATGAATGCTCAACACAATATATGTTAGACCAAACATACAATGCTTAACTAAATGTAGATAATGCAATACAACATCCTAGTTATCAAATAATGCCTACATGTACACACATGAGGTCTCAATTAGTTGTAGAGAAATTCTAACAAACTAATTGTCAATTAAATTCACATAAACATTCATAAACTTGATTAGATGCACAAAGTCAACCTAATCATCAATTAAGCATACATGAATATTTATGGATTAGCTATTTAGGCATATATGACCTAATAATGCAAGCTATCACAAACAAACACAATCAAATATTCATGAACATTAACTAGTTGATTAAAACACAATTTCTCAACCTAGTTGTCAATTAATCACACATGAATATTTATGACCTAGCTTTTAGGCAAAAATGACCTAATCAATTAAGCTATCACAAACAAACCCAATCATGTTATAAAGACTCATAAATATATGCAATAAGTAGAGTCTAGGTATTTAATCATGCAATAAATACCTAATCTAGAGTAAGAAGAACAATAAATGATATTCAAAGAAGTTCTTGCTTACCTAGTCATGAAACAATGAAGACCCATGCTCAAATGATGTTGAATGATGCAATATGGAGATGGGTTTTGGGTTTGGAGAGTCAAAGATGCTTTCTTGAAGCTTTCTCTCTCTAGGAGCTCTAACCTCTCTCTAAATATGAATTTTTGAGCTCTTAGTCGGCCAAGAAGAGGAAAGGAAGAATATATATGAAGCCCTAGATCAAACTACATCGTTTTGAACTTGGGAACCAGAATCCCGTCAAAACCGCTTGCTAGACCGCGGCACAGGTAAGTGTCCAGACCGCGGTACATACAGCAGTGCACCGTCTGGACTACACCGCGGATGGGACCGCTGTTCGTGCAAGTGCACAGGTCACGGTCCACGTCGCGCATGACGCACTGGAGAATACCGCTCCGTGCGCCGCGGTGCAAGCAAAGCCTGCCGAGCGGTCTAGGCCGCACCAAAGGGAAAAATCCCTTTTTAACACTCAAGACAAAAGTCAATCTTACATGAATGTTGTGCAAGTGTGAAGTGAGTGAGATGCACACAATGAAGCACAATTAACATGTCAAACATGTTATCAACTAAGATACAATGCAAGATATGATATCTAATGTAAGCTAGTGAGTGTTTTAGAAAAGGATGCACACTTATACAAACAATAAAGAACACAAATGCAAGATAAACAAAACATGCATGAAGTGTGTGTGTGCACCTAAACTCTTCAAGAGACAAATTCAAGTGATTATACCTTTTGCTCTTGAAGTCATGGAGATGCTTGGAAGCTTGCCAATACGGACCTAAGCTACCCATTACACAATCATCCCCAATGTGGTGGTTTGTCATGAAATAAGCCAATCATAAAATCGAGGTCCTTACACACTATATATATCTTTCTCTTTATTGGTTAGAAAGCATACGAGGGCACATGGACTGGCTACCCTTACAATGTCTATCACGGTGCACTAACAAGACCGCCATCGTTTCCATATACCCTGAAAAAATAACTACCCTCATTTGGATATGAACATGAAGCAATGTAATAAAGGCATAATGAAATCTTTAAAACAAGTAAGAAATTTATAAACACATAATGAGGACATGCAGATAGAATTCATACTAAAAATAAAAATAATATCTCCTAAACTTGATATTTTATGTGAAGCTCTAGACATGGACTTGAAGCCCTGAGCTTGGATTTTGAAGCCCTAGACATTGATTTTGAAGCCTTGGAAATTGATTTTGAAGCTCTGGGCATATATTTTTGTAAGGACCTCTATTTATGATTGGCTTATTTCATGACACACCACATTGGGATCACTTTGTAATGGGTAGCTTAGGTCTTCAATTGTGACTCATTTTTAACAAGCTTCCAAAATCCCAAGGAGCTTCAAGAGAGGTAGTTCACTTGTGCTTAACTCTTCCTGAAGAGAATTAGTTGCACACACACACACTTGCATGTATATCTACTTATCTTGCACTGCATTTCATTTGATTGCATGTTTCTTCCTTCTTGAATGCTCCTTGCTATTGCATTTTGCATTGTTAGTTGTTTTGTTGAGGTTGAGGAGTCCTCCATTTGTTGCCATTGTCACCGTTGTGTGACCGCCATGAGACCGCTGTGCATTATCACAGCGGTGGGCATTTCAGTGTGTCACAGTTGTGTGACCGCTGTGAAACCGTTATAATAATTCATAGTGGTAGGCAACACAATGCGTCACCATTGTGTGACCGATGTGACTCCCCAAAGCGGTACTCACAACGGTCGTACCCTGTTTTGCCCAAAACGGTGCAGTTTTATTTTGACCTGCTATATATATGTTCTTTTCTCTCCCAACTCATTTTAGAGCTCAGAAATTTACATCCTTAGTGAGAGAAAGTGACTCCAAGAGAGAGAAAGAGAGAGAGCTCCAAGAACCCATTTTTACTCAACCAAACACATTCCCATGAGCATATAGCATCATCCAAGCATCTTCCAAGCATGGGTCTTTGTGTGTTCTTTGACTAGGTAATTTCTACATGCCCTAGAATCTCTTGTTTCATTCTTATGACATGTTTGCCTAGGATTAGCATTTATTTGTTGATTAAATGCATGTCTCTTTGCTTAGTGTTGTTTCTAACATGTTTGAGGCATTGAATGTTGGTTGGGTTTTGGTTTTCATTGATAGCTAGAATTTAGGACCATTTTGCCCTCTAGCTAAATCTATATGCTTTGCATTTAGATATTATTGTTTAGGACTTATTGATTGCATTTGTTGATTGCATTTGTTAATTGCATTTATTGTCCTTGCCATTGTGTATGACAACTTGTGTTGATATGGCTTTGTTTGATGACTAGATTTTAGACTTGCATATCTTTATCTAGTTAGGTTTTTATGAGCATTCATATAGACATTGATATCTAGGATTTTTACTTAGTGTCATATTTAATTCCTAGATAAGCATTTAGTGTTACCTAGCCTTAATTGCATTTTGAATATTCATATATTCACATAGGTTGTTAATCTCTTCTTGAGAGTTAAGTCTTGTGACTACAACGTGTAGTGCACAAGCTAGTGAAGTCTTGCAACCATGGTGTGGTTGGCATGCAAAATGATCAAGGATTCACTATAAAGGCCTGGTGGGTAGTAGTGGTGGGTTAGTGACCGAGAACGGTGTGACTAGAGGTCAACCTAGGTTGTAAACATCATTATAATATTGGATTTGAGGATCTTGTGTGGCTAGAAGGATAGCCCGTGGTTTTTCCCTTGTTGAAGGGTTTCCACATAAAAATCAAGTGTTATTTATATTTCCGCACTTTACACTTGATTTTGTACGTTTGTTTATGAGTTGAATTTTTAATATTGACCAATCAAGAAAAGTTGGTAATTAACTTGATTAAAAACCTATTTACCCCCCCCCCCCCCCCCCCTCCCTCTAGGTTATTAGACACACGCTTGAGTAGTATTTTCAATTTTTTAAGCATTGGACAAGGATTTCAAGCCCTAATCTGGGGTTTCAAGCCCTGGACATTGATTTTGAAGCACTGGGCATGTATTTTTAACCCTTAGACAAGGATTTCAAGCCTTAAACAGGGGTTTCAAGCCCTAGATATTGATTTTGAAGCCTTGTGCATGGATGTTTTAAGCCTTTGATAAGGATTTGAAGCCCTGAAAAGGGAGTTCAAGCCCTTGACGGGTATTTCAAGCCTTGTCAGGTAATGTGAATCTAGAGAAAATCATCCTCATGTCGAAAATGAACTACGAGATAATTATATAACATGGTATACTACTAGACTACCAGCCTTATACTTCACTGTCGATATCCTAAACTAGAGGTCAATTGACTCACTCAACTTAAAGATCAACATATATTTATCAATTAAACTGTCTGAAATTCACTTAACAATTCATACTTAAGCTTCTGTTATTTGCATCGGATATGGCAGTATCAAATAAATTTACACTACCCATTTCATCGCCACAAAATCCTACACTAAACTTGCCCAACTAATATCACCATGCAAATTTTTAAAAGAATGCTCGTAATCCCATCTTACAGCTAAAACTATTCAAAAACAGAAAAGCTCTAGGAACTTTCAATGAGTGTCTAAAGAAAGTTCAAACTTCCAAATAATATTCTCTTCATACTTACAACCTCAAAACTCTTCTACAACAAACCCACTTTCTAGATAATCAACACGAATCATCTCACATTAGGACCCACATTAGATCATCGTATTCATACATTTTCTTCATAACATGTTTAAACTTTAAAGCTGACTACTTGATTGAATCAATGCCATACTAATACAGAAACGGAATCCACATTTTTTCTAATTAGAATCCCATATCTGTCAAATGCTCTGGTCACCATTTATTCTCAAAATTAATACAAATCAGCTCCTTTTTAAACCTAATGTTTTTCCAACACAAACTAATTTATAAACCTACAGTCATACTACTTTTTAAAGAACAAAAAGATTTGTTAGTCTCCAATATTAAATCCCATAAATTCAAAAGAGTGGCATATTTGACATATGTGTGCAAGTGAGATCACAAATTGAGTTACCATGGCAATTCATCAGAAAAGTATAAAGTACGGTAGCTTTATTCAAATAGTCACAAGCATAGCCATCGATAAGCTTATCTTCACATTAAAACAAAATTTATGGAAACTCTTTGCTAAGTGCACAATTCGTAGGCTAATCGTGCCAAAATTATGCTATATTTTAGCCCTCATTCCTTGTCCTTTGTCTTGTTTTCGAGCACATTTTCATGTCTTATAGGGCTCTTTTATTTTGTTTATAGGCAATAAGTGTTATCCTGGTCTCGGTGATGGAAAGCAGGAATTTTGGGCATAGTGCGCGGGTCCTCATCAGCGCACTAGACAAAAAGACCAAGAAAGAAGAGCCTAGTGCATGGGTCCCCACCAGCGCACTACCCGTGCACTTCCAGCCCTAGAACTTCGCTGGTCCACACCAGCGCATCAAACCACAAATCGGAGATCAGAAATCCTCTAAAAAATACCAATATGCCCAGATCGCGGGTACTACGTGGGTCCCTACCAGTGCAGTTACCAATGAATCGAAGATTGGAGCGTTAAAGAGTGTCGGTGCACGAGTCACTACACGGGTTCCCTACCCGCACACCACCCGCGCACTACCTGCATCAGACTCGCCAGGTCAGCATTTTCAGACCTAATTTTGGAATCCTATAAATACATCCTCTTCTGATTTCGAAAACTCTCTTCCACCTCTCTCTCTCTCTCTCTCCTCACACGCCCATACTGACATTTTACATCATTTTCTCTCTCTAGATCTAGGAATCTAACTCTCCTATCATCATCCAAAACCCACATCATTTTCCTTTGATTTCTACTCATCAAGAACACTAAGAGGACTGGATTTGAAGCTTCAAGGAAAGAGAATCTCTACATGGGTTTATTCTCTATCTTTTCTCTTAGTTTTTGCTTTGCAATGTTTATGATCATGGGTAGCTAAATCCCCCCTAAGGGGTTGATGTGATTCATTTGTGAACTTTGGGCTTTGTAATGAACTCTATCTATATTTCAATCTATCAATTATGTTTCATTCTTTGATTTAATTGATTTCAAAACAAATGGATATTTGACTGTACACTCCTCTCTATGCTTGTTTGTGGAGAAATGATTTGAGTGGATGACTAGGTATACACTATATTTGGTTTTCTTAAGCTTAATTGAATGGAAGGATCAAACAAGAGTACACTCCTTAAGTGAGATCCGGAATTAATAATCTCAATTTTTATTTAATCTCAAATGGGTAATCAATTCTATACACTCTAGGTTGATAACTTGTGAGAGATTAAGCACCAATTCTATACACTCTAGGTTGGTGACCTTATAAAGATATTAGTCCCTTAATTTAATAGATGTGCATTAAGGTGAAAATCACTTATGGGTGGTCAAGCTATACACTCTAGATTGGACACCCATAAGGGATATACAACCAATTCTATACACTCTAGATTGATTACAATAGATTAATGTACATTCATGAAAGTTCGTAATTTGCCCATTGTTTGCTTATTGGATCCATCAACTCCTTAGTTCATTATCATTCATTCATTCACTAACCTACTAACTTAGTTGCATTTTAGTTTTAATATTAGTTCCTTGTGGGCTTAATTTTAGTTAATCATTTTTCCAAACCATTCTCATATTTTACTTTTATTGCATTTTTAGCACTAGAGTGTGATTTAATCATTACTAGTTAGATCGATCCTTGTGGAACAATACCCTACTTGCCACATACTTGTTTTCAAACAGTTTGAGTGCATTTTGGGATTTATAAATTTTGTTTTGATATTGCATATACGGCAAATGTTTGTCATAGGCAAATAGTTTCCATGGAAGCAAGTGGATCGTAAAGCTTTTGAACACAAAAGATCATAAGGTAGTTCAATAGATAGACATATCATCTATACAAAAAAAAATTGATCTCTTTAGTGATACAATTCAGAAGTATATCAATTGAAAACAATGATTCTTGGAATTAGTATAATTCATCCAAAACATGTCATTTAGAATCATAAAAAAGAAACAAAATCATTACCCTTAATTTAGTTTTAGCTCCCCAAACGACGATTGTCTCAATTACAGTATAGTGTATGTGATTTCCCTTAGGGCCACCAGCTCGAATTTCATCAAGAAGCAGAGATAAGCACAAGAAATTGCTCCACCTGTAATAACACAAGAAGAAAAATGAAAAATCCAACAACATAGATAACAATTCACAGTTAATCATTGTAAGTGCCTCAGTTTATGATTAGCTTATTTCGTTGACAAAATCACAATTGGGGTCAAATATTGTAAAAGGTAGATTAGGAATTGAAGATCTCCTATCATCAAGGCATTGGACTCCAAGTGCATCAAGGAATGAAGATTACTTGACTCTACTCCTATTTAAAGAGATGTTATTGCACACACTCACTTGCATGCATTATACTACTGTCTACATGTTTTTGAATGATGCATTGTATGCCATTCATCACACTCCACACTTGCACATTTTGCACATTAGATTAGTGTGTTAAGTTTTCCTGGAAAAGAGGATTTTCATCTTCACCGCGGTGCAGGTCGCTGGCCAGGCACCTGTCTCCGCCTCGGTCCCAACAGCGGTTGGTTCCAGAAGGTGCATGCTTTGAGGACCGCGGTCCATACCGCGGTATACTTCAATAAGCCCCTGCTGCCTAGACCGTGGCCTGTGCTCTTGCATGCATAGCTGTCCCCGCAGCAATTTTGTCCAGACGGTGCATTGCTGTGTGTACCGCGGTCTGGACAACTTGCCCGTGCCGCGGTCCAACGAGCGGTAATGACGAGATTTTGTTGCTGTTTTTCAAAACGGTGTCATTTTTTCTAAGGCTCCATATATATATATATATATATATATGTTCTTTTCCCTTCTTTGCCTTTTTAGAGATTTAGAATCCATTTTATCTCATCCATTTTAGAGCTCAAGAGTGTCTTGGAAGAAAAGTTAACAAGATACCATTTTTATTGACCAAAACCCAATTACCCACCATTCATTCATGGTTCAAGCATCATCTAGCTTCATCTAGGATATTTCTAAGCATGGGTCTTCATCAACATAGTTAACTTGGTAAGTAGAACACCATTCTCATCCATCTTTGTGTTCTTGCTTAACAAGAAATCTCTTTTATACTTGTTTACATCTAGATTAGAATTTTTATTACAAATAGAGATGTTTGTTGATGTTTAGGTTGTTGTATTGTGATAGCTATTGGATCTAGGAATGCTTTGATTTCATATAGCTAGAGTTTGAGTCTGTCATATAGCAACATGATATCTTAGAATGTTCTACATGTCATTAGTAGTTCCTAGATAAGCATTAAATGTGTTGACCTAGCATTTGTGCATTTAGAATATTTTTCATATTCACATTAGGTTGCATATCTCTTCTATTGAGAGTTGAGTCTTGTATGTGCCATTGGTAGTGTACAAGAAAGAGCCTAAAATCACTATTAAAGGCCCGTGGGTAGCAAAAACGGATTAGTAACCGATTAGGTGTGATGTGGTCAACATAGGTTGTAATCGTATTTATAAATAGTGGATTTGAGGGTTCGAGTGGCTTTTAAGCCCTTGAGTTTTTTCCCTATTGGGGTTTTCTCACGTAAAACAAATTATTATGTCTTTATTTTTTTTCTGCATCTTGTTACAATGATTGTTCGATAGAGTTTTGTTGTGATTAATTTTGACTAACCAAAATATGGAAATTAATTTTATTAAAACCTATTCGACCCCCACCCCCACCAAACCGCCACCCCCCCCCCCCCCCCCTTGAGGTTAGTTTTATCACTCTTAAAGTATTTTTAATCATTAAAAAAAAAGAATCAACATTTAACAACCTTTAAGGTGAGATTGAAGAGCAAGAGAGATGGGGTTAAGCAACCAACCATGGTTGTCTTTTACAATAAGAGAAGGGTGGTGGTGGTTTAAGAATCTGACCAAATTGGCCTTGTCGTCATCATCTAAACTGCTCCATTTTTCTTGGGTTTTGTGGGAGCTATTAAAGAAGTAAGAAGAGTACAGCAATATGAAAGAAACCCATATCATTATGATAAATAAATAAAAACAAATCAAACCCAGATAAATGAAGAGGGACATACCTTGGCAGTCTTGATTTCGTCTAGAAGCTCATGAAGTCTATTGTTTAATCTTCCAGCTAATGTTGTGTTCTGTTGATCTTCCCAAGTGACCTCTGTATCAGATTTTCCACTGAAAAATAAAAAGAAAGAGAAAGATTCCAGTATGGGTTTGAGCAATTTCAAGAAAGGGGAATGATTGTATGAGTGATGAAGAAGGCCGACTGAGGGGAAAAAATCCCAATTCTAGAAATGAATTGGATTGTAAAGGTGTAAGGGTTGTTTCATCAAAGAGAAATTTTTTGGTGGGTAATTTTTTCTTACGGTTCTTTTAAGTGGGAAGGGTATTTTAGTCCATCAGGGGCCATTCCATGCAATGTAAACTTTAAGAATTGACATTTTTGCAGAAAGTTTCATGAGTGGACATTTTTGCTCTATCAAACATAGGAAATGCTATTGTCTTTTTTTATCAACAAACTGGGGTTAGAGTGACCAAATTGATATATTTTTGAAAAGTAAGGGACTAAGAGTTGTAAAAAAAACAAACTCGTTTAAAAAATTGATTTTTCACCAAAATTTAAGGACTAAATTGATAATACCCCAAAATTGTTTACTCATATTTAATTCAATTAATAATTTTTTACTGTAACATTTTATTCATATTTTTTATTGACTTTTTAAAGATGACATGATATTAATTAAATCAATATTCAAACATTGAGCCGAGGGATGGCAAAAACCTGATACCCGGACCCGGCCAGGTACCCGGATTTTTACAGTCTGAGTATCATTACACACTCCGAGCGTACCTCTCTGAACTAATGGTGCTCTAAAAACTAAGTGAAATGAAATGGAGTGCGCGAGTCTAGATGACCCTTAGCAAGTGTACGAATCGCTGTTAAGTATAGCGAACACAAGTAAGGGTATCATTCACACGAGGAACTTGAACGTGTTCTAGTGATTGATCTAGTATAATTCACCGAAAATTAATCTAATGGGAAATTGCTTGTAAAATGCTTAGTTAAAGATTCTAAAGATATGCTGAGGAGATAATTATGCAATATGATAATAACAAAGTTCACAACCTAGGTTCTATCCTTAAACAATCTATATGTAAGAGTTTCAAGTGCAAACTACTCAAGATTGGTCAACCAAGAGATAGATCCATTATTCATGCACAACAATTCATGCTTAGATGTTAAGTAAAGTTCATACCCAACAATTAACATGTGAATATATTAAGCGCAAGTGCAAACTCAAAAATAGATAACAGATAGAATAGATTATTACTAAAAGTGTTCACATATATACAATCACTAAATCCTCAACAAAAGGATTTAGCCACTTATTATCAAATAATTACAGGTAAAGTAAAGTAAATAGAAAAATAAAGAAAGCTCATTATGATCTTGACACTCCCCTCTAGCGTACTCAATAAAACCTTTCTTGATTGACAAAGAGTATAGCTACTTACCTCTAGTTAGAAGATTCTAATTCTAATTCATGCAAACTAAAGTGTTTAATCTAAAGTATAAGATCAAAGTAAAGTGATTGTGTAAAAGGATATTTTTAACTCTAGCTACAAAGATCACATATATTATCACTCTTGCACTCTTACTTTTCTACAAACTTTCACACTTACTTTTTGAAAAGAACAACATACTTATATAGTGGGAAAAAGTCTTGGATGAAATGCACATGCAGGGTGATGTGGAATAGCTTCTGCGACCTTCATCTGCGACTTGAACCTCGCATTCGCATGTCGCAGTTAAGTCGGCTCAATATCTGCCACCCCATTCTGCTGGTTGTAACTCGCAAATCTTCATTGGTGTTTGTTTTGCAACATTGACGTTGCAGTCGATGCTTGCAGTATATTACGAGGATGAACTTGCAATCTCATGTTGCAGTCTTTTTTGGAACTGAACTGCTAGACACTCATGCGAGGTCGAACTTGCAATCGTGCGTCACAGTCTTTTCTGGAACTGAACTGCTAGACAAAACTCGCAGTAGGATGTCGTAGGAAAATATCTGGTTTGGTTGATACCTCATTCTCCTAGTTCTAACTCGCAATGTCCTCTCGCAGTGCTCTCCGAGGTGCTCTGCTGCCTTGGACTGCGAGCTGTAACTCACAGTATGAACTCACAGATTTGTTCTGATAGGCCAATGTCACTTCTTGAATTGGCAGAGTCTTCTGGACTTGAACTGCTACTTGATTCTGTGAGGTGGAACTCGTAGATTGCTCCAAAAATGAAATTTTAACTTCGTTTTCTCTCATATTCTTCCTCAAGTCCTAAATTTCTCCTGAATAACAAAAATACTTGCAAAGGACTCAAGGAGATAATTAAAATACACAAATATCTGATAAACGGACATAAAAGAGATGAATTAGATGCTCAAAATATATACAAATTTAGAGTGATCAAAACCCCTAAACCTATTCTTTGCTCGCCCTCGAGCAAAACTACTAAAAAGAAATTATCAAAAATAAACTCCTAAAAGGTTACAAAAGCCAATATTTCAAAAGATTTGTATACTGTGATACATGTGAATGAAGAGATTAGTGCGAAAGATACTTAGCAGAAAATAACAAAATGTCATTCAATATGAAATAGCACACAATTAAATCCCACACTCTAACTTCGAAGTTTCAAAGACTCTGAACTGGAATGCATGAATACAATTCGTCTTGACTTTAATCCTCTCTAGATTTCAGTTGATTTTTCTCTCAGAATCCTAGGCTCACTCTTTACCAACATATGCGAAGTTGAATATATGTGTGAATGTATTCGCATAAGATATATTTTTTTATGGAAGCATATTTCTAAACATGGATCTCAAGAAAGTGTTGAAAAACCAAGAACGTGGAAAGAGCATGCATCAATGAGTATTCCCAAGTTAGACATCCTAAAGATCAATTAGGACTCCTCTTGATTTCTACTGGTAAATGGAGTTTGGTGTATATTGATCATTTCCCATACTAAGTTTTTGTATTGTAATACTTTGGCAATTTTTGATTTCCCTTTTACGACTCAAACACTTTTCAAATTCAGTGTCTAGGCTTTAATTCAATTTTCTTGTGCTAAGATGTCATTTGTATTTTGAGTGACACATATATAGATGAATGAACAAGGGTTTCAAGTGCTTAATTATTTTGACACTTACTTCTTTTCTTCTTTTGACATAAACCTTTTTTGCACAATCTCATAGGATGCCTAAGTACACGTTATTTCTCATGTTTTATGAGATAAGGACTGTGTTTATGGATTTAGTGGGAGTGGCTTGTGTTTTGACCTTACAGTTTGTCTTTTTTTTGGGGATATGTGTTTGGGCTGAATGGAAATTAAGAGCACACACTGCCTAAAATCATATTCAAAAGTCTATCTAACAAGGGAAAACAAATTATAGTAAGCAGTCCATATGCATGTTCAATGGCATTCAATATGTATCACGCTTGATGAGATCAACATAAGCATAGAAAATTTTAAAACACAGTTTGGAAGAGTAGAATTAAACCCTAAAAAGTAAGCAATTTAGGCACAAATTCTGATTTTGGTAGTCTCCACTATTGATCCTAACATTTCCGTACAAAATGTCTTTTACTAAGTCATAAAGAGAAAAAAGGGACTAACTCAATTTGTGTGATCAATCATAGATTGATACAAAGTTATCCAGAACTTAGAAACTAGTGCAATGCACGATACTCCTCAACAACTCAAACATCACATTCAAAAAATTTATCAAAATTTTTTGTTTTGTTCATGAAAGGCTCAATTCGCAACACTATGCTCACACCCCCAAACCTAAATTCAACATTGCCCCAATGTTTTAAACAATAAAGAACATGGGAACGAGTTCTAAGGTTTGGTTGTACGAACAACAAAATCATTACTATCATATATATATATATATATACATTCTATCCACTAATCACAAGGTAACCACACACTTAGGCTAAACAATATATAATAAAAACAAACTATATACAAAGATAGAGTGTATCTAGGTGGTTTGCCTACCACCAAGCGTTGCATTGGAGCTCTTCGGCTCCGTAAGTTCTATTTGTTCTCGCACTCTTGCTTCTTCAATCCCTTGCATATATGATTTAACTCTATGCCCGTTGACCTTGAAAGTGTCCTCACTTCTTAAATCTTCTAGAACCACCGCTCCATAGGGGAAAACTTCCCTGATTCGATATAGACCAAACCATTTTGACTTCAACTTTCCTGGAAACATCTTTAGCCTAGAGTTGAAAAGTAGTGCCAACATTCCTGGATGCAAATAATTTCTAATGATAATTTTGTCATGCACTCTTTTTGATCTCTCCTTATAGAGCTTTTCATTCTCATATGCCTCATCCCGAAGTTCTTCAAGTTCATTTAGTTGTAACTTCTGTAGCTCTCCCGCTTGGTCTAAGTCAAAGTTGAGTGACTTAATCGCCCAGTAAGCATAGTGCTCTAATTCCACCGATAGGTGACATGTTTTTCCAAAATTCAACTGGAATGGAGTCATACCGATTAGAGTTTTGAAAGCTGTCATATATGCCCATAACGCATCATTTAACTTGGAAGCCCAATCTCTTCGGTTAGGCTTGACCGTCTTCTCTAGAATTTGCTTGATATGCCGATTACTGACTTCTACTTGACCTGAGGTTTGAAGATGATATGGAGTCGCCACATTGTGCCTCACATTGTACTGTTTCATCAATGTTGGGAATACTCTATTACAAAAATGGCTTCCACCATCAAAGATTGTACATCTAGGGGTCCCGAACCTTGTAAAAATATACTCCTTCACAATCTTCACAACAACCTTGCTATCGTTTGTTTTGGTGGCCTTAGCTTCTACCTATTTGGACACATAATCCACTGCCACCATAATTTACCAGTTGTCCTCTGAATGTGGGAATGGTCTCATGAAGTCGATTCCCCAACAATCGAATATTTCAACCGCCATATTCATTGATTGATGCATCTCATTCTTCTTTCCAATATTCCCTGACCTTTGGGATATATCACAATTCATGCAAAAATGATAGGAATCCTTAAAAATAGAAGGCTAATAAAAACCTGCTTAAAGAACCTTCATAGCCGTAGTTCTTGCACTAAAATGGCCTCCACAACTCAACTGATGACAAAACTTCAAAATGTCTCTCTGTTCACTTTCCGGAATACACCACCTAATAATTTGATCTGCTCCATGCTTGAACAAATAGGGGTCATTCCACAAATACCGTCTTGCTTGCCATCTGAATCTCTTCTTGCTTTGGTATGAAAAATCCGGGGCTATGATGTCGTTTGTCAAGAAGTTGACAATATCCGCATACCATGGCTCTTCATTTGCAATGGATAATAATTGCTCATTCGAAAAGTTATCTCTTAGTGGAAGTGAGTCTTTCTCTAGCTTGGATTCATGCATCTACCTACTCAAATGATCCGCCACCACATTCTTGCTTCCCTTCTTATCTCGAATTTCGAGATCAAACTATTGCAATAAAAGTATCCACCGGATAAGTCATGGTTTGGCGTCTTTCTTTTAAAAGAGATACCAGAGTGCCGAGTGATCCGTGAATACAATGATCTTTACCCTTATCAAATATAGGCAAAAATTACCGCTAACAACTCATTTTCTGTGGTTGAGTAGTTGAGCTGAGCATCATTCAAAGTACGAGATGCTTAATATATGGCGTGCGGAATCCTCCCAATTCGTTGCCCAAGCACTGCCCCTATTGCATAATCTGATGCATCACACATAAGTTCGAAGGGTAGATTCCAATCCGGTGGTCTCATTACCGGCGCTGATGTCAATAACGTCTTAAGCTTCTCAAAAGCTTCTAAGCATTTATCGTCGAAGTCGAATTCAATGTCTTTTTGCAACAACCTACATAAAGGTCTCGAAATCTTGGAAAAGTCCCTAATGAATCTTCGATAAACCCGGCATGCCCCAAGAATGAACGGATTTCCCTCACCGTCCTAGGGGGTTGCAAACTCTTCATCACATCAATCTTCGCCTTATCCAGCTTCATTCCTCACTCCGAGATTATGTGCCCCAAAACTATCCCTTGACGTAGCATAAAGTGGCTCTTCTCCCAATTTAACACAATATTGGATTCATTGCATCTCGTTAACACTGAAATGAGGTTAAGAAGACAATCACTGTATGAACTTTCTGTTACTGAGAAGTCATCAATAAATACTTCTATAACTCCTTCCACCATGTCTGAAAAGATCGACGTCATGCACCATTGAAAAGTTCCAAGTGCACTTCACAACGCAAATGGCATACGTCGATACGCAAATGTCCGGAATGGACATGTGAAAGTAGTCTTCTCTTGATCTTCCGGATCGATTGCTATTTGATTGTATCATGAATATCAGTCCAAGAAACAGTAATGGTTATGTCCCACAAGGCGCTCCAACATCTGATCTATAAAAGGCAAAGGGTAATGATCCTTGCGAGTGGCATTGTTAAGCTTCCGGTAATCTATGCAAACTCTCCACCCGGTTTGAGCTCTATGAGGTGCCAACTCGTTGTCCTCATTTCGTATGATCATAATTCCTGATTTCTTTGGTACCACATGTGTCGGACTGATCCACTTACTATCCAAAATTGGAGAAATGATACCATTCTCCAATAGCTTGAGAACTTATTTCTTGACCACCTCCTTCATAATTGGGTTGAGCCTTCGTCGAGCTTCTATTGACGGATTGGATCCTTCTTCAAGAAGAATTTTATGCATACAAGTGGTAAGACTAATTCTCATTAGATCATCCAAACTCCATACGATCACTCATTTATAATGCCTCAAACTTCTATGAGTTTTGCCTCCTCTGGTGGACTCAAGTCTGATGCTACAATTACTGGTAGTGACTTCTTCTCCCTAAGAAAAACATAATTCAATGAAAATGGTAGAGGCTTCAATTCAAACTTTGGAGTGGAACTAGAGCTTGGAATTAATCCTTTGATAGGAATCTCTTCATTGATTTCTTCTAGTGTATTAAAACCACTTGCCCTATACTAGAGTCTCAATCCAATTGTCTTCAGGATCTATTTCTGTGACAATCTCCCTGCTCACAAGTGCTCCCATCCAGCAAAGTTGCTCATAATCGAACTTATCCTCTTCTGAGAATTCTTCCATTCTCCTACAAACAAAACACTTAGAGTCAAAAGAGTGCATACACAACTACCTTTGTACAACTATAAACTAATGTAATTAAGGGAAGTTACAAGTGCAAGTTTTTAGAACACACAAGAGTTGATCATATTAGTTATCATGCGTGACATCTTAGTCCTCTTAATCATCTTTCTCTTCTCATGCAAAATATTTAAATGGCATAATATCTCCTCAAGAATTAACATTCCATACGTCCTTTATGAATAAAATAAAAGATTAAAATGATAAAGGAAGCTATTAATGAAGACTAAAGAGAAAAGAGACTTAGTTAAATAGTTACCTTGGATAAGATGATACTAGATATTTCTGAGAAAAAATGAAGGAGTGGATTACCAAATTTGGACTTAGACGTTGAAATGAGTCGGTTCCCTGTTTTTAGGGAGATATTTTACAAATCTGCGAGTTGGACCTCGCAGTTCCACGTCGCAGATGCTGACGTGGCATCTGATCTGACCTTAAATATCGTATCGGGAACTGTGCTGGGAACTTTCTACGACTTCTAACTCCCAGCTTCAACCCGCAGAATCTGTCCAGAACTCGTTGCTACTACATAATGTTGGCTCTTACTTGTAGCCTCTACTGGCAAAATCTACCCAGAAAATTTCTGTTACCTTCTTCTCGTAGACATAACTCGCAAAAACTCTCTCAGAATATGCTGCGACCTCTTGTTTCTTTCTCTGCGATTTAATACTCGCACTTCTACCTAGCAGATTTGTCCCCTAAGACTTCATGCTTATAGGTCCATGTCACAGATTTACTTCAGAAGATACTACTACTTGTAACTTTCCAGCTGCGACTTCTTACTTGCAGTCTTTACTCGTAAATGATCTCTAGAATGTGTTGCGAGTTGGGCCTGCAAGGTCAACCTCACAGACAGATCTCGCAGATCTTACCTTTTTCTCCTTCTTTTAACTCTTCTGATTCTCTTGCTTCATACCTGCACTAACAACATATTTACAATCACCATGGCTTCATCAGCCATCAAACATCGAATCTTTTCCAAAATTGTGCTTTGCTTGACAAACGACTTCTTATTTGCACACAAACAAAATAGTCAAAAAAGTTCATGCAATCAATGGTGGAGTAACTCCACTTGTGCTACCATGATGACTAACAGTGGGGTTAAGAGACAAATCAAGGGTTTCCCTTCTTTTCAAGATGTACACCTTTGGAATAGGTGTTGATTTTGTTATATCTAAAGAAGTACCCTTGGTTTGGTGATCGGTCTTAGTTATATATGTTTTTCTTCCCTATTTCCTATGTAATGAGCTTGTTTCTTGTTGCATTTTAGATTGTTTAATAAGTTTGTTGAGCATGTGTAGGTCACATTCCCTTAGATGAGGTACTCAATGTTTCTGCTATGGAAAGAAGCTTTAATATGAAGAAAATGGGCAAAATCTCTCAACCACCGCTATGGAGGTCGCTCTTCAGGCAAGGCATCAGAAGCGGTCTATCTACTGGTACATTCCAGTATGCGCTTCATTGTCAACCGTGGTCCATACAGCTTGGCAAGCAATTCCTCAGACGCGGTCCACAAAGCGCTAAAGATCAGTAGATACATTACTGTCCAGACTGCGGCCTAGGCATAGGTCTGCCAAGCGGTACAGAGAGCGATCGTGTGTATTCCGTGTTTTTGGAGGAAATCTTGAAGCCCTATTTTTGGAGAGCATATAAATATTTCTTATTCTTTTAAGAAGAAAATAAATTAACAGACCACCTCTTTTTCATTCTTCCTAGAAAAACCACACAATTTTCTTAAACATCTTTACGCATTGAAGATTCGAAGACGAAGAAGAATTCATCATTAAAGATCTTAATAGGTTTTATCTTTTCTTTCTCTTCTCTTGTTATTTTCATTATGTATAACTAATCCCATAACTAGGGAATCAATGTGAACCTTTTGTGAATGCTCATATATGGACTAATTATTATTTCATCAATTCAATTCTTGATTTATTCATTGTGTTTAATTGCTTGATCCTCATTAGTTTTAATATTTATCCACACCATAGACCAAGAATGGATAATTATTTGGCATGATTTTAGGGTTAAGACTATCTGAGAATTAGGGTTAGAGTATAGACCAAACCTAACCTTGATTAATGCTCTTTTGAATGAATGAATTTCATCTTTAGCATAGGCCAAGCGAAGTATAGAATTTGGTTCTTAATTCTTGCGCTTAAAGGGGATCTGATCGTTGTTCACACCATAGACCAAGGGTGAATAGTGGTTGGGAACACGTGACTCATCCCATGATCATACGGTAATAGTCACATTAAAGACAAAGAATGAACCCTACAATTGATTGAATCTTGTTTATAAGTTAATTCCATACATTGAGTGTTCATAATTGGGGATCATTGATGACCTAGTGTTTTCTCTCCATTGCTCACAAACCATATTCTTTTTAATTGCTTTAATTAGTTTAATTTAATTCAATCTAGTTTAATCAAAATCAAATCAATCTTTTGTTACTTCAATTTAGCTTTAATTAAAATTAGTTTTCAACCATTAAATCACTTTTCCTCGTGGGAACAATCCTTATTTGTCACTCTGCTTATCTTAACGATTCGTGCACTTACAAGTGAGTATTTTATAACACGATTTTACACCATCATTTGGTCACTCTTATCCTTTCGGATCCATTTGGGCGTAACCCTCATTTGGTTCCCCACAACATTTTCATGCCTATTTTTACGACTCTTGATGTACTCATTGCATTGGGTCTTTTTGTGACCCTTAACATAGCAAAAATAGCATTTATAAGGGAAATAAAGAACATTACCCTTCATCTTCTATGGGCGTGTTCCGTTGTTGCTTACTCTTGTGGGTTTTGAGGTGGATTATTCTTTCTTCCTGGTTGTCTCCTTTATGAAGACTTCGATCGGGTGCTCGGCTTGCTCAAGTTCCACTATCAAATCGCATTCCTTGATCTTAGAGACCTTGCATGCATATTCTTTTGCTTCTAAGGCATCCTTAAGAGCTTGATGCTCCTTATCTTTCCTCTCTACTTCCAAAAGCATCTTTCTCATTTTCCTTGTAAACTCTTCCTCTTGATTCTTGACAACTCGTGCCAAATCTTCACCTTTCTTGAGGGCTTCATCCATCTCCTTTTCCAATGTATCAATCCTCAAAGCAAGGTTGACATCTATCACAACTAGCTTTTCATCTTCCTTGATAAGGTCCTTCTCTAGTTTGGTCTTCTTCTCTCCTCAAGCATCCTTACTTCATTCTGAAATGCTTAAAAAAGTCTTCCAACTGATCCATCGGTTCTTCGTTGGTTGCATTAATTTCTTTGGTTGTCACATTGAAACAAATGTTCAACTTCTTTTATTTTTTCCCTACAAACACACAAAACTCAACTACCTCTCTCAAGACTGTCATGGTTAGCTTTCTATGATGCACATCAACTGTGGTTCTTACTGTAGCCATGAATGGCATTCCAAGAAGTATGAGTTATTCTCTACTTGTGTATTTTTCTCCAACATCAAAGACAACAAAATATGTAGAGATGATTAGCTTGTTCACTTTTAGGAGCACATCTTCAATAATCCCAAGAGGGTGTCGTGAAGGTTGGTCAACCAAAACTAATGACTTGGAGGTGTGCTTGAGTTCTCCCAACTTCAACCGCTTGTAGACCGAGGAAGGCATCAAGTTTATTCCTGATCCCAAGTCTAACATGGCTTTCTCCCTTGAAGTGCCCCCAATCGATATATCGACGGTGAAACTTCCAGGATCCCTAAGCTTTGGTGGGAGACCTTTCAGAGTGACTGCACTGATATTGCCTCCAAGACACTCTTGGTGGTTTGGTCCCAATTCATACTCCATCTTACTAACTACTTCACTTATCTTGAGTTTATTTTTTGTTCGGGAATTTGGGGGCTCGTAGGGGTTCTTTGCTTTATGAAGGTGAAGATGCACATTTCCTATTGCAACTCATTTCTTGTGTCCCACCACAGTTACTATGTTTATCCCTTCCGTGTGGTTAATAGGCGTACTCCCATTATCTTGCCGCGTAGAATTTTCTTGCAATTGAGCCAATTGCATAGAAATCTTCTTAATTTAGGCCTCCAAGCTAACTATTCGTTGGTCTTCCTCCGGATTGTAGACTTGAGCATGCTGATTATGTTGGCTTCATTGGGCATTGTTCTGATTTCCCCATTGGTTTCCTTTGTACCCCTGGTAGTTTTGATTGTTTTCGAATTGTTGATTTCCTCCTTGGAATTGCCCCTTACTGTAATTACCACCCCATTGATTGTTTCTCCATTTAGGGTTGTAATTATTTCCAATTGGGTTATTTCGTTGACGATTCTGATCATATTGGTAAAATGCTTGTGCTTCTTCTTCTTGAGGTGCTAAACCTTGACCGGGGCATATGTCAGCCAAATGTCCGTTCTGCCCACACACTTGACATACTACAGCTTGCACATGTTGTTTCTCGGAATTACTTGCCATTCCCATCATCTCCTTTGTGAGATTGTCCAACTGGGTCGCCAATTTTGTGTGCTTCTTTCCTTCCTTGTCTTGCCCTCTTAAACCATGTTGTTGGGAGTTTTGCCTAAACATTTCATTTCTCTCTAATACTTCTTCCACCGTCTTTTCTCTCATCGCTCCCCCGCAAGCATTGTCAACTATCGCTTGGGTAAGCCCTAGAAGTCCATCATAAAATGACTGCACTCGACTGACTAGTGTAAACTCATGGTGAGGGCATTGAGCTAAGAGCAACTTAAATTTTTCTCATGCCTCGTGAAAAGGTTCTTTGTCCTCTTCCACGAATGTGGCAATCTTTCCTCGGATCTCCTTTGTCTTCCATGCCGGAAAGTACTTATCAAAGAACTTTCGCTCAACCTCATCCCACGTGGTGAGTGATTCAGATGCTAAGGCCATAAGCCACTGCTTAGCCTTATCTTTCATGCAATATGAGAAACATCGCATCCTGAGTTGATTCTCCAACAACGCTCATATGCGAATGGTTGTCATCACATTATAATACTCTTTCATAAACTGAAGAGCATCCTCCCATGTCTTTCCATAGTATGTGGGGAGAGTATTATAATGTTAGTTCTTCAACTCATAATTCATTTGTGGCATATACAACAAGATTGTCGAAGGGTGAGCCCTGACTCTTGGCAAGGAATAATCTTTCATATACCTACGATGATCACCATCGTTTGATCTGATCAGTGACACATGTCTTTCTCCATCCCCTGGCCTAGCAGGTGACGTATCATAACTTGCCATTTCAAATGGTATCCTGAAAATTGACAATTACAACTGATCAAAGATTTGAGTAACAAGTTGGTTAACTCTACAACTAAGATGACGAATTGTACTAAAAGAAACACAACAAAACAAAGCTACAGAGAGCTCCCCGGCAGCGACGCCAAGATTTTGACGCACTCCGAGCGTACCTCTCTGAACTAATTGTGCTCTAAAAACTAAGTGAAATGAAATGGAGTGCACGAGTCTAGATGACCATTCGCAAGTGTGTGAATCGTTGTTGAGTATAGCGGACATAAGAAAGAGTATCGTTCCCATGAGGAACTTGAACGTGTTCTAGTGATTGATCTATTATAATTCACCGAAAATTAATCTAATGAGAAATTGCCTGTAAAATTCTTAGTTAAAGATTGAAAAGATATGCTGAGGAGATGATGATGCAATATGCTAATAACAAAGTTTAGAACCTAGGTTATATCCTTAAACAATATATATGTAAGAGTTTCAAGTGCAAACTACTCAAGATTGGTCAACCAAGAGATAGATCTATTATTCATGCACAAAAATTTATGCGTAGATGTTAAGTAAAGTTCATACCCAACAATTAACATGTGAATATATTAAGCACAAGTGCAAACTCAAAAATAGATAAAAGATAGAATAGATTATTACTAAAAGTGTTCACATATATACAATCACTAAATCCTCAACAAAAGGATTTAGCCACTCATTATCAAATAAATTCAAGCAAAGTAAAGGGAAAGATAAAGAAAGCTCATGGTGTTCTTGATGCTCCCATCTAGCTTGCTCAACAAAACATTTCTTGATTGACAAACTAGTAGATCTACTTACCACTAGTTAGAAGATTCTAATTCTAATTTATGCAAACTAAAGTGTTTAATCTAAAGTATAAGATCAAAGTAAAGTGATTGTGAAAAAAGGATGTTTTTAACTCTAGCTACAAAGATCACATAGATTATCACTCTTGCACTCTTACTTTTTTACAAACTTTCACACTCACTTTCTGAAAAGAACAAGGTACTTTATAGTGGGAAAAAGTCTTGGATGAAATCCACTTGCAGAGTGACGTGGAATAGCTTCTGCGACCTTCATCTGCGACTTGGACCTCGCAGTTAAGTCGGCTCAATATATGCCACCTCATTTTACTGGTTGTAACTCGTAAATCTTCATTGGTGTTTGTTCTGCGACTTAACTCTGGGACGTTGACGTCGCAGTTGATGCTCGCAGTATATTCTGGTGCTGTTCTGCGTGATGCTTCTGCGAGGATGAACTCGCAATCTCATGTTGCAGTCTTTTCTGGAACTGAACTGCTAGACACTCCTGGGAGGTCGAACTAGCAGTCGTGTTTCACAATCTTTTCTGGAACTGAACTGCTAGACAAAACTCGCAATAGGATGTCGTAGAAAAATATCTGGTTTGGCTACTACCTCCTTCTGCTAGTTTTAACTCGCAGTGTCCTCTCGTAGTGCTCTCCGAAGGTGCTCTACTGCCTTGGTATGCAAGCTGTAACTCACAGATTTGTTCTGCTAGGCCAATGTCGTATCTTGAATTGGCAGAGTCTTCTGGAATTGAACTGCGACTTGATTCTGCGAGATGGAACTCACTGATTGCTCTAAAAATGAAATTTTAACTTCGTTTTCTCCCATATTCTTCCTCAAGTCCTAAGTTTCTCCTGAATAACAAAAATACATGCAAATGACTCAATGAGATAATTCAAACACACAAATGTTCAATAAACGGACATAAAAGGGATAATTAGACGCTCAAATATATAAAAATTTAGAGTGATCAATCCACCCGAAAAAAACCTAACCCGATCGGAAAAAACCTGACCAGGTATCTAGATATCCATACCCGGATTTTAATTTAGTTTTTTTTAATATTACCTTTTTTTACAATTAAATTACTACATTAATTAGGATAAATATGTAGAGAAAAAATTGTTTTTGGATGCAACCAAACACTTTTTCTCGCTCTTGCTGGTCAAGTGACAGGAATTGACTAATTGTAATCCTTTTTCTAAAAAGTATAGCAGATTAAAACACACCAATATGGCAAAATTAATAATGGAAACTCAAATCCCAGACAAACATTAAATTTCACATTAATCTATATTTCACTCTTTTTCTTTTTCAACTTAGTGGCCGATGATTAGAACTTAAATTCCAGAAAAATATTATATATCACATTAACCCTTTCAACTAATTCCAAGACTAATGGCCATTGATTAGAACTCAAATCCCACACAAATATTAAATACCATCCAACTCATTCTCTCATCACCTTTATCATTATCTCACAAATTTCTCTCTCCTCAATCTCATTCCTCTCTCTCATATTTTGTTTTGATAGATTCCTTTCTCCCTCTCTCATATTTTGTTTTGACAGATTCCTTTCTTTCTAATATGCAGAATTTCAGGTAAGTCCCATTTTTTTTTACGAATTGTCACATTTATAAATGTCTTTACAATATTCATCACTTTAATCCCTATTTTTTTTCAAAACTCAACACTTTAGTCCATTCGACCAAATATTTAAAAGTCAACTATTTTAAAAACCCGTGAAAGTACATATTTGCCCTTATTACTATTTAATTTAGCTAAAATGTTTATCTTAACTTTAAATTAAAATGAAAAACAATAAAATTCTCAATAATAAAATCTTAAATAAAGAGATTAAAAAAATCTTAAATAAATAATAATTAAAAATCCATTAATGATTTCTTATTTTGTATTTTTTTTATAATAGGTTTTTATTTAGTTAAAATGATTATCTTAACTTTAAATTAAAATGAAAAAACAATAAAATTCTCAATAATAAAATCTTAAATAAAGAGATTAAAAAAATTATGAAAAATAATCATTTAAAGCTAAGATAATAATTTTAGCTAAATAAAAATCCATTATGAAAAAAAAAACAAAACAAGAAAAAATTAATGGATTTTTTTATTGTTATTTATTGAAGATTTTATTATTGAGAATTTTATTGTTTTTCATTTTAATTTAAAATTAAGATAATCATTTTAACTAAATTAAATAGTTATAAGGGCAAAAGTGTATTTTCACAAGTTTTAAAATAGTTGACTTTTAAATATTTGGTCAAATGGACTTTCAAATATTTGGTCAAATGGACTAAAGTGATGAGTTTTGGAAAAAATTGAGACTAAAGTGATAAATATGGTAAAGAAATTTATAAAAGTGACAAATCGCAAAAAAAGTAAGACTTGTGTGAAATTATGTCATTCTAATATTCGGTGTAATTTGTTTTTCTCTCAAACCCTTCATCACTCAAACCTCTCTTTCTCTGTATGATCCTTCGTGGTTTTTCGGGTTGGTGGCTAGTGGTCAACGGCGGCGGGAATGATTCACGGGTGGGTATGTTTGAGTTTGGGTGGTGATTCCAACAGCCATGGAATCTAGTGGTGATGTGTTGAAGTGTTGATAAGTGGGTTTGAGTAGGTGATATTTATTTTTTCAGAGAGAGGGAGAGAGAGCAGCTGCTTGTCTGAAAACCTAAATTTATGGCATAGTTTTTTTTATAAAAAAAATGGCATATTTATTTTATAAAATATTAAAAAAGTTGGGTACCTAAATATACCCAGACCTCGGCCGGTACACAACCGGCTTAAGTATCTAGAAATTCCAACCCAGGTATGACCGGGTAATCAGCCCGGCCGGGCTGAACTGTCATCCCAATGGGCTTTCACACCCACTTTATTTAGGTTATGGGTTCAAATCGCAAAATTTATAGTTGAACAAAAAATATGATAGTTGTTCCGTCGGAAGTTAGCAGATTTTTCAGATTTTATCGGACAAAAGTCACCCCAATCATGGCAAGCATATTGTTGCCCGAAAGGTAATCCAAGAGAGGGTGAATTGAGTTTCAAAGAAATTAAAACAACTTCCTAGAAGAAAAAAATATTTGTATAATTTATTAGCGAACATATGTTCTAGTACTAGCTGATCAACAATGTGGTCAAGCTAGCTTTGGGTACAGCGTTATTTTTCACACCGAAGCAATTTTCACTAGAAGGTATATGTTCATAAACCATACACTACAAATGAAAAGCTTAACAACAAAGCATTCAACTTACAAACAAGAACAGAGGAATCATCATTGGAATATCAACACTACCATTATCAACAACAGCATTGTCCAAGATGTTGAATTACTGATGACAATAACTAAAATTTCAAGAAAATACATTTGACTTTTGGTCAAAAGGCGTTTATAAATGCTTCCTTAGCTCTTAACCTTCTTTTTTTTTTTACATTGCAGTCACTGAACATAAGTAGCATACAAACAAGAGCAAAATTCGATTACACCACCCTGCATCATTTCGAGCACATTGTATTCAACAACTTGAGCAAAGCTAGGGCATAACTTGGATCAAGAGCTTCAAACTGCCAAATCTAGTCACTTCATTTTTGTCTCATGCTTCCACACACATTAGAATAACTACTTTCAGAACAATATTAGAAAAATAATATTAAGAACAGTAAAATGATAGGTACTAAAAGTGGAGTAAATGATCAACAAAAAACTGACAAAAAAAAACGTACTTTTAAGTACGGTAGATATATTACCAGATTTGAAGCTAATAACGAGATACAGCTGCCTTATTGATCCAAGAAGGCATTTTTGCCTTATAATAGAAATGTGCGATCATTTGGACCAACTCATCTGATGTGCGAAACTCTGTAAATAACATAGTCAAATTGCAACGTAACAGGAAAGGAATCCATGTAGTCAGAGAAAATGAACAAAGCATGGTTCATATAGAACACCAATGAGGGCAGACTCTATCTTACCTTTCTCCCTGTAAATGATCCTGTTTCCAAGTAAAAATAAAATTTGAGGGCATTCTTTAACTTTAAGAGCATAAGCCAAATCTCTCTCAATATTGATGTCTATCTTAATTGCCTGTTTCCATAAAATCTCAAGGTTGTTATAATCAGTGTATGCACAAAAGGAAAATATTCTACAAAAGTTCAAGTCCTTCCAAGCAAGCAGACTCCTATATGATTGCTGAATTAAAGGAAGAAAAACAAACAAATCAGAATTTTGAAAGCAAAAATATTCATTATATGAGATACACGCATAAGTTTCCAGCAAACTGTCTCTTATACTAGTTTCCTCAGCAATCGAAAAGAAGGTCTGCAATATTTATACGTAGCTTGACCCTAACACAACAGAAGCAAAAGCATACTTTTTTACTACAACCGCACCAAGGGCAGCAAGCTTGTAATGGCAAGGTTCATCAATAAGCATATGGAGAGAAAAAAAACAGTTAAAGTATCAGCAAAACTAACAAACAAGAAGTCCACTTATACCCGAGGAGGCAGCCGATCTTTGGAACTCCAATATACCTTGACCGCCTTCTCTAGCTCTTTCAAGGTCTTCCAGTTATCAGTTGCCCTGCTAATGAAAGCGTTACAGAAAGTCCATGTGTTATAAAAGTTTAAGCAGCCTCCGAAATTTGGAAAGATGTAAAGAAATGTAAACTTGTGAAATTCTTAAGGAATTACAATCTCTTAACAAAGTTTAAAAGTTCTCTAATTATTTTATCCAAGAAGAAAACAGAAAACAAAGATCACTTCGATGTGGAAAGTGTTAACAGCATATCTTGAAAGGCAAAGTTCGGTGCAAATCAAATTTACTATCCATTTACTGGCCAATTAAATCAGTGCATTAGAAGGCAACATTTGAAGACAGACAGTTTACGTGTTTTGACCAGAAGAAAAAATTAGAAGTTGGTAAGGAGCGTAATGAACAAGTTACATTTCGTGAACGGTATGATTTACCGACATGAAACAGCATAAAAGGCATTTTTAACTAAATTATTCTTTAAATGCATATCCAGCTCTATTAGTAATTTGCAAAAAAAATGTGACATACACTGCAAAACGCATGAATACATTAATTTATGTTTTATGATATAAAATCAGGCTCGGTTTCAACTAGATTACTAATAGAAACATCCTATCTCCAGAATACTTTATTTTATTTTTTTGTCAAAAGATATTTACTTGTTTCAAGCAATGCTAATAACTTTATTCCACACATACCACAACCATATTTCAGAGTCTAGGCTCAAATGTGTATTAGAAGAAAATTACCGGTTGTATCTCTCGAAAACAAGAACAACTAGCGGGCTTGGATGGAAAGCGAAGTTCTCCCACTCGAGACAGTTGATCTCCTTCACCCAATCATCATCAACTTCCCGTTCCCAATCAATCTCAACACCGTCTTCCCCCACAACATTCCTGATCGGATGTTGCTCAAAATACTCTGAAGCTCTAATTCCCCACCCCACATCAGTATCCAATGGCCAATTTGGATCATCATCCTCAACCACCATCTTCTTCTTTTTTCTCCCCTTACCAAAATCATCGTTATTCTCATCATTCTCCTCATCCTCATCCTCATCCTCCTCCTCGTCACTGGTTTCAGAATCTACATTGTCTTCAACTCGGTCTCTCAACACATTCTCCTTATTCTCAAGAACATTCGAATTCTGCCCTCTAATAGATGCAAAAGTCTGTTCAAGCGAGTCACGTACAAAATCTTCAACAGCAACCGCTTCACTCCTACGACCACGCCTTGGCTTTCTCGGGATTGTTCTTGGGAAGCTCTTATCAGAGTCTTCATCTTCGCTTTCACAACTATCCCTCTTCTGGAGCCTACTCTCTGTTTTAGGTTTAACTCTAGCCTTGGACACAGGTTCAGGGCCAGGTTTCGAGTCAGAATCTCTCGAAACAGCTAAGCAAGTAAGAGACTTCACAATGTAACTATGCTGTCCAAGATAGGGCAAGATGGGATTCGAAAACGGAACCAAATTAGGACAAATATTTACTTTACAAAGAGGTGATAACGATTTCGGCATACCAAAACTTTGAAGGAGGACCATTTTCACCAACCCAGAAGCAGAATTCAATCAACAATAATTTATCTCAGAAAGAAAAGGAATCCCACAAAAGCTTAAGCAATTTAGCATTTGTTTCCAATCGATAGTGGCAACCAACCCAGAAGATAAAGTGGTTCACCTGATGACAAAGGAAGTAAACACTCACTCACAATTAATCTAAAGATTCAAAACAAAACATAATCATTTGTTTTCCAATACCCATTAAGACAAATTTCAATTTTTTTGTTTCCTAATAAATTCCATGAAAAGTTTTTATGTTTCAGCATAGTATACAATAAACTTGACGTGAAAATTGAAAAGGGTGGTTCGAGAATAGTTAAAGAACAAATAGGATTTGGCAATTTGAGGGCCCAAACCCTCAAAAAGCCCGCAATATTTCAAAGGGCCTAAACCCAAACAAGCAATTTATGCATGCGGGTAGGGTTTGGACCACATGATAAAGGCTTGCCGAAGAGTGAACCTTAGTTCGACAAAAGAATTACCCCACTTCATGCATATACCTAAATGTCTTCTCTTCTACATATAGAAACCATTTTTATTCTTCAATACAACATGCATATGGACATGAGAAAACCTAAGCTTGAGATATATTTACTTCAACCATTAATTTCAACTGGAGAGATTAAGGGGTCATTTGTTTTTTCCACTTAAAACTTAATGGGTCTGAATCATAATTATTAAGTTGTTTTGTTTGTTTTTATAAGTGGTCAAACAACTTAAAAATGCCAAAAAACAACTTAAAATAAAAAGTAAAAAATCTTGTCTTTTCACTTAATTGCAAATCACTGAATTGCATTAAATGCAATCCAAAATATTTTCTTCCGATAATATCCCCTTTATATAGCATATTTCCAATTTCATTATAATTATATATGGTACAAAATCTTTATTTTAATATATTGTTTATTTTAAATAGCTTTAAAAATAAAAAAGAACCCTAATCACTTCTCTTATTGGTGTTTAATATCAATACTTTATTATGATATTAGGGTGATGTATTCATATATTATTTTTTTTAGAGTGTTTTGTTTGAGTTTTCTTGCTGCCCTTTTTATTTTTTGAAAAAAAAACTTTCTTTTCTTAATAAAAATGAAGTTTATTTGTAATTGAAAAAGAAGATCATGATCATATGTGTTCATATATAATTATTAATTTTGGATTGTTTTTATTCCATATTATATGTATAATTGTTTAACGTGTGTATAAAGGTAAAATTACTTAGTTTCAGACAATTTTATTTTAAAAAAACAAATATGTTGACAATACATTCAAATGTGAGGAAAAAAAACAAACATATCATTCAAGTTCAAATTTCAGTCCCTATTCAGTCTTCAGAAAATTCAGAACTATTCAGTCTTTAGACAAAAAAACAAACGATCCCTAACTATCCAAACTTCCATTAAGACCGACTAACAACCTAATCAACAGAAAAGCTTCAGCTGTTCTAATCATTAGCTTAACTAATCATGTTGTACAACTCCAATTTGTTTCTGACAATACGATTATTCATTATTCATCAAAAACCTGTAGCGGTTCCCATTTTCACTTTAATGCCAATCATAAAGTTCAACAAACTATATCACATAATCCCTTGAAAATAAATCCCAAACAAACCCATCTCCCAAAAACTCCATACAAACTTCATTCGAAAGCATTCAAAAGAACAAGAAAAGAAATGGTTATTCAATCATCCAAAATCTACATACATGAAAACAATAACCCAACAACAAAAACATGCCTTCAGATTTGGAGGTCTCTCCAACTAACAAATTGTTTATGTAATTAATAGTATATTTGATTTCATTTCTCTATAGATGGACGGATTGGAAATCGATAACTCATCTGAAACAGTTGACATCTACGAGGAGTATTCACTAGAGTTAGTTGAATTATCTTTAAAGGATGATACTTATGGAGAGTATTCACCTGAAACTCCTAAGATAGTTGAAGGTCAACAGTCTCTAGAGGTTGAGATACCTAAGTCACAAACTGATCATGATAGTGATATTACACGTATTTTTCAAGAACTCGAGGCTCGGTTAATTGAAAAGTTGGAAAATTTCAAAATGAACTATAGTATTAGTTTGAATGAATCGTTACATGCCATCCTAAATTGGCCAGGATTAATTGTTCCGAATTGGGGATCTCATTGTTCTAAATTGGCCAAGATTAATTGGGGAATACAGATAATGTGGAAGGAAATAGCACATGCCATCCTAAAAGCTTTACCAAATGAGCTGCAACAAATAAGCCGTCAAATATTAACCATGCTCGAAAAAGACTCGATTACCACTTTTGGACTAAGTACTAGAAAAAATTATAGAGTCTGAAGAGCGTCAAGTGTTTTCAAACATCAAATGACATGTAACTTTGAGCATTAGCCCTATAATGCAAATGCATAATCATTTGTCTCGTAGGGGGCATGAAAGGAGATAGTGGTATGGTCATATGGATTTCAATAAGATTAAGGCTGAGGAAAAATATCTACAAGTATGGTGTTAATCAGTCGAGTGTTTTTGAACAGTATAAGAGAATCTTGTATGAAATCCCAGAAACCTTTAGATTTTAGTATTAATTAGAAGATTGATAAATAATGTATGGCTTAGGACGTAAATATTTTCTGTAAATATTTCTTATTACATCTATTAATATAATGGGATGTTCGTTTACTTGATTAGTTTTTAAATATCCGTGCTCTGTTATCAGTGGGTGTTCTAAATTGTATGAGACAATGTTAGAACTGATTTGCACGAAAACACTAATAAATATAAACTTGTGAACATTATGGAAATGGATGATGATTTGGAGCCTCAACTTCTTTTTTAATCTCTATCCTAATATTTCTTTTATTATATTTTTAAGTGTATGTTTGCAGCAAAATATATACTTTGTGTGAAATTTTAGAAGAATATATTAGAATGGCTATTAATTATACAACTCTATGTTAAAATAAAATTTTAGGAAATGGCTTATACATCTAAGAACATCATTGCTGAGTTGAACAAAGGAGAGAAACTGAACGGTGACAATTATGAAATATGGCACCGTAAGGTTTAATTAATCCTTGAAGAGCAAGAGACTCTGACAAACATCATAGTTGAACCACAAAATGGTAACACTGCTCAACACAGTTTGCACACTGATGCCCATCAAGCCTGGAAAATAAAGAACAGTATTGCTCGCATAACGAAGTTGAGCAACATGGCTAATGACCTCATGTGTGAATACGAGGGGAATGAAACTGCAAAGGATATATGGGTAGCTTTGAAAGATAAGTTTGGTAGTACTTCTACTACTAAACTCAGAAGACTCACAATCAAGTTGACACTTACAGGAAGCGCCAAAATCATAATATGAAACAGCATATGAGAGAAATGTCAAACACGATACGTAAGTTGAAATCTATAGGTCATACCCTGAGTGATGAACAGCAAATCTAGACAGTCATCTTGTCCCTACCAAATAGCTGGGAAAACATGAAGATCAACATGACCCACAACGATAACATCAAAACCTTTGATGATATATCATGTCATGTTGAACTGGAAGATGAGCGCTTAGGGGCAGCCAAAGCTTCTGGTTAGCTTTACATGGCTGAATCCAGGATGCGTAAGGCTTTGAGCTTCAGGCGTAAAGGAAGGAAAAAGAACTTCCAAAAGGGAAAAGGGAAAAGTCATAACCATAACTTCAAGAAAACTGAGACTGGAAAACATAAAAGAGGCAAGCGTGTTGGGGCCAAGAAGGATAAAGTCAATGTAAATTGCTACAATTGTGGCAAGATGGGTCATTTCGCTCGTGTGCAATGAACCAAAGAACGTAAAATCCAATTCAATAATTGAAAAATATGCTTTAGGTTCTAGTACTGTTTTACTTACCAAGTCTCGTTCATTGTGGACTGCAGACTTAGAAGCCACAAACCATGTCGCCAGAGACAGATGAACATTTGTATAGTACCGTCGGATCAGCCAGAGGACGAGATGGATTTACGTGGAGAACAACTCTAGGGTTGAAGTGAAGAGTATTGGCACTTGCAAGCTAGTGTTGCAAGGTGGTCAAATACTTTATCTTCATGATATCCTATATGCTCCAGAGATCTGACGGTATTTAATTTCAGTTAGTGTTCTTCTTGGTTTAGGATATGTGTTGAACTTTCATGATGATTGTATGAATATTTATTTAAATTCTATTTGTGTAGGTACTTGATATTTGCTAAATGGTTTTATTGTGTTAAATACCAAATTAGACGGTTTTAACTACAATGATGTTTGTTTCTCTTTAATTGCTTCTATTGATACTGTCAATATTGATGTGAATACTTGACATACTAGACTAAGACATATTGGTCAAGATAGACTGAACGGATTGGCCAAAGAGGGATTCTTAGGTCCACTTAAGAAAGAATTGTCTATTTGTGAAAATTATCTAGAAGGAAAAACAACTAGAAAACCATTTAAAAAGGAACTAGGGCTGAAAATCCATTACAACTAATTCACTCTAACATATATAGTCCAATGAGTGTAAGAGCGAGACATGGAGCCTAGCATTTCATTACATGCATAGATGATTTGACTTGTTTTGGTCATGTCTTTTTGATTTCTCATAAGTCAGAAGCACTGAATTGCTTCAAATTGTATTTGAACTTAGTTGAGAATCAATTTGAAAAAAAAAGTTAAAGTTTTACGTATTAACCAAAGACATGAATACCTTTCAGAACAATTCATGGAATTGTGTAACGAGAAGGGTATAAATAGACAATTAACCATTCCTGGGACTCCGTAACAAAATGGTGTGGCGGAAATAAAGGATAGAATATTTTTGGAAATGGTTAGGTCCATGATGACATAAGCGAATCTCAAAATATACCACTAAGGAGATGCTTTATTAAATGCAACCTATGTACTAAATCGAGTTCACACGAAGTCAGCAACTTCCACATATTATGAGTTATGGACATGTAGAAAACCTGACCTAACTCATTTGCGACCTTGAGGGTGCGTAGGTTATGTTCATGATCCATCCAGTAAATGAGAAATGTATCTTTATTAGATACTTTGAGCATTCCAAAGGATATGTACTCATAGGTGAAAATTTAGATGGAAGTGTGACTAAGTTAGATCATGAGATGTAAATTTTTTAGAGAGTGAATTTCCTAGTAGATGTGAAGTTGATAGAGACACTCAATTCTACGAATTGATGATCTAAACGAGGATACAAATCCGTATACTCCACTAGAAGTGAATATAGATCTACTTGAACCTTCTGTCTCTAGTGAGAGTGACGAAGCTGTTGAGACATCATGTTTAGATTTGCCAACTCGTAGAAACGACAGTATAGTTGTCCCACGTAGTCGATTTGAGATTGAAGGTGAAGCGTTTACGATTGTTTCATGATGTTGATGAGTCTTAAAATGTAAATGAGGATCTTAACTCATATGACAAAGAATTGTGGATAAAAACTATGCAATAAGAGATGGATTCAATAAAAAATAATCATGCATGGGACTTGGTTGACTTATCTCCTGGGCAAAGAGCCATTAGAAATAAATGGGTTCTTCACATCAAGCGAAATGCAGATGGCACGATAGAAAGATATAAGATGTGTTTAGTCCCAAAATGATATACCCAACAAGAAGGTATTGACTATAAAGAAACTTTTTCTCTTATTTATTTTGGCAATCGTCGCATATATGGACCAGGAATTACATCAAATGGATGTAAAAACGGTATTTCTCAATAGAGAACTGGATGAAGAAATTTATATGGAACAACCTGTGAATTTTGTTTCAAAAAGCAAAGAGCGCAAAGTTTGCAAGCGAAAAAGGTAAAAATATGGTTTGAAACAATCATCCAGACAATGGTATTCGGTTCCATCAAACATTCATGTGTTATGGGTTCCAAATGAAAGAAGAGGACCATTGTGTGTACATAAAACATGTAAAAGATAAGTTTGTAATACTATCTTTATATGTGGACGATGTTTTATTAGCTGGAAATGATAAAGAGTTTGTATTGACCATAAAGAAATGATTATCATCAAATTTTGAGATGAAGGATATAGGTGAGGTTGCCTATATATTAGGAATTATAATTTCAAAAGATCGTTCAAAGAAACTCAATGATCTGTCATAAGAGCCTTACATAAAGAAAATTCTTGAATGATTTAATATGGCTAATTGTAAGCCTATGGATACTCTCATATCAAAAGGACAAACTCTTAGTCTCAACATGTGTCCTAAAACTCTGCAAGAACGTGAAAGAATGCAAAAGGTTCCTTATTCCAGTGCTATCGACAGTCTCATATGTACTATGATGTGTACGAAACCTGATATCTGCTATGTGGTTGGATTTGTGAGTATATATAAATCCAATCTTGGACATAAACATTGGATTGCTGTGAAGAGTATTTTAGCATATCTCGAGGGTATTGCTGATTTCTCCATTTGTTATCAGGGTGGAGATTTAAATCTCGTTGGATATACAGATGCCGATTGAGGAGGCGATCGGATGAGCTAAAATCTACATTAGGATATGCATTTTTGCTCAACCAATGTGCTATCTCATGGAGTAGCAAGAAATAGACGTGTATTGCTTTATCCACGATGGAAGCTGAATTTGTGGCTTGCTCAGCAGCAGTACAAGAAGCCGTCTGGCTTAAGAGATTTTTAGAGGATATGAAAATTTTTACCGGCATAAGAAAGCCAGTAACCGTTTACTGTGATAGTCAAGTATCAATTGCTTACACTAAAGACTCCAAGTATCACAGTAAATCTAAACACATAAAGACGAAGTATAATTTTTTCAGAGACATCATTGCGAAGAAAGAAGTGATGATTCAACATATTTCTACCCATGAGATGGTAGCAGGTCCTCTCACTAAAGTTATGACTAGAGATGTATATATGTCACATGCTAAGTCCTTAGTAGAATGAAATGATATAACAATTTGAATCGTTGTATTGGACTATGTTGTTTCATTTATAAAATTAATTGGTATTTATCTAAAATGATACTAGCATATTATATTTCACAAAAACTATTTAGATATGTTGTCAGGTTGAGACCAGCATTTTTACATGTACGATCGCCTCAGTTGTTAAGACATCAGGTTAAGATGAGACACATATATAATAAAGAATATGTAGGATATATTCTTGAGGAACTAATATATATGAATTTGTCGCATTTACTGAGTCAATATGAGGTTCACAATAAATATATCATATTTTAGAACCGATCAATGATATCATTGATACCTGATTTCATACTGTGTGTGCTATTAGTGACCGATGTGAAAAATAAGAGAATCAATCACCGCTTCCTCATTGTGTAAGTTCCACTAAAGCTATATTTAAAATAAATAAATAAAAACTTCAAATAGTGTCATTATGACCATTCACTTTATCTTGAAGTAACAGGATAGTGTTAGCACCTTTAGCGTGTTATTTCTATAGTTATGATAATTCAGCATATGGGACACGTCTAAGGTAGCAGTTATTTTAAAGACCAATAGACAAAGATAAAATGGAAAGATTTAATGATTTTTCATCTGACTTATGTATTCATTGGTCGACCAATTGTATTTGTGGATACAATTGTTAATACATTAAATGTGAAAAGTCAAGCACAGCTTTTCAAATAATAGAGGGATTAAGTATGCTTTGGACTAATGAAATAAAAATATAAAATTAAATCTACGACACAACAATGAACAATATTATATCTCTTGTATAAAAAATTACAATTGACATTTCAGAGTGTTAGCTCCATTCATTTACAATAATTGTTCATAGGTCACACAATATATTTATCTGTTTGAATACTTTGATGCATTTTTTAATGATATCATAATGGTGTTCTTTATGTGAAACAGTGTTGGCCTGGGAGATGTTGGTATATATGTATTTGGGTTGGAGACCCATCATACACCCAAGTAGAGCTAAAAGCCCAAGCTCATGCAAGAGTGTTCCAAACCCATGCACTTATTAAAGTAACTAGATGAAAACTGCTCAAGCAGTTAAAATAAAAAATACAATTCAACGTATTTTCTTTGTTGGAACACCGTTCACTGGTAACGCAGCAGAAATAGGTTTTTAAAATTTTTTATACAGATCATAAACAATCTGTAACCAGTGAACTTGAGATCATAATTATTTTTCCGGAATTAATACATACAATATGTAAACACAGGAAATTGTAATCATTATATTAAAAGAAAATTTAGAACCTTACCAACGTTTAGAGGCTCATTCACTTTACGATATGCTCCTGGTATGTACCACTGATCTTCCTAGCTATTCCCGGAACTGGTAACTGCGTGTGGGTGCGTCACGTACTCAAGAACTTAGGAGGATGTAAAGAGAATGAAGAAAAAACAATTTCTTCCAAGAGAATACACAAACTAGAACAATTCTAGTTGTTTAAAAGAAAAAATTATAATTTTTTTTTATTTCTTTTGTTAAGTATTTGTATGCCAAGCAGCTTTTTTTTTTCTCTTTGTTTTTCTCGTTTTTCTTGATTCACGCACAAGACACCTTGTTTCTCTTTTTATTACATGTATAATGAGTTTGTATCATATACAAACACTTGTGTATATCCTTTGTGTGCTGTGTTTTTGTTATCAATATATATATATATATATATATATATATATATATATTATTGTTATAACTAAAACTCTTTAATTGATACCTCTTTAGATTTTAAAACTAAATCTTTTAAAAATGATATCTCATATCTTTTATTTTAAAAGATAATTAAATATTTATTTTGAATTTAAACATTTTAAATTCAATTTCAAATATTTAATTTAATAAAATAATCATATTATCTTATTCTATTTAAAATCAAATATCAACTAATACCCTCAATTTAGTGATTAATAACATAAATAAATAATCTTATTATTTAATTTATTTAATCACAATTATTCATTAATTAAATAATCTCATTATTCAATTAATTCCCGAATAAATACGTGTCACTTTCGTAACACAATTAATTGGACAATCCAATTAATTAACCGTGACCCTTATTACCTAGATCGATCGGGATAGCAAGGGGACCTAATGGCCCCACAGTATTTTGAGCTCCAATAATCCTCGGAATCATTAATTAAACTTTTTAATTAATATTCCTTGATTATTAACTCTGGTGTTATTCCACTAAAAACTTGAAGCTGCACTTACTCAACTGCATATGCTTTTACACAGACCGATACAACTCGGTGTCCATCGATATAGCTATTACACATGGTGTGATCCTCCACAGTAGTTCATAATTAGAGCTGGGTTATAATGTCCGTTATACCCCTCTAATTACATATATCATTTAAGTACCGTTGATTCTCTAATGGACAATAAATCTTATTTCCTCACGGAATTAGGAGAGCGCTCATATTGTCCAAGCCCCGAATCAACCCTTAAGGGAACTACCATCTACTTCTCACAAGAAGAAGTGGATTCCACTATTGTGTACATACCTTCCCAGCCACAAGCCAAACTGCAATCCCAACATACATAGTATATTGATCAGGAACTGCATCCGACCTCACCCAAAGTATATCAAAGACCACGATCTAACCTGAAGGAGTTGATAAGACACTCAGAATTAAGATCACCCACATATAGCCATCATTCGTTGATATATATGAATCTCATCAGTAAACGGGTCTTGGTGAAAGATTCATATAGATCATAGTCCAGTCCTATATGATCACATCATACAAGGTGCCTCCATTCCCATATCTCATATAAATGATTCAGGATAGAATCATCGTACATTACGGAATTGACCGCAGCTATAGATTAACCAAAAATAAAGTACCCAGCTTTATTTGCTATCTATGGACTCTTTAGATTGCACGTCTCTTACTGTATCCATCTGTATATGACACTCATATACACAGTTTGAGATTACATCCGGCAATCTATGATGTTAATATATGCACAAGTTATAAAATAAACAACACAACAAGAATGAATTAAACTTTTCTTTTTATTTATTTCATAAATCCATTTACAAATTACATCTTTAGGGCATAAACCCCAACATTCTTGGTATCCAGCATTTTTTGTGCAATCGGTGTGTGTTTGTGTGTGTGTGTGTGTGTGTGTGTGTGTGTGTGTGTGTGTGTGTGTGTGTGTGTGTGTGTGTGTGTGTGTGTGTGTGTGTGTGTGTGTGTGTGAAAACAAGAAAACATGGAGTTAGAATAATACAGACACTAAAAGAAAATTGGGCTATAGGGACGAAATTTATTGGGACGAATTTTATTCGTCCCAATAGAACGTATATTGGGACGCAATAACATATTCATCCTTAAAGATTTCAAACCTAAAGAAACCTTTAGGGACAAAAATATTCGTCTCAATTGAACGTCTATTGGGACGAAACAAATTACCAATCCCTTAAAAGGACAAAACCGACGAGACCTTTAGGGACGAAAAATATTTGTCCTTATAGATTGTCTATTGGGACGAAAATAATTATTCGTCCCTAAAAAGTGCAAAAATAACCAGACATTTAAGGACGAAAATAATTTGTCCCAATAGGATGTGTATTAGGACAAAATAAATCATTAGTCCCAATAGAAATCCTATTGGTACGAAAATTATCTGTCCCTAAAAAGTTTGACATTTTTTTTTGAAAAAATAATTATAGACTTGGGGACTTATTAAGACAAACATAATATTTGTTTCTGATAATTAGGAGAGCGCTCATATTGTCCAAGCCCCGAATCAACCCTTAAGGGAACTACCATCTACTTCTCACAAGAAGAAGTGGATTCCACTATTGTGTACATACCTTCCCAGCCACAAGCCAAACTGCAATCCCAACATACATAGTATATTGATCAGGAACTGCATCCGACCTCACCCAAAGTATATCAAAGACCACGATCTAACCTGAAGGAGTTGATAAGACACTCAGAATTAAGATCACCCACATATAGCCATCATTCGTTGATATATATGAATCTCATCAGTAAACGGGTCTTGGTGAAAGATTCATATAGATCATGGTCCAGTCCTATATGATCACATCATACAAGGTGCCTCCATTCCCATATCTCATATAAATGATTCAGGATAGAATCATCGTACATTACGGAATTGACCGCAGCTATAGATTAACCAAAAATAAAGTACCCAGCTTTATTTGCTATCTATGGACTCTTTAGATTGCACGTCTCTTACTGTATCCATCTGTATATGACACTCATATACACAGTTTGAGATTACATCCGGCAATCTATGATGTTAATATATGCACAAGTTATAAAATAAACAACACAACAAGAATGAATTAAACTTTTCTTTTTATTTATTTCATAAATCCATTTACAAATTACATCTTTAGGGCATAAACCCCAACATTCTTGGTATCCAGCATTTTTTGTGCAATTGGTGTGTGTTTGTGTGTGTGTGTGTGTGTGTGTGTGTGTGTGTGTGTGTGTGTGTGTGTGTGTGTGTGTGTGTGTGTGAAAACAAGAAAACATGGAGTTAGAATAATACAGACACTAAAAGAAAATTGGGCTATAGGGACGAAATTTATTGGGACGAATTTTATTCGTCCCAATAGAACGTATATTGGGACGCAATAACATATTCGTCCTTAAAGATTTCAAACCTAAAGAAACCTTTAGGGACAAAAATATTCGTCTCAATTGAACGTCTATTGGGACGAAACAAATTATCAATCCCTTAAAAGGACAAAACCGACGAGACCTTTAGGGACGAAAAATATTTGTCCTTATAGATTGTCTATTGGGACGAAAATAATTATTCGTCCCTAAAAAGTGCAAAAATAACCAGACATTTAAGGACGAAAATAATTTGTCCCAATAGGATGTGTATTAGGACAAAATAAATCATTAGTCCCAATAGAAATCCTATTGGTACGAAAATTATCTGTCCCTAAAAAGTTTGACATTTTTTTTTGAAAAAATAATTATAGACTTGGGGACTTATTAAGACAAACATAATATTTGTTTCTGATAATGATTTATCGGGATTATATTTTTCTTTTTTCTTTATCATTATTTTTTTTTTAATTTTTTCCTAAGAGGCATATTAATAATTAAATTTGCTTCACTTTTTATATTAATTCAAAAAATTAAGAAAAATTATATATATATATATATATATATTATTTCCGTGTATGATTAACGATAAACCCTTTGAACTGACAATATAAGTTTTTATCTAATGATTGAAGTTGTCTCAAAGTGGGAGTTTCATTCCTGATTCATTCTTGTAACCATTGATCTAATAGTTTAATAAAATATTATCTAATAATTGTTTTTTAATAGCCATTTGTATATCATACAAAATAATATAAAGATTACTGGAATCAATTTAAATTATCAAGTAATAATTTTTTTAAAATTTGTTCAACACAATTTTAATTTTAATAAAAAAAACATATTTAATAACATATTTACATTATATATAAATAGTTTTGCATTATTTATCAAAGTTGAAGTTGTGTAGTGTAATATTTTGAGCTCTACACCATCGAATGCAAAAAGACGAAAAATAATCGTCCCAATAGAAATTAAAATTTTATAATATGTCTATCATTTTTTTTTAAATACAACTACTTCCGGGACCTAACAAGATTAATTAAACTATACAAGCACGGCCCAGAATACTACTCCTACCATCGGGGAGAGGTTATATATAAACTTTAACTCTCACAACCGAATAGAGGGATGCTCTCACAAACCGAGAGAAAACTCCACACACATGCTTGTAAAATACGTATGGTATGACTCGAAATTTAACCACTAGGTGTGGAAGGGATGTGCATAACCATCATTGAAATTTAAATTTTATTTTTAAAATTTTGTTAATGGAATAAAATTTAAATTGATCAAACAATTGTTTTTTCCAATAAGAGTTTGATTTAAAATAATCAATGGAAATTTAACAACCTTATAGATTATATATAAATATTGTGCAAATAAAAACATATAAAAACATTTGGTCTGATGGTAAAGCTACCACTCACGCTGGGGGTCATGAGTTCAAGACCCAACAAATATGTTGGTGGAGGGGATATAATGGATGGGGTGTGCTAGTGTGTGGCGAGGTGTAGGTTCGTCCCACTAGTGTATCTGATGGGACGAAATCCAAATTTCGTCCCAAAATGACAAATTTTTGTTGAGGTGTAGGGTGGGCTCGTTGATCGGTCATGAGTTCAAGATGTTGAATTTTTTTTTCTCTCTTCCTCTGTAGAGATGAAATACTTTCGTCTCAATAGTACATCTATTGGGACGATTTATTTCGTCCCTATAGATTTATTTCGTCCCAATAGAATATCTATAGGGACGAAATACGTTCGTCCCAATAGTACATCTATTGGGACGATTTATTTTGTCCCCTAAAAAATCTATAGGGACGAAATAAATCGTCTCACTAGTGTATCTGTTGGGACGAAATCCAAATTCCGTCTCAAAATGACAATTTTTTTAATATATTTATGTTTCGTCCCAATAGGCATTCTTTAGGGACGAATTTCAATTTTCGTCCCAAAGAAGCTATTGCGACCCACCTGAAGCGACGGATTTTGGGACGAATTTATTTCGTCCCAATAGGTCAACAATGACGAATTTTGGGCTATTGGGACGAAAAAAATCGTCTCAATAGCCCTTTTTTTGTAGTGAGAGAGTGTTATCAGAGTATAGAGTCTTATACTGTGAATTGAGTGAAAAATTCCTTTTTAAGGTGATTTTTCTCCAGACCTGTGATTCATCTCATTCGATCAAGTCAAAGGTAAATTTCATTTTGTTTATTTAGTTATTAATCAACATAGGTGACTTCTCCTTGTGAGTTCTCAATTCCTCGTAGGTTTAGAAAATTCACCAAGTAGGAAAGTAGAATGAATTAAGGAATAAGATTTCTTTTCTAACTTGAATTTTCTCTTTTGAAGATTGAATCCTAATTTGAGTTTAGGAAGTTTCCCAAACACGTATTGGTCTTCTAGAGTCATTAGGATTTGATTTGGAAAGTTTTGGGACAATTCTGGACTATTTCAGAGTGGTTTTTCGGCAAAAATACGTTCCACCGCAGTCTGGGATGCTACGTAGGTCAATCCGCGGTCCAAACTAAGGAATTTCTCTAGAATTTGCCGCTACGTAGGCCGCTACGCATGAACCGTGGTTGACTTTTCCAGCTCTAACCTTCGGTTACTAAATCGACTATAACTTGCTCTAGAAAACTCTAAATGACGAACCGTAAAGTTTGCCGGAAACTAGACATCCGAGGCTTTCCAAACATATTTGTATCTCTACCTAATTCGATATGAAGATGGAGTTATAGTCTTCACAAGTTGGACGTGCTGCACAAGCATTTTTCCAAACTTCAGTAAAATCACATTATTATTTTTAAACTCACTTTAAGAGCTATCTTCTACACATTCTCAACAAACACGTTAAAATATTCAATTTAACTCAAGAAGATAACATAAAACATAGAAATTAGAGGTCTCAAATATAAAAATTTATCGACCTAAAAGAGTGGTCTCTCTATAATGTTATAGACAAATTTACTTGAAGCTATAACCAATATAATTATCTACATTTTTATTATAAAAAATCGATGCTTCGTCCTCTCTCTTATTTTTTAGTTATAAATATTTATCTTAATTTATTTATCATTTTTATTTTGTATTTTAATATTTTCTCACCTCTATTAATTTTATATTTTAATTTTCATTATATAAAACTTAATTTTACGAAATCTTATTATTATGAACTTATGTGATGCATTTTTTTTTGTGACATATTTCACCCGTCCTTTGAAAGTAGTTAAAGACCAAAGATGCAATAATGTTTAGTGTAATTTCCTATTGTTACTGTGTTAGACCATCTCCAATGTATGTGTCAATGTCAATACCAAATTTAGTACAAAAAAGAGTAAAATGTTATATTAGGCATATCAATTTAGTATCGTGCTTCAATGCACAATTCTATTTAAAATGCTATTTTTATTGTTTTATTAATTAAAATTATAAATGTCATCACTTACCATTAATACATTCATAGAATAGTTACCGATGAAAAAGATTTTGATTGAAATATCATTAATGTACATTAAATTTAAATTATTTAAAATATTTAAAATATATAAATAATAAAATTTTTGTAATTAAAAAAGAGCATTTATTGTTGTGTCAAACTTGACATATGTTATACTTTTACCGATTTGGCACAAAGTATAGCATATACCAAATTTGACGCAACATTTGAGAATGATTTTTGTGCTTTATACTAAATTATAGTATTGACGCACTAATTTAGCACAGCATTAAAGATGCTCTTAGTATGCATCTCATTGAACTTTGCCACATGCACAATCATGTATTTAATTTTATTTTATTTTAAGCCAGGCACAGGTCGAATTAGAAGTTAATTAAAAAACAAAGATTTAGATCCTCGATTTTGTTGAGTTTTGTACCGTAAAGCACTTGGAGATATTACTATACATTTAATGAAAAATGAAAATATAAATAAATAAATAAATAAATCTTAACCATTTATTACATATATTACCAGATCTATCGAGGTTAACTAAAAAATAAACTATTAAGTATCACTATTGGGAAGGATTTCCCCATAATTTTTAATTTTACGGACAAATGTGAAACTCCAAAACTCCATATGCAGTACCTTTATATCAAGAACAAGCTTTAACAAATTAGAATATCTTTGAAGATTTGTCTAAATACCCTTAATTATACATGAATGTTATTGTGCATTTGCTATCCTAATAATTACGACACTGCATAGCAAGATATATTTTCTTAGTTCAATTCACAGAAACAATTAATGTTAGAAATCGTAGTGTTTATCATCCTACTGCCTACATCACACTATCATCTAAGAAATATTGAATTTAATAAACTATTTTATACAGTTTTACTATGATATTCAAATATAAATCAAAATCATCTGAATTTTATTTCTCACTTATCAATCCTCGATCGAGTGAGACATGAACCCAACATAGTTTTCGCGAGAGACATGTGAAAATATTTGTAAGTTTTTAATCGAAAAACATATGGATGCTAATCAAATGAAATCCTCCACTAGGCCTCAAAAAATAAATAGCATTTTTTGAAGCTGTCATTTCAACGCTGTCACTGCTTTAATAACTTATATTTAAAATGCATCTATTACAGTGAACGGACAAAAATACCCTCAATAGTTGTTCCACATCAGATTTCTTTCATTCTGTTTACAATGACAAAGTTGTGAAGTAGAGAGAGAAAGTCTGGTTGAAATTCATGCAATCACTCGAACGGTGACGGAGTGGCGCTACGCAGACGCATTCGAAGGTCGAGCTCCCCGCCGAGCTCGCAGTGGTCGAGCTGCCCGGTCAACTCACGGGGTGTGTGAGGGGAGGGGGAGGGGGAGGGGGGGGGGGGGGGGGGGGGGGGGGGGGGGGCATCACCCCCATAGTTTTTTTTTCAATTTAAAACTCAGACAGTTCATGAAAAAGCTCGGAGCCTTATGCAAAAGGCTCGGGCAATTCATGCAAAAGGCTCTGAGCCTTCATGAAAAAGCTCGGAGTCTTATGCAAAAAACTCGGGCTGTTCATGAAAAATGAGCCTTCATGAAAAAACTCGGAGCCTTCATAAAAAAACTCTGAGCCTTATGCAAAAAGCTCGGGCAGTTCATGAAAAAGGAGCCTTCATGAAAAAACTCGGAGCCTTATGCAAAAAGCTCGGGCAGTTCATGAAAAAGCTCGGAGCCTTATGCAAAAAGCTTGGACAGTTCATGAAAAAGCTCGGAGCCTTCATGCAAAAAGCTCGGAGCCTTATGCAAAATGCTCGGGCAATTCATGAAAAAGCTCGGAGCCTTCATGAAAATAGCTCGGAGTCTTATGCAAAAAGCTTGGGCAGTTCATGAAAAAGCTCGGAGCCTTTATGAAAAAAGCTCGGAGCCTTTATGAAAAAAGCTCGGAGCATTCATGAAAAAGCTTGGAGCCTTATGCAAAAAGCTCGAGCAGATCATGAAAAAACTCGGAGCCTTTATGAAAAAGCTCGGAGCCTTTATGAAAAAGGTCGGACAGTTCATGAAAAAACCTCGAAGCCTTCATGAAAAAAGCTCGGAGCCTTATGCAAAAAGCTTGGACAATTCATGAAAAAACTCGGAACCTTCATGAAAGCTCGGAGCCTTATGCAAAAAGCTCGGGCAATTCATGAAAAAAGCTCGGAGCCTTAATGAAAAAAGCTCGGAGTCTTATGCAAAAGGCTCGGGCAGTTCATGCAAAAGGCTCAGGCAGTTCATGAAAAAGCTCGGAGACTCATTAAAAAGGCTCGAAGATTCAAAATTGACAAAACTAATATCCTTGAAAAAAGCTCTTAGTGAAAAACTGGCTGGCTCTGGCTACCTTGCAAAGCAAACAAAAGATCCCAAAATCACACTACCTGTATGAACAAACAAACTTTGCACAACCAGCTTACGTAGAAAAGATTCCATATTCTACACCAATAGACTCGTGACATCCATGTACTGAGTCGTCAAATGAGCCACGTTAAGAAAGCCCAAGCTGACAACAATTTAAAAGGTTCGGATAGTTTTACAAAAAGTTCGAACAACAATTTAAAAGGCTCTAACAACAATTTTCAGACAAGTTTATTATAGAGAAAGAGAGAGCTGAGTTACTGAGTTCAGTGTTCGAAGTGTGGAGATGGAAGTACAAATAGAATAAAAAATTGATTATTTAAGGGCAATTTTAGTAGTTCACCATTACAAGTGACTTTTAAACATAACTTATTAAAGCAGTGACTTGGATGCAACACACCTTAAAAAATATGACATTTCTCATCATTTCCACTATTTAATATATTATCTTATTTGGATTCTACAAGATTGGTCTATTTAAATAATAATAATTAATAATATAGATTTTCTACGACATCGATTGAAATCAAAACTAGTATATGTTATCCGGTGAGTGAAAACAGACAATAGTTCGTAGTAGATAAGTGGCAGGAATTGTGCATAAATATTTTACTAAAATTATTAATATAATTAGTAAAAATTAAGTATTAATTAGTAGAAAGTTTGATGAAGCAAATTTGATCTTAAAAAGAAATCTTAATTATTGAACTAACTAATTAGGACTTACACAGATTATTCCAAAATTAATACTAAATTGCGAATACAATGAGACAAATAATTAATTTTATTAAAAATGTCGAACCACAAGTACGCGTGAAACATGCACAAGTAATAAAAATTATTCATACATGAATATTGATTATTGAAAGTAATATTACAGAAAGAAAAAAGTTAGTATGGATGTATGTATCATGTATGTGTACATAAGTTGCATGAGCACGAAGAAGAAAAATCAATTTATATAATTACATATGCATGCTTTAATAATAATGCCTCTCATAAGTTGTAAGCAATGATTTTACCTCTATATACAAAATAAATAAACAACCATGTATGCACGCTCATCCATCCACAAGGCAACATACATACATATAACATATCCATGCCCACAAATATATAGTAATAGAATAATAAACGCGCTCCGCATGAAAACTAAATCAACCGTAATTTATGATGATAAGGAAAGCATATTGATTCAGGTTATTCATACTACATAACATCAGATTTACATGCATGATGCATGACTCAGCTGCCTCATGCAACATCCATTACCCAAAAAAAAAAAAAGGGTATCAGCTAACTCTACTATCTCAACAACAAATCTTCATCTACCAGAGTCCAGAGGAAAGAAAGAGAGAGAGAGAGAGTTTTCTTCCTCCTCAATACTACAACCTCCAACGTCGTTTTGGTCCCCAAAAACAACAAAAGCTTTAGCAATTTTCAGCCAATAGCATCGCTCCACGTTTATAAAAAAAAAAAAAAATTGCTTCACATCTGTAAGAAGCGAGCGAGTTGTGTGGGGTTGACAATGCCAGGCATGTGGGCCCCATCTGTTTTCATTAAACTAGCTACGTCCACGTACCTTTGATATTTATCCTCCTCCAGCTCGGCTCCTCTACTCGGCTCCGCTTCAGGGCTAGGCTTGCTCGGCTCTGGAACAGCTTGGGCCGGGTCAAAGGGTTGGCCGAAGAGCGTTGCCTTAGTAAGGTACTCGTGGGCCAAGTAGCCGGCTAAGAGCTGATTGGAGGAATCCGGCTTGGCGGCTTTGTTGAACCCGGGTTGAGAAGTGATCGGCTTGGGCAGTTTTGTAAATGAGGAGGATTTGGGGGCGTCTAGATCGTCTCTGTGTTTGCGCTTGGTTTGCGTCAAAACGCGGCGTGGAGGGAGACGCATCGTTTTGGTATTCATGGCGGTTCCTTTTTCGGTGCATGCCACGTCAGCACCTAGACCCCTAGAAATTAAATCTACCAGAAAAAATTAGAAAATCCCCCTTATTAGGGGAAAATTACCAAAAAGGTTTTCTTTTATTTTAATCAAGGAAAAATGTAAAAATAAATAAAATAAAATAGTAAAATGGTAAAATCGGGTAAAAGTATTAGGTTAAAAAAATTAAAAATAAATAAATAAATATGAGAGAGAAAGAGAGCTATGAAATGATCGGATTCTGTTTTAAAAAAAAATGACCGGAATCTGGAATTAAAAAAAAAGTTATTTGAGAGAGAAAGAGGGAGAGACTGAGAGGAAGAAAAACGGAGAATTGGAGAGGGATGAAGGAATGAAAAGGTGTGAGGATTGAGTGGTTTTATAGAGGTTGGAAAAATCAATTGCCCCTAGGATTGTGATTAATTACGAAACTACTAGAGAGGGTAAATGACGGTTGTGCCCTTAACCTTTTATGGACCATGATTTTTATCACTTTTAAGAGGTTGCTAAAGCCAACAAGTTAACAGGTTATCAAAAAGAGGACAAAGATTCCGGTTTACCTTACCCACAATCCCCCGTTATTCAATTCCTAATCTTATAAGATATTTCTCTAATTCTATTTCATTATTTAATACAAAATCAGACTGTGCTATTGGGTTGGTTCGGTGGTATGCATCTCATCCGGTTACACTTAGAACATTTCCAATACAATAGTGGTTTGTGAAGAAAAAAAATGTCACGTAGGATTAATAAACATTATTTTAATAAATCTTTCTCCAATGCAGCGGTGCATATTCAACTTTAAACTGACAAGGTAAAAAAAATTAGACATTATCAACATGATCGTCTACTTTTAGACGGTTTGTTATACATCTATTTTTTTGGTTGACTCAATAAGATTTGAAACTTACATTAATTTTTCATCTACTTTTGATAAGGAAATAAAATAAAAAATGAAACAAAAAAAAATAAACACTGTCATTAAAAAAAATATGTTTTAGACAAAAGCATCGGAGACTAAATTTTGAATTGAGTGTCTATCAAGCCTATTTTTATGTCACATAAGAAGTAAGTCTCTTAACATTGTTGGCATATCAACGATTATTGGTATGCAAGTCACTTTTATATCGAAGATGCTCTTATATCTTTGAGATTGTGAATTTGAGTCATATCTCAATCTCAATCTCAAACCCAAAGTTATTTGTAATTGTTAAAAAAAAACAATAAATATAAAATCAAATTATTCATTATTGTCACACTACGATATATTTTCTGAACCATTACATTTTTGGTATCTGTTGAATCTGACAAAAAAAATACTATATTAGTCCAATAATATACCTCTTCAACTTTATCTCATTTTGCTTGTTGGTTCAAATATATATGTATTTATTATTATTTTTCCTTTATATAATTGAATTATAGTTTACCTGTCATATACTCATATATTAGATATAATGAGTTTGTTAAAGAATAAAACTGCCGCGGTAGCACAGTTGTTGTCGCACTCGCAATTGATATAGCCTTTTAATGGTTTTGTGGATGGAGGGAAACACTTATCAAAACATATTCACCAGACCTATGAGATACATCCATTGTCCCGTTTTTTTTCTTTTTAATTACATTACGTGTAAATCAAATTCCTAATCAATTTATATATAAATATATATATATATATATAACAACGAGAGGTTTTACTGATTGATTTAACAAATAATTATAACCATAACAAGTTATAGTTTTTCAATACCAAATTCAATGGACCCATTTTTTTTTTAGAAACCTAATACAAATTGGTTCAGTGGTCTTTCGAGACCTAATAAGAATAATCGTTATAATTACGATTCGGAACGAAATTATTTCTACAATGGAGAGGTTTTTCCAAAACTTTACGATTTAATAAACAAATATGAGACTCGAACCTTTATCGAATAAATGAAAGAGAAAGTAAGTAATGATTTTGTTAAAAATGGATGTGACGAATCAAATCCTTTCATCTCATAATTAGTTTAGTTTCATATAAATATGTATGTATATATATCAAAGGGTCATGTTACACATGTCTAATACTGTACTTACTAGCCAATATATATTATGTTCAGATTCAACTGTTCAAATAAAATAAATAATGGCAATATAAGATCGATCTATCGGTATATCTCTCACGTATACGCCATGGGATTATGAATTCAAGACATGTTTCCTCTCCAAATTTTGATTTATTGTAATATTTCACATATATATATATATATATAGAAACAATATAAAATTGTGGTGATTTTTCTAAGGCACCATCCCTCACTGATTGGTGTATCCCCTCTCCATCTCTTGCTGCTCTTATGTCTCCTATTATTACCGTTCCTCATGTCCCTCCATCGACCATGCCGCACACTACACAAACTACGGGCACACTTGACACGGTACGACACATTTCACGACCTCATGCTTCTCTGGCCCCGGTTACATGTGCTCCCTGTAGTGCCATCTCTACCACGCCAAGCACAAAATCTTCACCAACAGAGCCATTAAACTCCACAGATACCGTTTCTCAACTCCCACACCAATCTATCTCCACCGTAACCTCAAATCCAACACCTCATATCCCCACTCACCCTATGATTACACGATCCAAAAACAATATTTTCAAACCAAAAGCACTATATACAACTCCCACCAAACATCCGTTAGCTGACTCTATAGAGCCTACCTGTGTCACCCAAGCCATTAAAAGTGCCCACTGGCGCCTTGCTATGTCTGATGAGCTAAATGCTCTTTTTCGAAATGGCACATGGGATCTTGTGCCTCCATGTTCCTCTCAAAATGTGGTTGAATGTAAATGGGTATTTCGTATCAAACGTCATCCGGATGGCACTATCTCTCGATACAAAGCTCGCCTTGTTGCCAAGGGTTTTCACCAACGCCCGGGCTTGGATTACCATGACACATTCAGCCCGGTTGTCAAACCTACTACGATCCGTGTAATTCTCAGTATCTCCCTATCGCAAGGCTGGCCTATTCACCGGTTAGATGTAAACAATGCTTTTCTACATGGCACACTCAATGAAGATGTTTATATGTAGCAGCCACCCGGATTCTCTAACACTACTCATCCTACTCATGTGTGCAAGCTTCGCAAGGCCATCTATGGCCTCAACAAGCACCGCGAGCTTGGTACAATGAACTCAAAGGGTTCTTAATTTCGTATGGGTTCGCCAACTCACACAGTGACGCATCTCTTTTTATCTATCATAACTCTAACGTTACTATATACTTTCTTGTCTATGTGGATGATCTTATTGTCACAGGTAACAATCATGTTCAAATATCTCGATTTATCAAGGCTCTATCCCACCGATTCTCAGTCAAAGATCTAGGCAATCTTCATTTCTTCCTTGGTGTTGAGGCTCTTCCCACATCAACTGGTCTTCTGCTAACTCAGCACAAATACATTAGAGATCTCCTGCACAAAACAAACATGAATGGCGCCACAGAATGTCACACACCAATGTCCTCCTCTCAACCGCTCACTCTCTCTGATGGCTCACCCTCCACTGATGCTACACTCTACAGACAAGTGATTGGTGCCTTGCAATACCTTTCTCTCACTCGCCCAGACATCTCTTATGCTGTCAACAAACTCTCTCAGTTCATGCACAGTCCCACTGAGTCCCACTGGATCGCCGCCAAACGGGTCCTAAGATATCTAAATTATTTCTCAAGAAAAATCAGAAGCTTCATCTCTCTGCCTTCACAGATTCCGACTGGGCAGGAAATCGAGATGATCGTACATCGACCTCAGCCTATATTGTCTATCTTGGTGGCAATGCAATTTCATGGTGCTCTAAGAAACAAAAAACGGTTGCTCAATCATCCACTGAGGCTGAATACAGAGCCTTTGCTTCATGCTCTGCTGAGGTCTTATGGCTCTGCAACTTACTTCGGGAACTTCATATACCTCCACTTCCTCGCCCAACTATATTATGTGACAACATTGGGGCAACATATCTTTCGGTCAACCCAGTCTTTCACTCTAAAATGAAGCATATATCTATTTATTACCACTTTGTTCGAGATCATGTCACACGTGGTACTTTTGGTGTGTCTTACATATCCACGAAGGACCAGCTAGCCGATGCCCTCACCAAGCCACTTTCATCACCGCAATTCCGCTCACTCCGTACCAAGATCGGTGTCTCCGATGGTAGCACCGTCTTGCGGGGGCATGTTAAGGATGATTCAATCTCATCCAAGAATCAAGGAAACTAATTGTATGTAATTGATTCCATGATCATAGGAATCATTATCATGGTCAACTCTGTATAGCTATACATTAGGCTTCAATTTAGGAGTTAATTATTTTCAACATGTATTTGCTGTATTATAAATATTGTACAAGTTCTCCAATGAAAATATAATAGAAATTCCTATTTCATTATTCTTCAAGTATTACCGCACATGTTTTCAGATTCTGAAAATATAAAAATCAATTTCTTATTATCAAATAAAAATTGATAAATAAAGAAAAAATTAGCAAACCAGGAAACTGTTTTTTGAAGTATAACACCAAAGGGGTTGGGGTCTAGTAGGATCTAGAGATAAAAATTTATATTTGTGGTCCAAATATCTACTACTATGAACCAAAAAAATCTTCTCCAACAAAATCGAGAGAAATAACTTCTCATATATGTTTGTAAAATACAAATAGTATGACTCGAACCCTCCATCACAAACGTGGAAGGAAAATTGTACATTACTTTAGCTTATACATGCTAGTAAAATGTGTATTGTGAGACTCAAACCCTCAAGCACAAACGTGGAAGGGAATATGCACACAGTTTTTGTTAATAGGGACAAGCTATTTTTATGTTATTTTAGCTCTAGTTAAATTTATTCGGTTTCTTTTTAAAAAAAAAAAACTATTACAATATTAGGTAGTTGGGAGAGATCGATGACATTACTCAATTAACAATCTGTTTAATGTAAATGTGAGGGGCTTACCGATAAGTCAATCTTATATCTTATATCGATTATCTTTATTCAATTATAGTATAGACAATTTTAAAATGGAATAATTTTAGTGTAGTTTACTTTTATTATACGATTTTATAAATAAGTTGACAAAGAAAGTGCGACGCTCATATAAAGTCAAAACAATTGATAAATTTATTCTAAACAAGTCATAGTCAAATTAATTTGGTTAATTAATAGGAAATGCGACCCATTGATATAAGAAGGTGAAACTTCATTGGTAGTCAGGTCACACCAACCCTAAAAAGCAAAATAGTTTCATAAAAAGCATCCACTTTATTATATCACAAAATTAAATTCATTCACCTACTATAAATTGATAATTCTCTCCACCCAATAGAGATTGAGAGATAAATATATTTTGCATTCCAAGTTGCTAAACAAAATTTCCTGAAAAAAGATTATCTATGTAATATATACACGCGCATACAAGATTGTTTTAAAGTGTTTCATATCATCATATGTACCACAGCACATCGTAGTTCAGCGATGAGAGTGCACTTATTTAACCTGACAATATATTAGGTTTGAGTTACAATTACTGCAGTCCAAGGTTGGTATATCAAAAAAAATAACAAAAATCTTACATTTATTGTTTCAAATCACATAAACTATCTTTTTTTAAGTACTCCATGTCTCCGGCCGTCTTTCAGGGCACCGCACATTTTACAAGTTATTTGGTGTCCTCCTCTGTTGGGTTGTCTTAAGGTTAACACGAACGTAGCTGCTTTTGGCAGTCATAGTCTTGCTGATTGTGTAGGGGTTTTTTTCGTATTTACAAAGACATTGTTAAAGGGTTTCTTTGCTATTCCTCTCGGTGTTTGTTTTGAGTTTGAGACTGAGTTAGCTGTTGCCCTCCATGCAATTGATTATGCTTGGACCTTCGGCTAGCGTCTGTTATGGTTGGAGAGTGATTTTGCTTTTGTGGTGACCATCCTTCGTTCTAGGTCTTGTAAGGTTCCTTGGCGTTAGTGTTCGGCTTGAAATAGGTGTTTAGGTTTGCTCTCTCAAATGAACTTTGTTGTCAATCATATTTACCGGAAGAGCAATCAAGTTGCAGATTGCTTAGTGTTCAAGAGCCCAAGTATCGTTACTCCAACATGGTGGTGGACTGCTTTAGACATTTGCATTTCTTTTATTTATTTATGATGATGTTTATAGTAGACCTTCCATCAGGTTCTGTTGAATTTTTTTTTTTATCTTTTTTCTTGTGTTGACTTTTTTTAAAAATTTCTTAAAATTATGTTGGGTTTGGATAGATAATGAGGGTGTTAAGGAGGTGTCAGCTTAGTTGGGATGTCAACTTTATCAAAAAAAAAGTACTACATAAATTCAGGTTTTTTGGGGGAGGGGGAGGGGGAGGACTTGAACCCGCAACCTCGTGGTGCATGTGTGAAAAGTTTACCATTGAACCAACCCCATCTCGTCATATCATAAAATTGTCTATTGATGATGTATGAAAAAAGAAATATTAAAATTTATTAGACTTGTATACATAAGAGCACACATTAAGGGTTTGTTTGGTACGGGGATGGGACAGGACCGGGTGAGACGGTACAGAACGGGGCGGGATAAGTCGGGACATAGCAGGATAGTTGTTCCATATTGTGTTTGGAATGTCTGTGACAGAACTGTTAGCTATACTATTATGCGTTTGGTATGACTATGACAAAACGGGGTAAAAGGTTCAAATGACCATAGTGCCCCTATTAATTTTAGAAAGTTTAAAGATTAAAAAAAATGGAAAACAAAATTCTAATTTTGGTTTCCTATGGCGAGGAAGATCTAGAACCAGATCTCATCGGTAATCATCATCATCAAACTTGATCATCATTATCATGATTTTTTTTTGAATAAACCAAACACAACAAAATAGAACATCAGAACAAGAGAAAAATAAATTATAAAGCAAATGCAGATCCAACCCACTAGCCACTTGCCAGGAAATTATTTACATGATCAATCATTATCACTTGCCAGGAAATGTAGATCAAATTATAAAGCAAGAGTTAGAAGAAGAACAAAATTAGTTGCTAGGAAATGCAGATCAAATTAAAAAAAAAAGAAATTTCAATTTTTTGTTACAGAAATTTTAATTTTTTTTTTAGAATCCAGACCTCAATTTTTTTTTCTTCAATCATCATCATCATTTCTTCACTTAATCAACAACAACTACATCATCATCTTCTTCATTCTTAAACAAAAACACAAAAACTCAAAATCCTCATTATAGATCTCCACAAAAATATCTAAATTATGTTATAAAACAAAATCAACCCACTTCAATAAATCTCACTCTCAGCTTACAAACTTCAGAATTCAGCAAAACCAAATACAAGTTACATATATATGTTAGGCAACAAAAATTGAGCATCACCTCTTTGTTTTCTTTTGTTTCAATTGTTAGGATTTTATAGAGTTATTGGAGATTTATAAAAAAAATATATGTTGGGTAACAAAAACAAAAAAGAAAGAAAGAAACAAGAAGAAGATAGATTCGACTAGCTAGTCAACCACCAGACCCAAACCCCCACCAAACAAACACCCTACCGTCAACCACCCCCACCACCACCACAACACCCAGACCCAGAACCACACCACCACTAGAAACCACATCGCGAGAGATTCGATTCGAAAGAGGGACGATTCGCGAGTCTCTTACCATAAATTGTTTACGGGGAGAGAGATTCATGAGAGATTCGATTCGAGAGAGATAAAGGAATTTGAGATAGTTGGTTTGCAATTTTTGGAACGAGGGAGGCAGTCGAGGGAATCAGATAGGAAGAGAGAAATTTGTTGAGGGTTTTTTTTTTATTTTTATAGCGAACATGTTGGTAATATTTGGAAATGTTAAAGGGTAAATATGTCATTTTGAGAGTTGTCTCATGCATGGGACAATTTGTTCCACATTTTTACATTTTTGAGTGGGATATTTTTTTAACGGAAATTTTGCTCGGGATGAGAAATATCAGTTAACACCCTCGAGACCACTACCACGTAGGTGGTGGCCAAGATTGATTATATGTGTAGCGATGATTTATAAAATGCCAAGGAATGATGATACCATTCAACCAAAAGAAAGCAAGAATCTTTTTATTGAACGTGCATGGTATACAAATACAAGTTTCTTTATTTTTTGCTCTCAACTCTCTCTGGGGTCTCGTTGAGTATTTGTCGTATGCCTGTCGAATAGTAGTCTCCTCTTTCTCATTTTCTTTCTTTCTATTTATACATAGTTTTGTAGGTTAAACAAACTGATTCTCCCCTTGATTTTCTCAGTCTCTCCCCTCCTTATCGGGCGGGATTTCTCGCTTTAATGTCATTGACTTTGAGTTAACAGCTGAATTGAGAGTATCGTGGTGGAGATCAGTTTGTTTCCTCTTTGGACTCTATTACTTGTCTTGCATATAGGTAACGTTTCCAGATATGATCCAGTGTATCTTCGTATCTTTTCAGCATGATCCTTTATAGAGGTCGTTGAATATGGCATGGTGTGGTGCATCAACTAGTGAGGTTGATCAGTGTTCCAACCTCGATATCTGAGAAGTTTCATCCAGCTTGAAGCCAGATCCGGCTTCCCTTGACCTTTTTGAAGCTATGTGTGGCCTCCCCTGACCTTTCGAAGCTAGGAGTGGCTTCCCCTGACCTCTCGAAGCTAGGTGCGGCCTTCTAGGGACATTCTTCTGTGTCAGCGAGGTATAGGCGAGTCTCTGGAGCATTTGTGAGGTGACCTCGACTTCGGGGAGCTTCTAGTTTTGGTGATGCGGGCTAGATCTGATCATTCCGAGCTCTATCTCGGATGTTTCCGGAGCCCGTCCTTGTTCCTGGTGAGGTGTCGTAGTTCGGTTCTGGATAGAAAGGTCTTCTGGAGGAGACTCTCGGGTATGGAACCAGATCTGGGAGGTGGAAAATTTTCCTTTGGTCCTTAGCCAATTTTGGCTATTAACAGAAGTCCCCTCTGACTTGAACACCAGACGTCGAGCATGGCTTGGGGTTGAGGTCAGATTTTTACTTTATTTGGGAAATCTTCCTCTTTTTACTGTTACCGAAATATTAGGGAAATTTCTTCATTAGAGTGACGTGATGCGAACCGACTAATTTGTCTCCGAATTAATCTGATTGCATTAAGGCAGTCCCCGAGATTTTTTACCGTTACCAGAATCTTGGGGAGATCTTCCTCTTAACTGCGTAAGTGATATGGCGTGAGATGATTAGCCTGCTTCTGAGTTTAATCCGGTTACGTTACTGTAGTCCCCGAGATTTTTTACCTTTACCAAACGAGTATCTCGGTAGCTCGTGTTGTTGCCCTCCTGCCTATATATATATATATATATATATATATATAGATCTATTTTTCTCCTCGTCTTCCTCACATCTCTCGAACTAAAAAAAATTTTTGTTGAGAAATGTTTTCATAGCCTTTCCTCCAAGCTTGCTTTTTTCTTCATCCTTCGTCCTTTTTGGCTTTTACTATGTCGAAAACCAGTCGCGACTCATCTGATTCCATAATCGACGGCGAGGAGGTCGTCAGTTTTACTCTGGGGAAACGGGCTAGGAGGAGTTCTGACGGCGACGATTCCCCGCCCACCTCGCAACGTCGGCGGTCAAGTAGGAATGTATCCATTGGGACTTGGTTCTCCAACCATCCTAATCATCCTTTGGATATCGTCGACAAAGATTCTGATAAAGAAGAGGACGGTGGCACCGCTGGGGAGCATCGGGTCTCGGCTCCTGGTCTCCTTGTGGAGAGGCTCCCTCATTATGATTTCCGGGTTATCCCAGATTCCATCGTTGACCCGGTCTCGATTGACCGCTTGAGGTCGAAGTTTGGCATCCCCGACAGCGTATCCATCTCGGTGCCTCCTAAAAATTACGAGTTCTTCAACCCTCCCAAAGGCGTGCTTCCGATTCATGTGGCCGCTCTTGAGAACGGGGTCAGGCTTCCCCTTCATCCGACTCTTCGGCGGGCTCTTAGCGCCATCCAGCTCGCTCCCCTCCAGTTGACGCCTGGCTTCTGGAGGCATCTGATTGGTTTCCTTGTACTATGGAGGAAACAATGTCAAATGAGTAAGGTGACGAGTGAGCCGGGTGCAGAGGAGCTGGACTATCTCTTCCAGGTTGGGAGCCTGTCTGGCGCTCCTCGAGGCCAGTTCTATGCCAAGGCCAAGAACAAGCTCAACTTCATCATTCATGGTGCTTCGAAGAAGGACCCCGCTTGGAAAGAATAATGGATCCTTACGGGGGATGACTGGGGGAGCTCGATTTTCATCTGAGGGCATGAATTCGAGGTTCCCACAGCTTTCAGTGACAAGCCCTCATGGGATCGGGACTCCCTGCCTTCTGAGTCCGAAGCCGTTTTAAAGGCTATTCTAGCTCGGAATTAATTGAATCTGAAGTTCCCTACTACTGAAGCTTTTGATCCTCGTAGGGTGAACAAATATTTACGGATTTCAGACGCTATTCCTCGTAAGTGTCATTGAGTTGCTTCGCCTTATTACTCAACTTGGTTCTAACATTTTCTTTTTTAATCTGCTTATTCACAGTTTTTGTCGTGGAACCGGCCACCCGTCACGTCTCACGCTCTCTTCAAGGTGGAGTTTCTCTTCCCTCCTCTGGGGTCGAACCTGCTCTGGCTTCATCTATCTCTCCGTCTGGGTCTAAGATGGCCACTCTTGCCTCGCGGGCTTTCCGGGCTTTGGGTAAAGCTCCCCAGGTGGTTGGTCCGGCTGCTTCTGTCCCTTCGGTCGTGGTCGCTAAAGTTGCTACCCCCTTGACTCAAACTCCTGATTCCGCTGCGCTTCCAACAGCTAAAGCTTCGGAGGTTTCTAGAAAAGGTGTCGCGAGGGGTCCTTCCAGCCGTTCCCGGCCTCAGTCGAGCTCGGCAGGGCGGGATGAAGTCCTGGAGTAATTCATAGCGTCCTGTCCGGGCGATGGGCTCTCCAAGATGGCTTCCATGCATGTGGACGTCCTTATTACCAAGGGGTCTGCTATTTTAGCTGAGGTAATCGTATTTTCTTCGCGCTACTCTTTTGTTAATTCGTTCAGTTTCTAACTCGGGTTCTGTATTTTGTAGGCCTTCAAGTTTAATGTTACGATGGGCCAGCAGGTAGCCCTCCTCCGCGACCGAGCAGCGAAAGTCGAAGCCAAAGCTGAGAAAGCCGGGGAATTGCTCAAGCAGGCTCGGTCTTTAGTGGAAGAGGTGACTTCCAGCCAGGGAAAAATCGAGGTCGAGATGGCTGAGTTTCGCTGCGATCATGAGAGGATGAAGCAATCTTATGATCAGGAGCGTCTTCAATCTCTCCGGTGGGCTACGCAGCGGGATTCCTAGAGATCTGAGACTAAAAAGTTGGACCTCGAGAACCAGTCTCTGATTACTCAGGTGACCAAGCTGCAAGCCGACGCGGAGACCTCCTTCAGCGACGGATATTTCTATGCTTCCTATCAGGCCGCGGAAGCTCTTCCTCCTCCCTTTGATTTGTCATCTATTGCGGGCTGGGATAGACAAGAAATAATACTCAAGGCTGCCGAGCTATCTCACCCTGAAGGTGACAAGGTGGTTCCTTCGAGCCAAGCAAAAGCTGGGAAACCGCCCGCTCAGACAGATCCTCTATTCCCTCTTCCTACCTTTACCACCTCAGGTCCTAAGGAGTCTTCCAGTAAAGTGATGTCCTCTCGATCCGAGGAGGACCAGTTTGGAGCTGGTGAAGAGGTTAGGAGCCCGTCTGAGGATCCCCCTTTAACAGAGATGGAGGTCGACAGGAGCCAGACGGGGTCCATAGCTGCCTTTCTTGACGCGGCTATACCGCCTGAGGTTATGGACGTGATTAATGAGGTTTTAGAGGAAGATCCTGCTGATCAACCGATGGAGCCTCAAAATGGAGGAGCGGTCGGCGAGGATAACCAAGATGGACAGCTATCTGTAGAGGAGGTTGATGGCAAAGATCAGCAAGAATGAGGAGGGCCAGCGGAGAGGAGCCATAAGAGTCCCAAAGCTTGAAGCGGTTCATCATGACTAGTTTTTTATTGCCCAGAAAAGGGGGTGGGCACCCCGTTTTGCCCTTATTAGTTTTTCCTTTTTTTTATAGCCCGACCTCGGGGGTTGGGCTCCCCATTTGGTGGATGTAGCCTTATAGGGGGATAGGCTCCCTTTGTCCTTAAATGAAAAGTCGAATCGCTTTTGAGAATTCTTGTTTTATTTTTGGTCTTGAATAGGATCCATAGTAGCATCTGTAGCAACAATTAAGATTCGTGTAGGGAATTATGATGATTTTGATCCTGCACACGAAAGCAAACATTATATATATATATATATGTATTTTTTTTATGGGGCGATAGCCCTACCAAGACATCAGGAGGGCTACTTAGCTATTTCCTAGTCTTTGAGATCTGGAGGGCAACTATGCTCTTACACTCAGATCCTTCTTGGGAGTGGTAGTTCGACCAAGGCATCAGGAGGGCTACTGAGCTATTTCCTGGTCTCGAGATCTGGAGGGCAACTATGCTATTACACTCAGATCCTTCTTGGGGGTGGTAGCCCGACCAAGGCATCAGGAGGGCTATCGAGCTATTTTCTGGTCTCGGGATCTGGAGGGCAACTATGCTCTTACACTCAGATCCTTCTTGGGGGTGGTAGCCCGACCAAGGCATCAGGAGGGCTATCGAGCTATTTCCTGGTCTCGAGATGTTTATGTTGAATTTCCCATACAAGGATATAGTCACTAATGTTGAACATAGTTGGAGACAAAGATGGAAGAGAAAAGGAAAATGACTTTATTGATGATCGAGATGTAGTACATCTTTATTAGGGTCTGTAATGAAAACTAAGTAGGGGTAATCTACTTGAGAACTCCTTTCAAGGGTAGAATTTCCTCAAATGATCTGCATTCCAAGTGTGGTCGATGGATCGTCCGTCCATGTCTTCGAGTTTATAAGCTCCATTGCGAACAACTAGCTTTATCAAATATGGCCCTTCCTAATTGGGACTTAAGACTCCATCCGACCTTTTTCGAGTGTTCAAGGTCACTTTCCTAAGTACCAGGTCCCCTTCTTTGAATTCCCGGGCTCTAACCTTTTGGTTGAAGTATCTAGCGATCTTGCTCTGGTAGATCGCTACTTTCTCTGCTACCCGGTCTTGTTTTTCTTCTAAGAGGTCTAGATTAGCCCGGAGCTTGACTTCATTACTTTCGGGCTCAAAGTATTGTACCCTGAACGAGGTTAATTTATGCTCGATGGGGAGGACTGCTTCAACCCCAAAAGCCAGGGAATAAGGTGTCTCCCCGGTAGCTGTTCTCTTTGTAGTCCGGTATGCCCAGAGGACTTCTGGTAGCTCTTCGGCCCATTTACCTTTCTTCTGTTGTAGCTTCTTTTTCAGAAGTTTCTTGATAGTCTTGTTGGTGGATTCTACCAGCCCGTTAGTCTGGGAATGAGCCACTGAAGCGAACCTGAGGTCGATCCCCAATCCCTTGCAGAAGTCTTTGAACCCAGCGTTGTCGAATTGCTTCCCTAGGTCGGCTATAATGATAAGAGGGGTCCCGAATCTGCACACCACGTTAGTCTTGATGAACTTGGTTGTATTCTTTTCTGATATTCGGGAAAGAGGTCCTGTCTCGACCCATCTTGTGAAGTAGTCGATAGCCACGATAGCATGTTTCATCTGTCCGGGAGCGGTAGGAAATGGCCCAATTAGGTCGATTCCCCACATGGCAAAGGGGTAAGGTGAACTGAGAGACGACAGTCGCTCGGGTGGCTGGTGGTTCAAGATTGCACAAAACTCTTTGCGTCTTGGTGGATGGTCGGCCAATAGTACCCTATACGAAGCGCCTGATAGGCTAGAGCTTCCCCACCTATATGGTTCCCACAGTCCCCAGAGTGGACCTCTCTCAATGCCCACTTATCATCATCGGGATGCAAGCACCTAAGTAAGGGGAGGGATCTGCCCCTCCTGTAGAGATACCCGTCAACCATACAGTATCGGACTGAGAGTCTCTTAATTCTTCGGGCTAGGTCGGGCCCTTCGGGAAGCTCTCCTTCAATGAGGTAGGCGACAATTGGGTCCATCCAGCAAGGCAGGCGATCCAGGGAACAAATTTCTCCATTTGTGGCTATGCTTGGTTGGGTGATTACTTGGAGGGGAATTCCCCGTGGTAGGGACTGGCCTCCATTCGCCGCTATTTTAGCCAGAACATCTGCGCGATGGTTTTGGTGTCGAGGCACCTGATCGATCTTGAGTCCTTTAAATTTGCTTTTTAGCAGCTGAGCTAGATTTAGGTAGGCAGCCATATTATCTCCTTTTGCCTGGTAGACCCCAGTCACCTGGTTTACAACAAGCAATGAATCGCTCTTGATTTGCAGGTAGTCGGCCTTTAGTTCAATGGCTACCTTCATCCCGGCTTGGAGGGCTTCATATTCCGCTTCGTTGTTGGTAGCTTTAAACTCGAATCTGAAACAGTGACAGAATTCGGTCCCCTCCGGATCTATTAAAACTATGCCAGCTCCTCCCCCGGCTTGCCCGGATGCTCCATCTGTAAAGAGGGTCCATGGCTTGCAGCCTTCCGGCCAATTGTCGGCCTCGGATATCTTCTCAGGGACCTCATTTGATACTGAGGGATCATCTGGATCTGGGATCGCTGAGAATTCTACCACAAAGTCGGCCAAAGCCTGTGCCTTAATCGTAGTCTGGGGCTTATACTTTAGGTCGAACTGAGTGAGCTCTAGTGCACATAAGACTAGCCCTCCAGACACGTCTGGTCTTTGCAAGAATTGGCAGAGGGGTTGGTCTGTCACCACTGCTATTGTGTGAGCTTGAAAATAGGGACGGAGTTTCCTCGCTGAGATCACCAGAGCATAAGCGAGCTTTTCCAAGAGAATGTAATTCCTTTCTGATTTGGTCAAAGCATGACTCATATAGTATATGGGTCTTTGAAAACCGTCGCTACAATCCTTGGCCAAAGCCCCGTTTACTGCAGTTCTGATATGGCCAGGTAGATCTGTAACTCATCTCCGAGAACCGGCTTGACTAACAATGGGGGGCTTGTTAGGTATTCTTTCAAAGCTTGAAAAGCCTGTTCGCTCTCTTGGCTCCATTTCATGTTTTTCCCTTGTTTGATGGCCTTGAAAAAAGGGAGACATTTATCGGTGGAGCGAGAGATAAACATGTTGAGTGCCGCCACCCGTCCAGTCAGAATCTGTACTTGCTTGAGCGAGGTTGGGGATTCCAGGTCCAAGATAACTTTGATTTTTTCTGGGTTGGCTTCTATACCTCTCTCATGAACCATGAAGCCCATAAACTTCCCTGACGTTACCCCAAAGGCACATTTGGAGGGGTTCAAACGCATCTGGTTTTCCCTCAATATGAGGAAGGTTTTGCGAAGGTCTTCCTGATGTCCCTTTGTGGTTGGGGATTTCGTGATCATGTCGTCGACATATACTTCCATCGTCCTTCCTATCTCGGGCTTGAACAGTTTGTTAACCAGCCGCTGGTATGTGGCCCCTGCATTCTTCAAACCAAACGGTATCACCTTGTAGCAATATAAGCTCTGCCCAGTAATGAAACTGGTCTTATCTTGGTCGGCCGGGTGCATTTTAATTTGGTTGTATCCTGAGAATGCATCCATAAAACTCAAAAGTTTATTTCCGGACGTGGAGTCAACCAGCTGGTCAATCTTTGGTAAAGGAAAACTGTCTTTCGGACAAGCCCGGTTGAGGTTGGTGTAATCGACACACATACGCCACTTCCCATTCGCCTTCGTAACCATGACCACGTTGGCGATCCAGTCGGGGTAACGTACTTCTCTGATGAACCCTGCTTTGATCAATTTATCAACCTCTTCCTGCACCGCAGCGTTCCTATCAGCGTCGAAGTGACGCCTCTTCTGCTTGACGGGCATGACTGTTGGATCTACTGCTAGTCGGTGGGCGGCCAATGATACCGGGATTCCAGGAATTTCATCATGGTTCCAGGTGAAGATGTCGCTGAACTCCCTGAGAAGGTCAATCAGTCCTTTTTTTACTTCTGGATCAAGGGTGGCTCCGACCTTGACGACCTTGGAGGGATCGTCATTCCTGATAGGTATCTCTTCTAGTTTATCTACGGGCTGCCCACTGGCCCATTCCTTACTCCGTTCTTCCTCGTATGGCATAATAGGTTCGCTCTCCGGATGCCTAGGATGTTCCGCGGGCTCCTTCTCCACCTGGATTATCCGGGATGTATCCATGTCCTCCTAGATTAATGTCACTTGTACACACTGTTTCGCTAGTGCTGTAGGATTGGCAGATACTGCATAGCATTTCCTGGCTGCCTGCTGGTCTCCGCGTACCTCTCCTACTTTGGTTCCAACCGGGAATTTCAGGACGTTGTGGTATATGGACAAGACTCCCTTCAAGGAAGACAAGAAAGGTCTCCCTAGGATGGCGTTGTAGGCCGATGGGGTGTCCACCACAACAAAGTCGGTCATAACATTCTGTTGGAGAGGGGTGATTCCGATGATTACTGGGAGGATCATCGACCCCACTGGTATGATCGAATCTCTAGTGAAACCGTAAAGCGGAGTGGTACAGCTGTTGTAACAACGTTGCTTCAGGTTCAATTTTTCCAGGGTATCCTTGAAGAGGATATCTACACTGCTACCTGTATCCACGAGCACGCGATGGACCAGACAGTTGGCGATCTGTATCTTGATTACCATAGGATCATCATGAGGTTGCACAGTGTTGAAGACATCTGCTTCGGTGAATACGATCTGCACTGACTAGGAGGGCTCTGTCGAGCTCTGGCTGACTTTGAAGATCCCCCGGCTTTCTCCGATGCGGGGAACCTTTCTTGCGTGGTTTTTCCGGGAGTTATTGGAAACGCCAGCCAGTGTAGGACCTCCGCTGATAGTGTGTATCACCTGGATCTGTTGCATTAAGTCAGTCTGTTCCCCTTTCCTCTTTTCTGCGTCTTCACGGATTTCAGCTTGTACCTCCCTTCCAGTCCTGATGTTATCTCTGACCTGTTGTAAGAACTCAATCAGGCATCCTCCCCTTATCAAGGCCTCAATCTGGTTGCGCAAATTATAGCACTCTGAGGTGTTGTGGCCCACGTCTTCGTGGAAGTCGCAGTACTTGTACCGGTTTCTCCTGTCAGCTGGGGCCTTCATGGGAGCGGGCTTTTGGAGCAACCCTTTATCTCGTATGGCAAGGTAGACTGTTTCCCTGGAAGCATTCAAAGGGGTGTAGTAGTCATACCCTTTTTCCCCTTGCATTACTGGAGCCACGATCCTGGGAGGCGGCGAAGCCCCGGGAGGGGTTCGTTTTGCTGGATATCTTTCTTGCCTATGCAGAGGAGCAGGGAGGCGATAGGTCGACCTGTTGGGAGGTTTATTCTGAGTTTTCTGCACTGGCTCAAATTTGGGGGCTTTTTTCTTCAGACGTTTTGCCGTTCTCATGTCGTCGTGTTCCATCTTGACCTTGAGTTGTTCGTCGATCTCGACCTGCTCAAGAGCCCGGTCGTAGGCCTCCTGGTAAGTTTCGGGAGGTCTCTTGGCGAAAGAACGAAAAAGCTTTCCTGCCCATAGGTTTCGCCTGATGTTGGTGAGGGTTTCTTTTTCGGTGAAAACTCATATTTGTATGACCTTCTTGTGAAATCGTTCCATGTACTACCGAAGAGTTTCACTCCATTCCTGGATCACATATTGGAGGTGTATGGGATCTTTCGGACGAGGTTTGACTCCTTGGAATTGTGAGTAAAAATCTGTTGATAATTTTGTGAAAGAATCCACGCTGCCAACGGGCAGTTTCCTGAACCAGGTTTTCGCATAGTCGGTTAGGGTCGTTGGAAATATTCTGCACATAGCTGCTCTGGTAGTGTTCTGGACCTCCATCTGTTGAACGAAGCTCTCTAGGTGGCTTAGAGGATCTTCCGTTCCAGAAAACTTATCTGCTGGCATTTTGAATTTTGGGGGGAGCTCTGCTTCCCGGATCCTCCTAGTGAAGGGAGCGTTCATCTCGCTCAGGGGATCCTTTTTGTCCTCCTTATTCTTTCCCTTCCTTATCTGCTGGACCTCATTTCGTAACTTTGTCAGCTGATCCCTCAGTCGCTTGTTCCCAGGTCTCTTCGAGTTAACCTCAGATTCCTCACTGTCGAATCTTTCCGATGAACTGGCAATTTCTATCCGATCCTCCTCCTAGATAGGATCCACTCGGGGAGTTTGTCTACTTTCCTCCTCTAGTGCCCTGGGCAGTTCTCCTAGATGTAGTTGGATGAGATAACCCTCATGGCTTCTGGGTAAAAGCATCCGCGGCAGACTTAACTAGCCTGGGTTGATATTGTGAAAGTCTTTTCGGAACTGGGGGCATGGGTCCCAGCCTATCCGGGATTGAACGTTGGGACCTGATCTATCTCAGGCCGGCTCTGGAAGTAGAGGTCCTAGGCGATTGAAAGCAGGTGGCCTAGCTCCGAGCCTGCTCGGCTCTCCCTGATCATTCAGGCTGGTTGGCTGGATTGTGATGCCTTCAGCGAGCAGGCGGATGCGGATCGATTCTACGAAGGCCGCCGCTTGTTGGTCGAGCGCGGCCTAGCTCACTATAGGGTGGCCAGTAGCCCGCGCATTAGTTGTTTGGACCGGAGCTTGACTGTTATACCCAGACTTTCTCCCCTTTATTGGGGCATTTCATGTTAGCCTCGCCAGAGGTTGCTCCGAGATTCTATGTTGGCCTTGGGAGGAGCGGAGCCTCATAGTTCCTGTAAAACAACAAAAATGTAAATGCAAATAATTGGTTAATTGGGTGTAAGGTTTTTTCCCACAGACGGCGCCAGAAAGTGTTAACGGAAATTTTGCTCGGGATGAGAAATCTCAATTAACACCCTCGAGACCACTACCACGTAGGTGGTGGCCAAGATTGATTGTATGTGTAGCGATGATTTATAAAATGCTAAGGAATGATGATACCATTCAACCAAAAGAAAGCAAGAATCTTTTTATTGAACGTGCATGGTATACAAATACAAGTTTCTTTATTTTTTGCTCTTAACTCTCTCTGGGGTCTCGTTGAGTATTTGTCGTATGCCTGTCGAATAGTAGTCTCCTCTTTCTCATTTTCTTTCTTTCTATTTATACATAGTTTTGTAGGTTAAACAAACTGATTCTCCCCTTGATTTTCTCAGTCTCTCCCCTCCTTATCGGGCGAGATTTCTCGCTTTAATGTCATTGACTTTGAGTTAACAGCTGAATTGAGAGTATCGTGGTGGAGATCAGTTTGTTTCCTCTTTGGACTCTATTACTTGTCCTGCATATAGGAAATGTTTCCAGATATGATCCAGTGTATCTTCGTATCTTTTCAGCATGATCCTTTATAGAGGTCGTTGAATATAGCATGGTGTGGTGCATCAACTAGTGAGGTTGATCAATGTTCCGACCTCGATATCTGAGAAGTTTCATCCAGCTTGGAGCCAGATCCGGCTTCCCTTGACCTTTTTGAAGCTATGTATGGCCTCCCCTGACCTTTCGAAGCTAGGAGTGGCTTCCCCTGACCTCTCGAAGCTAGGTGCGGCCTTCTAGGGACATTCTTCTGTGTCAGCGAGGTATAGGCGAGTCTCTGGAGCATTTGCGAGGTGACCTCGACTTCGGGGAGCTTCTAGTTTTGGTGATGCGGGCTAGATCTGATCGTTCCGGGCTCTATCCCGGATGTTTCCGGAACCTGTCCTTGTTCCTAGGGAGGTGTCGTAGTTCGGTTCTGGATAGAAAGGTCTCCTGGTGGAGACTCTCGGGTATGGAACCAGGTCTGGGAGGTGGAAAATTTTCCTTTAGTCCTTAGCCAATTTTGGCTATTAACAATTTTTTTTAGTGTTTTTTGTCTCATCCAGTCTCGTCTTGTCCCACGATTATAATGTGCCAAATGTGGGACAATAACAGTTTGTCCCACGGTGTCCTATCATGTACCATGTACCAAACGCAGCCTAAGAGAATAAAAAAAAAGTTACGGAAGATTTTGCATAATTAAGATTTGTTATAATATTTTAAAAACCATATTGAAAATATGTTAAATGCATTTATTCTGGTAATTAATTGTTTTCATGCCAATAATAATGTTAGGCGTTCCAACTATGGGTCCGGCTGCTATGCAGTGATTTTAAAAATCACTGTATCATACAGCTATGAATAGTAAAGTATGTTGTATGTTGGATCCATTTAAAATTGATCCAACTGCTTGTATTAATTGAAAAAAGGAAAAAATGAAAAAACATGTTAGTCCCATTCAACCGGTCACTCTCTATACAAAATATCTTCTTCTCATAGTTCTCATCTTCCTCATCTTTGACCTTCATTTTTTGCTCAGATTTCTCATCTTCCTCATCTCTCTCTGTCTCTCTCTTTGACTTCCATTTATGATTAGATTTTTCATTTGATTTTAACTTTTATTTCTGTGATTTTCATCACTAACAATCACCGCCTCAAAACCGAGTTAATTTGACCAGAAGTGGGTTTTCTGATAGATCAACGAAAGAGGTTGCTGAGAGGTTAGACGGATCTTTGCAGAGGCTCATGAGCATTTATGGGTTGCAAAGACCCATAAGTTAATCTTTTTATTTCCTCCAAAGGTAAGGTTTTTTTTTTATTTTGTTTTCCTGTCTCATTTGGTAATGTTTCAATATTTTTTGTTTCTTTTGTTGAATCCACTCGAATCTTCTACAACAGGTATGTAGTATACTCTCAATCTAATTCGGTGCTTTGATTTAACGGAAATATTTGTCTTCTTTCTCTATTTAGATCGAATTCGATCTAGGGTTAGGGTTTTTTTGTGAGAAATTGGTTCTGATGGTTCGAATTAATGATTGCATGTGTGCTTAATTGATTTATATGTGTTATTTATCTTGAAATCCATCTCCATATCCTCTATTTTGCACGAATGTTGCTTGCTCTGTTTATGTTTGTTTCTTATTTATCTGGGTTTTTTGAATCAATTCTCCATGTTGAGTTCATCATATCTGGGTTTGAGTAGAGGTTAAAAAAAATGAACACTCAACCCATAATTTGATTATGTTTCTGATCTTCAATGCAATCTATGAATTCCTCCAAATTAATCCACCCAATTGTAGTTGCCAAGTCCAGTAGTGATAATATATGCTTCCTAGTTGTGTTTCTGAGTTTGTGTGTGTATGTGCATTTGTGTTCATGAATGTGTGTTACTGTGTATGCTTGTATGTTTATAAAGGATTCATCTGGTAAGTATTTGTTATATTACCTGTTACCACTACTATTTAATGCTTTGGAACATACATTGGTAAGATAAATCATTTATGCATTTCTATTTGAAACACCTCTTGGTGTGGAATGTGTTATGTGATCTTTCAACCTGATGTTATCTTTGTGTACTCAATTGAACAGATATCAATGGGCTATGGATCAATTACAGCTCATGCATTAATGAGTTTAGAAGCGCGTGGAATTCTCTTCGTGTCTCCTGGATTGGAGGTTGATCTCTTACAAACATTACCAATTTTGCTCCTTTCTGTTTGTCTCTGCCTTAACTATTGATTGTTATTTCTCTGATATGTTTTTGGAGTTCCGGTCATTGAATATGACCTCTGGACTTTCTATTATATATATATTCCCTCAAATAGGAATTCTTCACATTGCTCTTCTTGCCCCCCAGTTGTAGGCCTGTTTTGTAAAATTGGATAATAATTGTTAAATATCCAAGACTCATTGTTGGTTATGATTATATCTGACTTCTGAAGAATTGTTTTCTAAGTGCCAATTTGATGTGGATACTTTGTATGTTCCTAACTCTTTGGTGTCAAATATCATATGGGTGAAAGAAGAGTGATACTTGGTCCGTGGATTGATGTAACTGAGCTACCAAGTGGTTTTTGGGATATTTAATACAATGTGGATGATTTGGTAGCTTTGGGATGATAATTTGAATGTGGATTGAGTTATCTTACTAAGTAATGGCATGATTATTGTTTTTTTTAGGAATTTTGTTAAACCTATCTTACCAAATGGAGTGTTTAATCTAGTTATTTGTTTTAATTGCTGCTGCTAATTGTTATCCTTTCATATGCAGTCATATGATGGCATGATTATTGGTGAACATTCACGGGATACAGATCTTGATGTAAGAAGGATCTAGCCTCTTGTATTATGTGTTTGGTTGTTTCAAGGTGACTGACTTGAACTATTGTTACAGGTTAACTCGGTTAGGGCTAAGGAACTTAATAATATTCGAGCTGCTGGCAAGGAAAAGAACGTGAAGCTATCTCATCCTCGCCTGGTATGAAATTTGCGAGTATTGAAATTTTGTTTGTGTTTGTGTTTTCAAAATCTATGAACTGTTAATATACATTATATTGCCATTATATTTACCTTGAATTTTGTTCCCTCCCTATCTGAAAATGGGGATCCAATATGGGAATGACGCAAGCCATATAACTATCTTAACTAGTTGTTTTCTACCAACCTGCACAACACTTCCTCTTTTAAAAGTTTCTTGATTTCTTCCTATAACGTCTTATCATACACATTCAGTTCATATTTAGTTTATAAGAATTAAATCAGATCGCAATTACATCTAATCTGAACTCATTAATGTCATGTGATATTTGAATCACAAGACTTCAACTCTTCTGTTTGTGTAATGTTGTTTGTGAGGGACTCAGAATCTTGGTATTTTGAGAGTTGAGTCATGTTTATTCTTTAATTAATTATTTTCACAATAATAATAATAATTGTATTTGTGGATCCAAAAAGTACCCACATGTCTTCAATGTCTTCTTTATTGCAAATTGCTTCTGCAATTAAAATCCACAAGGCATCTCCTCAAATTATTAAGGTCCAAAACCTGGCACACCAACTGATTTCTCGAGGAAGCGACAGATACTCCTAAAATTGAAGCACAATGCACCTAACCATTGTTTAGCTGTGGCCTTCTTCGTTGGCATTTAGAAGCTGAAAGATACATAGGTGTATTACTTTATTTTCTTTGACTATTAAGCTTGCAACTTGTGCAGTATTGCATTTTGCATATTCTATAACTTTAATATGTTACCATTCTATATCAATAAGACAAGAATCATCCCGATTTTGAAGCTGGTTATCTAATTTTCTAGATGGTATAGTGAGATTGATCTAACCATTTTGGAATCTAACAAGCATCAAATTTCCAACATGTTTCATAATCCAAATAATGTATACGTACAGACGTAACCAAGAATGATGTCATGGCGATGGAGTAATTATAGTATCCAAACGTTTCAAAATCACTTGATTAATATTTGAACACAATGGATATTGTTTATTTACAACATTACAAAATTGAATTGTATTGGACGTGATAGAGTGACTATATTGTACTACGCCCAACATAGTGAATTTTTTTTTATTCAATTTTTGTGATCTATTTTCTAAAAATATTACAATACTAAATCGAGAGTTTTTTTTATACGTAATATTAGTTTTCATGAAATTAAATTGCATTAAATTATATTGCAAACTTGTTTTTGAGTGAAGTATTTACCGAAGCTATAATAGTGGTTATAACTTACAAGTCAAACTTTGGCAATGTTAGAATTTAATTTTTTTTTATTAATTTAGTTTGTACATGGAATTTTTATAGGATTTAATATCACCGCTCTCGATATTTCATACTAAGGCACAAGGCACATCCATATATTGCTTCAACACAACGCTAGTTTGATATCAATCTAAATTAAAAGTAAATTTCAAACTTATTTCTAGAGAAGGAATTGTTTCCATATGCTTGATATAATTGTCAGACAATTTTTGCAGAAGCATTAAGTCATTCTAAGACAATTCTTCCAGATATTTGATATCGTCCTTAGACCATTTTTCCATATGATTGATATCTTTCTCGGACTCTTCCATAATATTTGTATGTGTATAAGAAGCAAATTTCAGGGTTTAAGAGTTAGAGTGTGTTTGGTATGACTTTTCAAGTAGAGCTTCTAAAGTAAATCTTTTTGTAGTAGAGCTTCTAACAAAAAAGGCTTTTGGTTGTGTAAATTAAAAAAAAATGTTGACAATGTGTTTTTAAAAATAGATTTTGGTTCAGTGAATTACCAAAAAAGTGTTGACAATGTATTTATAATAAAAAGTAGAGTTTCATTTTTTTGGAAAATGAATGTGAGGGCTTTAATAGATTTACTTTGTAGAATATATTTTTTCCCTTAAACTGTACTATAAAATTAATAATTTTGACAAAGGAAAGAAAATGGGACATGTGTCTACTTTATATTTGGACTCAAATCATCTGTCCTAAAATGATGTCCCAATTTATGTCAAACCAACCAAATTGGGACATGTGTCTACATTTATGAAGGAAGTTGAAAAAAAAAAATTAAATGTAGACACATATCCCAATTTGGTTTGTTGTACATAAATTTGCACATCAATTTGCACATCAATTTTAGACAAATGATTTGAGTCCTTTATATTTCTATCGAAATACATTAAGTTTACATATATGATGAATTCATATATGGAAACATCGGAAATGTGTCGTGCAAATGGTTAAAAGTCAAATTTCAAAAATCGTAAAATTTTTACCAAAGCCGAACAATATTAAGGCCATAAAGATAGTTACCAAAGTCATGAAAGTGGTTAAAAATCAAAATGTCAAAAATCATAAAATTGTAAACAAAATAATAAAATGGTTATTAGAGCCGTAAATGTGGTTACAAAAACCGTGAAAATGGTTACAGGATAAAATTTCCAAAATTTAAAAATGGTTACCAAATTCGTAAACATGGTTACCGGAGCTGTGGAGGTGGTTACCATAGCTGTGAAAATGGTTACAAGTCAAAATTTTAAAAATTGTAAAATGGTTACTAAAGCCGTAATAATGGTTACCTAAACCGTGAAAATAGTTACAGGTCAAAATTTCAAAAATTGTAAAATAGTTACCAAAGCCGTAAAGATTGTTACTGGAGCTGTGAAGATGGATACCAAAACCGTGAAAATGGTTACAAGTCAAAATTTCAAAAATTAAAAAATTGTTACCAAAGTCGTACAAATGGTTACTGTAGCCGTGAAGGTGGTTACCATATCCGTGAAAATGGTTACAGGTCAAATTTTTAAAAATTAAAAAACGGTTACCAAAGCCGTACAAATGGTTACTGGAGCCGTGAAGGTGGTTACCATATCCGTGAAAATGGTTACAGGTCAAATTTTCAAAAATTAAAAATTGGTTACCAAAGCCGTGAAAATGGTTATCAGAGTCGTGAAGGTGGTTACCATATCTGTAAAAATGGTTACAAGTCAAAATTTCAAAAATTAAAAAATGGTTACCAAAGCCGTACAAATGGTTACTGGAGCCGTGAAAGTGGTTACCATATCCGTGAAAATGGTTACAGGTCAAATTTTCAAAAATTAAAAAATGGTTACCAAAGCCGTGAAAATGGTTACCAGAGTCCTGAAGGTGGTTACCATATCCGTGAAAATGGTTACAGGTCAAATTTTCAAAAATTAAAAAATGGTTACCAAAGCCGTGAAAATGGTTACCAGAGTCGTGAAGGTGGTTACCATATCCGTAAAAATGGTTACAAGTTAAAATTTCAAAAATTAAAAAATGGTTATTAAAGCCGTACAAATGGTTACTGGAGCCGTGAAGATGGTTACCATATCCGTGAAAATGGTTACATGTCAAAATTTCAAAAATTAAAAAATGGTTACCAAAGCCATACAAATGGTTACCGGAGCCGTGAAGGTGGTTACCGTATCCGTGAAAATGGTTACAAGTCAAAATTTCAAAAATTGTAAAATGGTTACCAAAGCCGTAAAGATGATTATCAAAATCGTGAAATTGGTTACAAGTCAAAATTTCAAAAATTAAAAAATGGTTACCAAAGCCGTACATTGGTTACTGGAGCCGTGAAGGTGGTTTCCATATCCGTGAAAATTGTTACATGTCAAATTTTCAAAAATTAAAAAGTGGTTACCAAAGCCGTGAAAATAGTTACCAGAGCCGTGAAAATAGTTACCAGAGCCGTGAAGGTGGTTACCATATCCGTGAAAATGGTTACAATTCAAAATTTCACAAATTAAAAAATGGTAACTAAAGCCGTACAAATGGTTACTGAAGCCGTGAAGATGGTTACCATATTCGTGAAAATGGTTACATATCAAAATTCTAAAAATTAAAAAATGGTCACAAAGCCGTACAAATGGTTACCGGATTCGTGAAGGTGGTTACCGTATTCGTGAAAATGGTTACAAGTCAAAATTTCAAAAATTATAAAATGGTTACCAAAGCTGTAATGATGGTTACCGGAGCCGTAAAGATGGTTACCAAAACCGTGAAAATGGTTACAAGTTAAAATTTCAAAAATTAAACAATGGTTACCAAAGCCGTACAAATGGTTACCGGAGCCGTGAAGGTGGTTACCATATCTGTGAAAATAGTTACAAGTCTAAATTTCGAAAATTAAGAAAATGGTTACCAAAACAGTAAAAATGGTTACCAAAGCCGTGAAGGTGGTTACCAAAGCAGTGAAAATGATTACCAAAGCAATGAAAATGGTTACCAAAGCAGTGAAAATGGTTACAAGTCAAAATTTCATAAAAAAAAGGTTACAAAAGCTGTATAAATAGTTACCGGAGCCGTGAAGGCGTTTACCATTGGCGTGAAAATAGTTACAAGTCAAAATTCCAAAAATTGATAAATAGTTACCAAAGCCGTGAGAGTGGTTACCGGAGCCGTGAAAGTGGTTTCCAAAGTCGTGAAAATGGTTACAAGTCAAAATTTCAAAATTATGAATTTATCTTAATTAAATATACTTATTTAATTTTATAATATAATTTTTTATTATTTAACTTATTTTTTAAGTTCTATTTTTATTTTTTAAATTTTATAATTATTTAATTTATATTTGTTTTTAAGATTTAGGGAGCAGCCGGTTGCAAACCGGCTGTTCCATTAATTTGTCTATTATTTTCTGCCACTTGGCAGCAATTCATTGAAGGAGTGGACACTATTCATCCCTGTACATGCAGTGATTTTCTTTCCCCTGCATGACAGCCAGCCCCTCCAACTATATATTCTTACTTGTATCTCATCTGATGGAGCCTGATGTGAGTTGACCATGAGCCTGATGTGAGTTGACGGTGATGGGTGTTTATTTATTTTTTTTTTTTTCTTTGGAAGTATACATTATTATTTAAATTCAGGGTTTTTTTGTTCTGAAGAGGGAAAAATTCGAATCTATAACCTCGTGATTCAAGTATAAAAAGATTTAACATTGAACCAACCTTATCTCGTCAGTGAAAAATATTTATTCAACTTGACAATATCTCATATTTAAATTGTTCTCACCGCATATTGTATATCAAAAAATAATAATAATAATTTATAACACCTACACATGTCTTATAATTTAATTTATAATATCATTTATTGTAAATAAATTAAAATATGAACCGGAATACCTAACATTATTGTTTACTATAATAAATGTCATATTTAATTTCTTCATCTATAAGTGTAGTCTTGTATGGCCGAATGACACATCACGTTCTTCTCCTTTACCGTGAAAAACACGTGCCTCTTTCCAAAGTCTTTTCCCAACTCCTCATTAACGTTTTGTTTTCTATTATTATTATTATTATTATTATTATTATTATTGTGTTTATCAATAGTTTAATAATTTAAATTAGGCTTTATATGCTATAATTTTTCATAAGCGCATACCAAATATTTTTGTTTTGCATATCCACTCTTAGGGGGGTGTATTGGATTGGGATTTTAATAGACAATTTTGAGATGCAAGGATTTTATGGATTTACAAGACTATTAGGATTATTAAGATTGTTAGGATTATACTTTTAGGATTATTAAGATTATATGGACTAGACTTTTAGGATTATGAAAGAGTCTTTGGATTTTATTTATAGACTATTAGGATTATCTAGACTTTATTTTAAGATTTTTTGGACTTTTAAAAATACGACTTTCAAGAATCGATTGTAGTGCTCTATAATCTTGTTAAGGGCAGTCACTGATCAACAAAGCAAAGAGATGTTCAAGAATTTCATTACAGTGAAGTAGCAAAGCACAAAACAAGACAACTCAAAGACCCAGAAAGTGAATTCAAATTGGGGATTCATGAAAGATTCTTTTAGACTAGGAAAGAAACAACAACAGAGCAAAGCCACTGGACCAAATTTGATTTTGCCATTATCCATCTGATTATCACTCCTATTATTCACATACCCACCACCAGATTTTGACAACACCAGTTCACCAACATATGATCCTCATTTTCAGTAACAACCATGATAGAAAAAAAAACAGTTTTTGTTGCGTATTACTATCTGATTATGATTATAATGATTCTCTCAAAACCAAAACACAAAAATACAAAATTTTGATAACAATCTAGAAACCAGAAAAGAGCGAAGCAAGAGAGAAGCTAAAGATGATTTTGAGTAGGGGTGAGCACCCAAACAGCCAAACCGATCAACCCACTCAACCCAAACCAATTTAAGCGGGTTGGTTTGGTTTTGTTTTGTTAAAGAAAAAAAAACCGAATGGATTATTTTTTAGTAACCCGATTGGTTTGGGTTGGTTTGTGAGTTGTCTTTTATCAACCCATATAACCCAACCCAAATCATTACATACTTATATATATATATATATATATATATATATATTATCATATAAAAAAATCAAATTTAACCTAATTTTATATTTTATTTATGTTCAAGGTTACAGCTTCCCCAGTTCTAAGTTCTAACTCCCTCTATTTATTCTTAAAGCTATTTCATCTCATCCGAAGTTGTTGGCACTAAACATATTTATTGAGGATAAGTATCTATTTTGTTATTATTATTATTATTGTTTCGTACAAAAACGCATTAAGCAATACGATTTACTTTTTTTATATAAGTTTTATGCGTTCTACACTTGAGTTTTTTTTAACTATTATTATTATGTACTTGGGTTAAATTTAGTATTATTGTTTATCTTATATCTACTTATATTGATATTATTATATTTGTTCAAATAAAAAAAATGTAATTATTTTCTTAAACCGACAAACCAAACCGAACCAAACCGATATTTATTGGTTTGGTTTTACCTTATAATTGGTTTGGTTTTGGTTGTAAAAAAAAATAAACTGATTAAATAATGATTTGGTTTGGGTATCGTCAAACCCAACCCAAACCAACCCATGCCCACCCCTAATTTTGAGTGAGAGAGAAAAGTCTAGAAAGTATTTAGGGAGAGGGCAAGACAATTTTGGGTTCAAACTATTTATACAAATCACTAAAAAGTTTGGAAAATCCATTTTGTCATGAAATCCTAAAAATCTTGATCTCAATCCAATACCACCAGACAATTTGCTGCCACTTGAAAGTCTAGATCAAATACCACAAGACAATATAGACTTTTTAAAAAAATATTAAAAGTCTAGATCCAATACCACAAGACAATATAGACTTTTAAAAAAAAATCTTAAAAATCTAAATCCAATACCACAACACAATATGAACTTTTAAAAAAAAATCTTAAAAGTCTTGATCGAATACCACTGGAGTTATCTAACTTGTTAAAAAGTCTCATTCCAATACCACCCGACTTTTACTTCCCCAAATTGTCTAATAAAATCTTGAACCAATACACCCCCCTTAGTTCATTTCATGTGATTCTCCCCTTTCATATAAGTGGTACAAGTTCATTAAGTTTCATTATATACAATGAGGGGTACTAAATTCACTCTCTTAACACACTCTCTCAATTCACTCTCTCTTCTTATGTTGACACATGTCAACTTTTTACTTTTTGACATAAAAATTGGAGCATAATAAATGTATTGTTTTTTTCAATTCAGACCAACCAACCTCTTCCCAAATTGTCTTTTCTTTTTACAAAATATAATTTGTAATATCTTTCATCTAATTATTTCCAAAAACCATTTTGACATTTTTTTTATAAAAAAAAAACATATGTGAGTTTTTTTACTACAAGTTTAACTCTTTTTTTACTCATAAATATCATTTATACTCCTTTAATATATATATATATATATATATATATATATAAAAGTATAAATGATATTTGAGACTAAAATATATATAATATAATATATTATATATATATATATATTGCAATCATCTTTTCCGTATTATAATAAATATTGAATGAAATAAGTGACAATATAAATTATACATATTTTAAAAGAGTATAAATGATGGTTTTGAGTAAAAAAAAAATCCTTTTTTCATTTAAAATGTTTTTTTTTTCCTTAAAAAAGTCAAAGGAGTTTTTGAAAAAATTAGATGAGAGATGACAAATTATATTTGGTAAAAAGAGGAGGGTAATATGGGACGATAATGCTTGGTTTGAGTGGTAAATAAGATGAAAAAATAATTCATTAATTATGGTTATAATTTTTATGTTAAAAAAACAAAAGATAGACATGTGTCAACGTAAGAGGAGAGAGTGGGTTGAGAGAGTGGGTTGGGAGAGTGTACCTAGCATCCCTCATATGCAATTACTAGCATGTGTTCATATTAGTGGTACAAGAGTATTAAGTTTCATTATGTGCGATTACTAGTATATGTTAAGAGTTTTCTTTTCAATATTTTATGAGAGTAGATATCTATGAGCAATAGATTAGATATCCAAATCGCTCATGTATTCCTCACTCTTGACAAGTCCTTGTAAACCCGATCCATTTGATGTCAATTATTATTATTTTAAATTAACATTTGCAATAAAAAAAATACCAAAAAAACAAACAAGCAAATAAACAAAGTCGGGAAATGGGGAGTTCTGCCACATGATGGAATTTATTTTTAAAATTGAAGAAACTTTAATATAGTCCCTAACATTTTTTTTATATACCATTTTTAACTTATATTTCCATTTTGGGCTAGCGGAGTCCCCAATAATGATTAAGAATAACTTAATTTGTTTTCATTGAACAAATGTTTTATAATCATCACTAAATCAATAAAAAGTCAATTTTGCTCTTGAACTTTGACCGAACCAATAAAATCATGATTTTACCATCGCATTATGAAATGTATTAAAAAACTAAATAAATAGAATATATATTTAATCGAAAATAAACCATAAAAGTTAAAAATGTATAAAATGTTAAAAAAAATAAAATTTAGTTATTTGATTTAATTTTAAAAAAAGTTAAAATAAGGAGAAATGGTGTTAAAAATAAGAAAACATAAAATAAATAAATAAATGAGGAGATCTAACCCGGATTGGATATCCAATATATAGGTTGGATCTGCACATCTTTTGGTGGATCTCCATGGAGATTCATTAAAAGTGACGATATTTGTACTTCTCAAAACTTGCTTGTGCATCAAATATTATTTTAAATTTTAAATTTTTATAATATTCTTAATTCCCATGCTCCATTAATAATTTAATATGAAGAAGCCATATTTTCTCCATCTCTCTCCAATGTGATATACTCCTCTCTCTCTCACTTTTTATTGTTATAATCTCTCTCTCTCTATCTCTCTATATATACAGTCCTTTTCTTTCAGTGCGCACTAATATAACTTATATCAGTGTGTTGCATGTGGACCACTGATTATAGAGAAGTTTTGACAAGTGCATACACTTTAAGTCAAAGTATGTAAATCTAATGGTCAACATCCAACGCACTGATGAAGTTATATCAGTGCATACTGACTTGAAAATTTCTGTATATATATATATATATATATATATATATATATGTGTGTGTGTGTGTGGCAAATCAAAAACGTGGAAATATGGGGTTTTAGCACTTTTTGAGTTGGTGTTGCACGTGAGACACCACTTTAATAACTTAAATTTAAAATGCACCAAAGTAAGTGGCTTCCAAAAATGTCTTTACTGTACACATTTTTTAATTATTTGTTTGACTTTAACTTTTGTAGATACTTTGAAGTTGTATGAGATCTATTTCTCTCTCTAACTATCTTAAAGTGAAAAGCTCTGAAAACTGAAATCTATGTTCATCTTTTTCTCCAACGAGTTCGACGTTCATATAGTTACATAAGATCACTCATCTTATTAGTTTCCTATCTCGGTTTTTTAAAACTAATTGAGCCTTTTAAATTGTTGTCCGAGCTTTTTTTGTTAGGGTTTTAATTTATGGAATATTTGTGTATAAGACGATGAAGATCTGGGTTTCCGAGACTTTTAACATTGTGTCCGAGCCTTTTGTAAAACTGTCCAAGCCTTTTGTAAAACTGTCCAAGCCTCTTAAGTTGTTGTCCGAGTTTTTTCAAGAATATTAGGGTATGTCCTGTAAGCATTTTTCAGTGACTATTTTTCAAAAATAAAAATGAAAATGAAAACAGTGTTTTTTTTTTTTTCGAATTCTGAAAACGCGTCTGGTAGCATATACAAGAAACTGTATCCTGAAATTGAAAACAGTAAAATCGCGTCTGGTAGCTTCACTGAAAGCTGAATTCTGAAAATGAAAACAGTAAAAACACTTCTGGTAGAATAACTGAAAAATATCAAAAATTATAATTTTTCTTATATTTTTTCTATTGCAATTTTTAATTTGAATAAAAGGGAGTCAATAATTCATCCCAAATAATTATCAAATAACTCATAATTTAAAAATTGTTGTAAAAATAAAGAGAAAAATATAATAATGAATCAGAGAAGAAAATTGATTCACCGAATACATACATATATACATATACATATATATATATATAATTTGAATAAAAGTGAGTCACCAGAACATTACACATGAAATTCAGTAAACTGGAGTTAAGTTAACAAAATCTGGAGTTAAACGTGCTACCAGTAAACTCATATCTCCACATTTAGCAAACATACCAACAAGACTAGTTCCTACAAACTGATTAACATTAACTTTACTCTTGATAATCAATGCATTGTATCTTCTTCCCAGTTCAAGACATCTTTCATTGCTACAAAATTTTAAAACACCAATCACAAAACGCCTATCTAGTAAATTCCCTGAAGAAGAATATGTAGGGGCATCATTAGTACACACATCGTCACTGCAATCATCATGAGAAGTACCATTACCTGTAAAATAACCATTTTTAACCACAGCCTTTTCAACATCAATCACATATCTAGCGTAGTTAATTGGAATCCATTGTTGAAACACCAATTCGTTTATGACTTCTATCGAACAGTGTATATACAACTTTTGAAGAAATAGGTTCACTAGCCATAAATGTCATTGGGAGGCTGAAATTTTTAAGCTTGAATGGGTCTTTTACACTGGAAGTGGAAGGAAAGGAAATTGAAAAGCTGGTATTCAAACAAAGTTCAGTAAAATTTCAAGAGAAAGGAAATTTTTAACTTTCTTGGATGACTAATAAGTGGACTCGGCGAAGAAGAAGAAGAAGAAGAAGAAGAAGGAGAAGAAGAAGAAGAAGCCGATCGGAGGCGAAGAAGAAGCCGATCGGAGGCGAAGAAGAAGCCGATCGGCGACGAAGAAAAAGAAGAAGAATTCGATCGAAGGCGATGAAGAAGAAGAAGAAGCCGATCGGCGGCGAAGAAGAAGAAGAAAAAGCCGATTGGCGGCGAAGAGGTGAAGAAGAAGAAGAAGAAGAAGAAGCGGATCGGCGAAGAAGAAGAAGAAAAGGAGTCTAGAAGCAGGTGAAGAAGAATAGTGACGGGAAGATGGAGAAAAGTAAGAAAAAAATGATTTTTTTTTATAGAAAAAAATGATTTTTTTTTATAAAAAAAAATAAGTGAAAAAACAAAAACAAAAACAAAAACGAAAAACGAAAAATGAAAAACAACTTTCAAATGTTTTTCAAAATTTTCACTTTTAACACTAATTGTGTTTTTCAAAAAAAATTTTTCGAAAATAAAATGAAAAATGGTTAAACGAACGCGAATTCGAAATCGTTTTTGGAAAACAAAAACAAAAACAAAACAAAAAACAGCTGCAGGACGGGGCCTTAGTTTTATCAAATTTGAATCTCCGAGCCTTTTTAATGAGTCTCTGAGTTTTTTCATGAACTGCACGAACCTTTTGTATGAACTTTAAACTTTTTTATGCTCGAGCCTTTGTTAGTTGTATCCGAACCTTTTGAGTAAATATATGAGACTTTGTATAAAGTGTCCGAGCCTTTGTGAGTTATTTCCGAGCTGTTTGAACAATCATTTTTTTTTGTTAATTTTGTATCTCCTAGACTTTGTATAAAGTGTCCGAGCATTTTAAAGAAGTGTACGAGCCTTTTAGAAAATTGGTCAAGCCTTTTAGATAACTGCCCGAGCTTTTTAGATAACTGCCCGATCCTTTTAAATAAGTGTCCAATACTTTTAGATAACTGTCCAAGTTTTTTAGATAACTGCTCAAGCCTTTTAAATAAGTATCTGAGACTTAGATCTTTATTATACCAAATTTTTAAATACTCCATTTTCTTCTTCTTTTTTCTTTCTTATTAAAAAAGTTTTTATTTATATTTTAAAGTTTTTAATACCTTGAATATTGAATACATGATTAAGTTTTAAACGCAATCCTAATTCCTAAAGGCATGATTTTTTTTAAAAACAATAAAAGTTTATTAATAAATTGTTTATTTATAAAAATACAATCAAAGGGTATTTTTGGTATTATACGGGTGCATTTACGAATTACATTTAGGGGTAATCTGATTAAAGGGGAGTGCAATTATAGCCACTCATTCATTAATAGATCTTTAAGGGGTATAGATACAATTTTTTTAGGAGTGCAAACATCGTCACTCATTTATTAATGGATTTGATCATATGGTGGAGGCAGTAGAGATCCACCTTTATTTATTATTATTTTTAAAAAAAAATTCTTATTTTTAACACCAATTTCTCTTTTTTAAATGTTAACTTTTTAAATTAAATAAAATAATAAATTTTAAATACACATTAAACCGTTAAGTTTGACTAACAACTTACTAATAGAGGGATCAAATTAAACTAATTTTATAATTAAAGGACCCCAGCCCATAATGAAAAAAATTAGTAAAACATTTTTCGTTTTCAAAAAATACAGGGACTACATTGAGGTTTCGTTTTTTAATTTGTCTTTTATTTTTTTGAAAAAGAAATCCATTACTGAAAATAAATTTGTCTACTTTTACGGTGCCAGCATTAGGAGCCAAGAGTATGTGGATTTTAATTTGTTATGCTACACATTTTGGGTTGCTTGGTTCATAGTTGTATCACAATTTTATTTGGCCAACCCTAAAATCCTAGATGACACCAGTGTTTCAATGACTCGAACATGAGACATTACCATATTGAATAAGTATTTTTTATCATAAGTTATATTGGGTGGTGGACTGGTGGTAAATCTGACCATATTTCAATAGACCTTATTATTTTAAGTGGAAATTGTGGGAAATAAAACTCTTTTTATATTGAATTTTAAGAGTGTCACAAGTTTAAGTTAAGTTTAATGGCACCAATGAACTAAAATACCATCATCTTCTTCTTTTATTACATTTGTGCAATTTTTAGGTTTTTCCTTTTTTTTAAAAACCTCTATTGATGGAGAACCAATAGAGGATCCTTTTTTAAAAAACCTCTATTGATGGAGAACCGATGGAGGACCATCAATGAAGATTAAAAACCTCCAATGAAGGACTCGATGAAGAAGATGACCAATTTTATTTTTTTTGGAAAATTTCATTTTTATCTAATAAATCTCGAAAATTGTAAAATACCTAATAAGCTCGGAAATTATCTAAAAAGTCTCGAAAACTATATGAAAGTCTCGAAAATTAAAAAATAAGTCGCGGAAACACAAAAAAGCGTGAGACTTAGGGATCGTTTGTTTTTTCCACTTAAAACTTAATATGTCTGAATCATAATTATTACGTTGTTTTGTTTGTTTTTATAAGTGGTTAAACAACTTAAAAATGCCAAAAAAACAACTTAAAATAAAAAGTAAAAAATCATGACTTTTCACTTAATTGCAAATCATTGAATTACATTAAATGCAATCCAAAATCTTTTCTTCCGATATTATCCCCTATATATAACATATTTCCAATTTCGTCATAATTATATAGAGGAAATAGGGGTATTTAGCACTTTTTCAAATTTGACTTGGGCAACTAACACCGCTTTAATAACTCATGTTTTATTAGCACCAAAGTATGTGATGAGAGCAAAATGCCCCCACCTATTTTCTTTATTTTTTTAACTTTCTCTTTATTCCCATTCTCTCAGGCTACCTCTCTCTCTCTCTCTCTCTCTCTCTCTCTCCCTATCCTCTTTCGTCGGATCAAAGAACGGTGATAGATGGTGAGATATTTCTGGAAAAATTTGGAATACAAAGAATCATTTAGATGTGAACGATGTGAAGGCAATATTTCTTGCAAAAAAAGTATTTTGTTAGGGTTTTGTTTTCAAATTAGATTTTGTTGATTTTGAGATATTAATTTCGTTTTAGTTGATTTTGAGTTTTCAATTAAGTTTTTATTGTGAATTTGTTGTCAATTTGATGTGAATGGTGAGTTTGTTGAATCTGAATGGGGGTTTGTTTGAATCTTGAATTGGTGGGTTTGGGTTTGGGTTTGTCAAATCGGAGAAGATGAACAGTAGTCAAAGTTGAGATTTTTTTTTAATTTCGAGACTTATTTGTTCCATTTCGAGACTTATTTATGAATACCCGAGACTTATTAAATTGACTCGAGACTTAATTCATGAATACCCGAGACTTACTCACAAATTTTTCAGACTTATGTGTTTTCGAGACTTATTGGGGTAAATTCGAGACTTACTTTGGAAATTCGAGACTTACTGGGGCGAAATACAATTTTTTTTTTGTCTTTCTTCTTCCTCGTGATGGTAACAAACCTCCATCAATGATGAAATTGACGATTCGACAACGACGCCAGTTGACTCCGGTTATTTGAGACTTAATTTATAAATACTTATTTGCTCCATTTCGAGACTTATTTATGAATATCCAAGACTTATTTATGCATTTCGAGACTTATCCATGCGTTTCGAGACTTATTCATGATTTTTCGAGACTTAATTCATGATTTTTCGAGACTTATTCATGCGTCTTCTTCTTCATCGTGATGGAGATCTGTTCGACCTTTATCAATGGTGACAATGATGAGCCGACGACAACGCCCGTTGACTCCGGAGATAGTGGGATCTAGAAGATCGGATGACGCCGAGTTCGTTGGCGCCATCGGTTTCATCATATTCGCGATAGATAGTCACAGATCTGATGATGAAGGTTCGACCATGGTCGGGATTGTCTTCGTTTCTCTCTCCACACAACTCGAAATTGAAAACAAACACTTCGGCTACAACGATTGGCACTGGACGAACGTTTTCCCGATGGTTTTGTTGGTCAACTCACCGGTCGGCGGCGACAACTCCATTGATGGAGCTCTGAGCTTCATCAATGGAGGTTTCTGAATAAAAAAAGAAAAAGAAAAAAGAAAAGGACTGATAAGAGAAAAGAATAGAAGAGAGGGTGTATTTTTGTCAAAATTTCATCTTTAATGCTATTAAAACAAGACTTATTAATGTGGTGCTATTTGCACAAATCCCACCCAAAAAAGTGATATTTAAGTTTTTGACCCTAATTATATATAGTACAAAAATCTTTATTTTTAATATATTGTTTATTTTAAATAGGTTTAAAAATAAAAAAGAACCCTAATCACTTCTCATATTGGTGTTTAATATCAATACTTTATTATTATATTATGGTTATGTATTTATATATCATTTTTTAGAGTGTTTTGTGTGAGTTTTCTTACTGCCCTTTTTATTTTTTGAAAAAAAAAACATTTCTTTTCTTAATAAAAGTGAAGTTTATTTGTAATTGAAGAAGAAGATTATCATCATATGTGTTCATATATAATTATTATTTTTGGATTGTTTTTATTCCATATTATGTGTATAATTGTTTCACGTGAGTATAAATGTAAAATTACTTAATTTCAGACAATTTCACTTTTAAAAAAACAAACATGTTGACAATACATTCAGATGTGAGGAAAAAAAAACATGTCATTCAAGTTCATATTTCAGTTCCTATTCAGTCTTCGGAAAAATTCAGGACTGTTCAGTCTTCAGACAAAAAAACAAATGACCCCATATTTTTGTAAGTATTTTTGTCATATCCACACTTTAAATGCTATTAAAACTTAAGTTATTAAGTTGGTAATAGTTTTAAAACTTAAGTTAATAAATTTACGAACCCTTGATTTTAATGTGATAAACACCTTATATTACTCTGTTTTATTGATATAAACATCACTAGTACGTTATGACTGTTTTTTAATGCCGAAGAAGTCTCAATTTAGAACCTCAAGAAACACGATTAATTGTTTATATGAGTCAATTAACGTTACCCTTTTACTTTAATTGGTTTATATATTCGCATATGTCAGATTGGACTTCGAAATTTGAATTGAAACAAAAACCAGTGCAATTAATTCAAACAACGTGTATACATTATTTATGATTTCAATTTCATAATTGGTCCTCACTAAGGGTGGGTATAAAAACCGAAACCGAATTGAACCGAAACGAATCGAAAAAGTGTGTTTGATTCGGTTCATAGCTTCTATTCGGTTCAAACCGATTTGAAATTTAAAAACCGATTTGAATTCGGTTTAGTTTCGGTTTTGAACATATAAAACCGAACTGAACCGAATAAACCGAATTGTCTTAATTAATTATTTTGTAATGTTCAATTTTATTATGAATTGTTTGTTGATGATATTTTATTTTGGATTACATTTTTTGACTTCTATTTTATAGATGTTATGAAGATTTTATATTTTGATCGATTATGTATACTGAATATGATTGAAATTTTATATTTGGATTGAAAATTGGGTTGTATTTTGTTTAAATTATTTTTTACATATTATGTTTTCTTAAAAAAGTTTTAAGCCTAAATACGAAAAAAAAACTTAAAAGGCCAAAAAATAAAAGAAAACATATAAAAAAAAACCCTTCAAAGCCTAATAGGCCCAAAACCGAATTGAACAGAACCGAGATAAATGTGTTCGGTTCGATCCAGTTTTCAATTTCAAAACGGTTCAAACCGTCACATTTTCAAAAACCGAATATATGTCGGTTCAATATAGTTTTGGTCAAAGCCGAACCGAACCGATCCATGCCCATCGCTAGTCCTCACTTACTCTCAAGTTTTAGGGCCTAAACAAGGTACCTTATCATGTTGTTAGAACATCTCCGATGCGCTCACGTATTCATACTACGTGACATGATGTAAATAAGATAAGCATGTTACGATCACCTCATCTTTAATACTTTTGGTTCATTTGTAATTTTGTTATTTTTAGGGATAAAATTGTCCACAAAATAACTTCTCCTTTGCAAGTTAACAAGTTAACATTCTCACATTTGTATCATTTTATTAATTTATTTGGTAAAAGTATGAGGGTATAACGGGCAATTCATACAATTGAAGTTTAAATAGAGACATTTTAGACTTTTTAATAGTCAAACCCAATCAACGCAAACGGAATGCTAACGGTGTTAGTTCATAGAGGAGGTTTCTAAAATAAAAGCATTTGTAACTATACATCCAATAATAGTTTAAAGGTGATGAGAGGTTTTTAATATTAACTTCTTCTTTTTTTCATTTATATATACCATATAATTCTTATCTAATTTGCAACTAAAATAAGTTATATGTTTTTTTTCATATATATATATCACTAATTTTAGACAACCCAAAAACAAATCTAAATTGATGTGGCAACTGGAAAATGATTTATACTCACCATATATCTCATAATTTGTATGGTAATAACAACCTACTTACCATATTATTTAGGTTATACCATATAACTCTTATCTAATTTGCAACTGATAAATATATATATATATATATATATATATATATATACACACAATCCTTTTCTCCTCAGTGAATACTGATATAACTTATATCAGTGTGTTACATGTGGACAACTGATTATGGAGAAGTTTTGACAAGTGCATACATTTTAAGTCAAAATATGTAAATCTAATGGTCCACATCCTATCAGTGCGTACTGACTTAAAAATTTATGTATATATGAGGAACTTTTAAATGAAAGATCCTTTATTTTAATTTCTGTAAGAACCTTGATGAAATCACATCGATTTTTATGAATTTTGATATGGATTTTTTTGTGGATGATAATTTTAATGAAATCTACTTATGAATAAAATTTGAAAAGTCTTCAAGTGCTATAACTATTTATTCCGATTTTGTTAAATATAAAGGTATTGACGGTGATTTCTGGACTACGTGAAGTTGATCACTCGTCACACAAAATATGCAAAGTTGATGATTATATAATAAATTGAAAATAGTGAAAGAAACTGTGAAAGCAAGATTTTACGTGGTAAAACCTCAAAGTGAGGAAACATCCACGGTTGCCGGTGACGGCGAGAGAATAATTCCTATGTATAACACGATTACACACTCAGCCTTACTTGCTCTCTTGAATATCTAATGGTTCGTTCACCCCTTCTTAGGTGCTTTTAGGATCTATTTATATGTCCATATATCCTAATTCTTGGTGTACAAGTAATAGAATGGTAGTGTTTTTACATAATACAATTAACTCCGACTTATCTAAGTCGTATTCATCTTCTTTCTTATTTTGAATTCTGATATCTTTAAGGAAATCAGTTTCCTTATCAAAGTATGCTTCTAGATACCTTATTTGACTAAGAGTCTTCTTTTGCGTGTTTTAGTCGTGATTGTATTGAATTCATCGTTATCTGTATGTCAAACATCCGAGTGCATCTGAAAATTGTCCTCGTGTCACTTAACCGACCATCTCTCAAACCCGACCAGACCTTTCTAACCCCCGACCAGGGATCTATACCCGATCGGATAACAAAAACCCGATCAATTGGGTTTATCTAACCATCTTAGGATTTCCTGATCAGTTCTTACTAATATGATCAATCTAATTACCTCGATCGGGTTATTTCCAACCCGATCATCTTAATAACTTTGATCAACATTGTAAGGTTATTTACTGGTCATCTTAAGTTTGACTTAATTTAATCTTCATTTGTCGACACGTCACTTGTTGTTTCCACGCTACACGGCATTTATGCTGACATGCCACCTTTCCAAATTGTACCAATAACAAAAGGCATCAAAAAAATGGAGAAATATAGGAAAATTCAAAAAATAATTCTAATACTTAAAAATTCTCAAATTTTATTTATTCATAGATTTCAATGAACTTATCATTTACGAAAAAAAATTAAATCAAAATTTATAAAAATTGATGTGATTTCATCAAAGTCCTTACCGAAATTAAAGTAAGGGATCCTTCACTTGAAAGTTCTTATATATAAATATATATATATATATATATATATATATATATAAGATTTCTCACATACAAACCCCTGACATAGGATCAAAATCTAAGGGTTGTTATGTAAGAGGTGGGTCGGGAGAGAGAATACATTACCGTCTTTGGATTTTGATCTATGAGATGAAAAGTAGGTTTGTATGTAATATTATATAAGTGGTTTGTATGTGGGAAGTTTTAAAAAATATATATAACACCAAGACAAAATGAGCTTGGCACAATGGTTTGCCTGTCACACCCATATCACGAGGTTGTGAGTTCGAGTTTATATTCCTCTCATAAATTCCAAACTATTATAATATTTCAATAAATATATATACCACTTTGTGGCGATCGCGACTTGAACTAAGAACATTATCATAGGCCGAATAAAACCCGTCATTGTGTTTTTTACTTTTTTTTAATAGGTATTTTTTTAACTTTTGAAAATGATAAAAAATGTTCCTAAATCTCCTAATGAATTTCCTCTTTTGTGGGTTGTCAAAAGAAAAAAAATTGTTATTGTTATTATTATTATTATTATTAATTATAGGTTTTGACCTTTTATTCATATTTGAAGCATCTTTATAACTCTTTTTTTTAACCCGACAGTGAAAGTTTATTTTGAAGTCTACGACCATCAAAAAAAGGGAGGGTTCTAAAATTATATAGCACTTTTTGGGAATTGATTTGCACAATTAGCATCATTTTAATAACTCTAGTTTAAATAGGACCAAAGATGAAATTTGAACAAAAATACCCCCGCTCTTCTATTCTTTTCTCTTATGAATCCATTTCTTTTTTCTTTTTCTTTTTTTATTCAGAAACCTCTATTGATGGAGCTCGGAGTTCCATCAATGGAGTTGTTACCTTCGACTGGTGAGTTGACCAACAAAACCACCTGGAAAACGTTCGGCGAGTGTCAATCCTTGTAACTGAAGTTAGGGGTGTGCGGTGGATCGGATCCAATGGATTTGTCATGATCCAAGATCCGATCCGATTGGATCGAAGAAATTGCAATCCGATCCGATCCAATTTTATAACTGGATCCGATCCGATCCAATTATTATTAGATCCGATCCGATTCGATCCAATGGATCGAATTAATATAAAGTTGTTCTTAATATATAAAAAATTATTATTTGAAATAAATAATTCAAACATTAATAATTAATTCAAATAAAATTAACATTAAAAAAATACATAACATAGCTTGTAAACTTATATAGTTCAAAAAGTTTATAATCCTTAAACAACAGCTCCAATTAAAATAATCCAAATGTTCAACATTAAATAAAATCGTCCAAACAACATCAACACAAGTTGTTGAATTGTTTTCTAAAGAAACATGTGAAACAACACAACACCCAGACTTTGCTGTCCAAAAAAAGGTAAGAAATAGCACCCTATTTATGCAAAAGAATAAAATAAAAAATTAATAAGTGAAGTAATTTAATGAAGAACATAACCAAATTTAAGTTTAGTTAGATTTGTATTACCTATTTCCAGTGTTCCTACATGTTATTGTCCTTTAACATCTTGCTTAATTTTCATAGTAACATTATGGTCGTTGTATTTCCTATAATGGATGGTCTTTGTTGTATAGATTTTCAGTAGTGTGGGTCTTACTTTGTTTTGGGTTTTAATGTGTTTGGTCTTCTCATTTTAGGCTTGTTATGGTCATGCTTTGGTCTTATACTCTTCTATAAATTGATAAATTGCTTTGGTCTTATATTAATTGTTTTGTTCTTATATAAATAGGCAAATTGCCCAATATAAAAATAAGACCTAATATTTTAGGCGGATCGGCGGATTCGGCGGATTTTCAAACGAAAATCCAAGATCCGATCCGATCCGATCCAATGGATTTAAGAATTTAGGATCCGATTCGATCCGATCATCCCCTCAGATCCGATCCAATCCAATGGATTGGATCTGATCCAATGGATACTATTGGATTGGATTGGATCCTGCACACCCCTAACTGAAGTGTTTGTTTTCAGCCTCGAGCTGTGTGGAGAGAGAAACGAAGCCAAACCCGAACCGTCGTCGAACTTTCATCGTCAAATCTGTGACGATCCGTCGCAAATCTGACGAAACTGATGGCGCCAACGAACTCGACGTCGACCAATTTTCCAGATCCGACTATCTCCGAAGTCAACGAACACCGTCGTCGGCTTGTCACTTTCACTATTGACGGAGGTCAAACAGACCTCCATTGCGATGAAAAAGAAGACGCGTGAATAAATATCGAAATCCTAAAATGAATTAAGTCTCAAAAAATCATAAATAAGTCTCGAAAGAGCATGAATAAGTCTCGGGTATTCATAAATAAGTCTCGAAATTGAGCAAATAAGTTTTCATAAATTAAGGGCATGTTTGATTTTTTCACTGAACAATTAATGTGTATCATTAAGTTGTTTCGTTTGATTTTTTAAGTTATAAAACTACTGAATGAGCTCATAAAACCACTTTTTATAAAAAGTGAAAATTTTTCACTTTTCACTTAATGAAAAATAACTGAAATAAGTTTCAATTTATTACTTCCAAATTTGTCCTTACAAATCTTATATTATTTCCAATTTTCTCTTCTGTCACACCCCATAACCATATTAATATTTTTTCTTTTCTCACTATTTAAAAAATTTTAGCAGTCACTTTCAAAAAAAAATTGATAGAGATATATATTTCATTATAAATTTGTTATTATATTATTATTCCACATATATAGTATAAATATTGTACAGATTATCAGTGGCCGACTCTAATATATTGTTATTTCTTAAACTAAACGTCAATTAACTTGTTCAATTTTTTATATTCTAAGGGTTATATTTTATATGACATTTTTTTATATTAAAATTTGTTATTATATTATTAAATTACTGTTTTAATTGTTTTTAATATATTAAAATATAAATATATAACAAATAATAGTTGAAAGAGCATAGATATAAAAATATTTATTTTAAGATATCTGTAACTTAAAAAAAAACTAACAATTTATCACTTATATTCAGTTTTCAATGAAAAAAAAATGTTTTTCAGTTTCAGTTTTCAGTCAATATTCAGTCTTCAGTAAAATTCAGCAATATTCAGTCTTCAGACGAAAAATCAAACGCAACATAAGTCTCGAGTAAGCGTAATAAGTCCTGGGTATTCATAAATTAAGTCTCAAATAAGAGTAATAAGTCTCGGGTATTCATAAATAAGTCTCGAAATGGAGCAAATAAGTCTCAAAATAAATAAAAAATCTCAACATCGGCTACTGTTCATCTTCTCCGATTCGACAAACCCAAACCCAAATCTAAACCCATCAATTCAAGATTCAAACAAATCCCCATTCAGATTCAACAAACTCACAATTCATATCAAATTAACAACAAATTCATAATAAAAACTAAATTGAAAACTTCAAATCAACCAAAATGAAATTAATATCTCAAAATCAACAAAATCTAATTTTAAAACAAAAGACTTTTTTTTTCCAGAAATATTGCCTTCAATCGCCACTGTTCTGTGGCCAAGAACTCTTGTCAACCTAGCCCCGTCGAAGTATTCGTACTTTAGACAATGAAAGAGGATAGGGAGAGAGAGAGAGAGAGGTAGTTCGAGAGAGGGAAGAAAGAGAGAAAGTTAAAAAAAAGTGTAAAAATAAGTGGAAGTATTTTGATCTCATCACCTACTTTAATACTAATAAAACATAAGTTATTACTACGGTATTAGTTGAGCAAGTAAAGGTTGAAAAAGTATTATATGCCCCTATTTCCTCGAAAAGGGATCCCTGCTATATAACTCCCTGCTATGTAACTCCCTATTTAGAAAATTTCATATTCTTTTATGTTATCATGTAATGATGTAAAGGCTTTTTGGATTCTACGAACCAAGTATATTATAGTGTGCATCTTAGAAAAAAAAAAAGTATAGTCTGCATCTCAAGTCAGTTCATAGCCTCATAGGTAATGTTCATTTTTCTATTTGCATTGCTTTTTAAGTTTTAACAATTATATTTCTGCTACTTTTTGAGATAGTATATTTTAAGAAAATAACATACTTTTTTGTCATTTTAATTATAATTCGATTAATCGTGGTACCCTAGATCTTCTAAAACATCCATGACTTATTTGGAATTTTGGATAAAATTAATCAAGATGGGAATCATAAAATAGAAAGAAAACAAAAGTAGAGATAAGCAAGTCATTTTCAATTTAAAAAGAAGCTACACTTCATCTTCATGTACAGTTGTACACCATATGACCATTACCCTTGCAACTGCCTTTATTTAGGAATCCAACAATTTTGTCATTTTCCCAACAATGTAACCACTATTTTAGTATTTATCATTCTTATTTCACTAAATATAACATTATCAAAGATATATATATATATATATATATATATATATATATGGTAGTTCTCTAGTAAGAACGTCCTAAAATTATAAGTTAATGACGTCCAACCACAACCATACATTCATATTGAGTGTGCTTATTTATTAATGTGGGGTTGTGGGTCCAATGTGACATCCTGACTAAATAATCATTGTATGTGTAAATATATATATATATATATATATATACAATAATTTTCATATAAGTGCGTACTGATAGAATTATATAAGGATATTGAATGTGAGCCACTCGTTTTACATATTTTGACTTGTATGTATGCACTTGTCAAAACTCTTTTATAAATGAGTGGCTCACATTCAATGTCCTTATATAATTCTATCAGTCCGCACTGACAGGAAAAGGACTGTATATATATATATATATATATATTATATAACATAATATGATTCCAACCGATGGGAATCACTGTTTCGTTTGGGATTTCGCACTTGATAATTTTCCTATATATATATTGAAACTAAAGATAAATTACATCAAAAAAAACTAAAGATAAATAATTTAAATTTATTTATAATATTTTATGAAAATAACATAATAAGATATGAAAAGGCAACACTTGTATAAATTATTATTAATACAATCCAAATTCATAAGGGTAATTGATATCAACTAGATTTTAATCAAACAATTTAAAGAAAGGAAGAGTTTCAAATATAAAAATTAAAATAGGTAGTGGCAGGGCAGATTACAATCGGATTGAGGATGAATGCCTCAATATTCATCCTTGTATATGTTTCATATATATATATATATATATATATATATATATATATCCATCCTCATTTTTAAGTAAACGAAACAGATTCGGAAAATCCCTAAATTGAAATAGAGATATTCACCATCGCTCCGACAATCCCTTTATCCAATGAAAAACATGTAAATTTTTTTTTTGAAATGAAAAATGTAAATTTGTATACTTTACATGAAAAAATTGGCAGTAACATATATAAATATATAATGGTACATTTTATGCTATATAAACGGAGAACCAAATGCTGAAAAATACTTCAAAAATTTCCATCATATTAAATATTTTAGATAACTCAATAAAATATTATCCCGTGAAACTTAGATTAGAAATTAGAGACAAAATATTAAATTTGATAATGGAGCTAGATGGGGATGGATATTAAGATTGCATTCGCATTCATCCCCACTCTGTTCCCAATATAATATTATCCATTTTCACTTTAAATTGAACGAATTTTTTCGAATATCAATATCCATGAATAATTTTGCCATCCTGTTAAACTTCTATTATTTTTAGCCATTACAATTTTAAAAGTTGGAGCATGGAAACATAATTAGAACAATAATATAATAATATTATTGATGGATCACTTATTATTTGTTTTAATATTATTGAGATTCTTGTTGGGGAGAGGTAGATGCTGAGAGGGTGCTAAAAAGGTGCCATCTTAGATGGAATATTCTGATGCATCTTGCCGATTCCGATCTAATGTTCCGGTGCATCTAACCGAATTTGATCTCCAACAACAGGAAAAAAAATTATTTTTTTTACTAACCAAAAAACTCAAAATATAGATTAAAAAAAATAAAAATATTATATTCTTACCTCACACTCACACACAATGCACATTCCACCCACTGTGGTGCATTAGAAGTCTTAAAAGAAAAATAAATAAATACAACTCTTTAATATATTTTTTTAATAATAAACTTTAAATCCTTATATTTTCTTTATTAAATACAATTTAATTTTCTATGAAAGAACAAACAACACAAAATATTATTTCCTATCTCACACACAATGCATTTATTTATTTTTTTTGATAATGTTGAAGGGAGTTGATATATAAAAACTTAAAAGAAAATAAAGAAAAGGAAAAGATGAAAAGAAAAAGAATCAGAAAGTGAAAAAACACCTCCAATTCGAAACGGACTTTGGTCTCTCTTTGACGAGTTGACTCGGTTTCCTTTCACTCAGGGGTCGTTTGTTTTTTTGTCTGAAAACTGAACAGTCATGAATTTTTCTGAAGACTGAATAGGGACTGAAATTTGAACCTGAATGACATGTTTTTTTTTTCTCACATCTGAATGTACTGTCAACATGTTTATTTTTTAAAAATAAAATTATCTGAAAATACGTAATTTTACATTTATACCTATACTAATTAATAGAAGTAATTTAACATGCACAATTCCTTATAACATTTTGTATGTGTTTTTTTTTTTGCAAACACAGTTCAATTTAACAAAATAAAAAAATTAATCAAAGAATATAATTTTTCATATTTTACAAACAAAGTTTAAGTTAAATTTATTGTCAAAAAAAAGTTCAAATTCAAGTTCAAGTTCAATTTTTTTGTTGTTCACGTTTCCGGTGAATATAATTCATGAAACCATTTTTGTTTTTTTAGTTTCCTGGATTATATGCACCGGAAACCAAATAAAAAAAATCTTGAATTTTTTTTATACAATAATTCTATAACATCTTCAAGCCACGAAATCTACTCAATATGATAGGCAAATTTATTAAGCACTATACGAATAGTTAGATAAAAAAATAAAGAGTTCTTACCGGGATTTGGCAAGAGAGAAATTCAATTGTTCAATCTTTGAAAATTTTCATTATGAGAAGTAATTAGGGTTTTTTTTTCTTTTCTAAAAGTTGTTTAAATAAGAAATATATTAAAAGAAATGTTTTTACACCATATCAAATTAAAATAAATTTGGAAATATATCTTTTTTTAAAGGATAGACTTGGAAGAGAATATTTTAATTGTAATCCAGTGATTTGGAATTAAGTTAAAAGTCAGAATTTCTTACTTTTTATTTTAAGCTGTTTTTTTTTTGATATTTTTAAGTTGTTTGACTACTTAAAAAAACAAACAAAACAACTTCAATTCAGACCCATTAAGTTTTAAGTAAAAAAATCAAACGACCCATCAATCTGGGTAAATAAAACCGTTAAAACGTCCAACTAACCGGTAAAACAACTAGGGTCAAGTGTTTTGTTTTAATTACTAATGTTTGAGCCGGTTTGCTTTGATTAATTTATTTTTCTGGGTAGGACCCATAACAGAATTTGTTCTTCCTGCTGCAGTATTTCTATTCCATTAAATTCCTTCAAATTCTTTATTTTGATCCCCAAATCTTCCCATTCACGATCCGATTCGACTTGTGTTTGTCTGTTTTTTTTATTGCCCCTCAAAATCCATTTTGTACATATACATATATGTAAAGATTTGTACACGTAAATAAAGGTAAGTAGTGTTGCTTTGGATGCTTTTGAGATTCAGAGAATAATAAATAGAAATTTTGAAGAGATGGGTGTTGGTGTCGATGTCTTGTGGGCTCGTTTTATATGCTTTTCTTTTTCCAAAAACAAAAGGTTAGTAGTCCTTGCTCCATTGATTTCATGCGTTTGATTTTGATATCAGTTTTTGGGTTTTGAAGCATTGATAGGTTTGTGGTAGTTTCGATAGATAATTCTGGGGTTTCAAATGCTGAATTTTAGGGTTTTAGGCTTCAATTATTTGTTTTTCTTTTTAAAATTTAATCTTGTAAAGAAATTTAGCTCCCATTTTGTTATCTTCCAAATTTGGATTCTGTATCATTGGTAAATTTGGTTCTTGTGAATGTTCCCATAGTATAAGTGTATATCATCACTTGATCATTGAATCTTTTGGGAAATGCTTGCATAACATAAACCTTTTATTTTAAGGTTTTGATTTGTTGTAATTGCTGTTGCTTGAAGGTTTTCAAGTGATGTGAAACGATATGAAGAGCAAAAATAAGATAATTCTGCGGAGTAGAAGTGATTCTAGGCTGAGTTTTGGGAAGATAATGAATTGCATCTGCTCAGGAGAGCAATTGAAAGCAGTGGATGAAATGATACAATCGTCAGAATCCGTTGCGACCAAGGATTATTCAGTGAGTGGTTATTCTTCTTCTAGACCCGATGATGTTGAGAAGCAACCAGATAACAGCAATATAGAAGAGGCTGAGTGGTCTCTGCGAGAGAGTAGTTCTTTGAATTATGAGGTTTGATACTCAAGTTTTTTATTGTTGAAATTTTTGTCTCTGGCTTGATCCGTTGTCTCCTTTACATGATGAACCTTTTTCTTTCTATTTCTCTTTTGTCATGGTTTGCTATATAATAGGCATTAAAATTTAGTTTGAGGTCTATATTGATGTCCGGTAATTTTGAAATACTTGAGGAATTCAGTTACAGACTTCCAGAGTGAGTATCTAAATGGAATTTAATTTTATAAAGCTATACAGATTATCTTGTCATTTTGCTTTGATTAAGGTCACGGTTTCTTTTAGATCAGATGTGAATCTATGATCATGGCTTTTGCTTGGCGGTCATTCATTTATATATTCTCAAGGCAATCTTAAACTTGGTGCCATGAATTTGAATTAATTTATTCCTTAATATAGAATTACAAAATAATTGTCAGATGAATAGTTCATACTAAATCTTTTACATGTTGTAATCGATTTGGGCTGCCTCTTGCTTCAAATATATGTTCTAATTTATTGTTTTCCTTTTCATGGTGGATGCTTTTTTTTATTCATTTTAACGTTTCAATAACTTAATTGCGAACATTCCTAGATTTGGAGTTTCAGAAATAAGCGTAGAAATTGTTTGTGTTAATTTTGGGAATAGTTTTCTCGGTTACTCAATCTGTTTTTTTTTACCAAGATATTTGCATTTCTTAGGAAGCAAGAGCATTGTTAGGAAGAATTGAATATCAGAAAGGAAACATAGAAGCTGCTCTTCATGTATTTGAAGGAATAGATATAGCTGCAGCAACTCCAAAAATGAAAGACACGCTTGCTAGTAGAAGAGGAGAACGGGGTAAAAGGCATTCCCAAAATTATGCTGCACCACCAATGTCTATCCATGCTGTCAGTTTGCTCTTGGAAGCAATCTTTCTTAAAGCAAAATCATTGCAGGGTCTGGGGAGGTTTAAAGGTACTCACTCCTTTCAGCTTTCTAAACATTTGAGAGTTCTGGGCTTAGTTAACACTTTTCAATTTCATCCAATCATTGCCTGGTTTTCTTTGACTATTATTCGCATTGAATTATTGGGTACTCCATTATTGTAACTTTTCGTTGTGTTGGGAAAATGTTTATGATGTTTGCATTGCCCTATAATTTCATGCAACCCTGAAAAAATATTTTAAAATGTTTTTGATTTTGAGGACACTGGTCTTTATCGGAGTGAAACATTGACATACCTCAAACAGTAGAATGAGTCCTTAACGACTTATGTAACAATTAGTCAGCTTTACTTATATTAGCGCAATTCATCTCTCTCCATGAATCCCACCATATCCTGTAGTCTTCTAGTTGCCAGAATCATAAGGTATGTTATTCCCACACCAACAGTTCACACATCCCCTACCTCAAATCACAATGTACTAGTATGATAATTGACCAAAAGAAAAGGAAATAACTGTGAACTACACAGCACAATTATACCATCATTGCATCTAAAATATATTTTTAACTATTCTTGCAGAAGCTGCACAATCTTGCAAAGTTATTCTGGATATTCTAGAATCTTCACTACCCGAAGGCCTACCCGAAAACCTTGGTACTGATTGTAAATTGCAGGAGACTCTAAACAAAGCTGTTGAATTGCTTCCAGAATTATGGAAACTTGCTGATTCTCCGCGTGAGGCAAGCTTGGCTTACCGGCGGGCCCTCCTCCATCATTGGAATCTTGATGCTGAAACTACTGCAAAAATTCAAAAAGAGTTTGCTGTTTTTTTACTGTATTGTGGAGGTGAAGCTAGCCCCCCAAATCTTCGCTCCCAAATGGACAGTGCGTTTGTTCCGAGAAACAACATTGAAGAGGCTATACTTCTGTTAATGATACTATTAAAAAAAATTTCTCTCAAAAGAATTGAGTGGGATCCATCAATCTTGAATCACCTTTCATTTGCTCTTTCTATTTCGGGGGATTTGAGGTCTTTAGCTAATCGGTTTGAAGAATTGCTTCCAGGGATTATTGATAGGAAAGAAAGGTATCACCTTCTAGCTCTCTGTTACCATGGAGCAGGTGAGGACTTGATTGCTTTGAATCTGCTGAGAAAATTGTTGAGTAGTAGTGAGGACCCAAATTGTGTTCCAGCTTTATTGATGGCGTCTAAGATTTGTGGGGAACACCCTGATCTTGCAGAGGAAGGCATAAGTTTTGCTCTCAGAGCCCTTGAATGCTTGGACGGTGGATGTGATCAGTTAGACAGTACTGCAAACTTTTTGTTGGGTATATCACTTTCAGCAAGATCTAAATTAGATGTTGCTGACTCTGAGAGGGCCATAAGACAGTCTAAGGCACTTCAGGCTCTGGAAAGTGCTGGAAAAAGTACAAAAATGAGAGAACCAAAAATTCTTTACCACCTTAGTCTAGAATATGCTGAGCACAGAAAGTTGGATGCCGCTCTTTATTATGCAAGGTCTTTGCTAAAACTAGAAGATTGCTCGAACGTTAAAGGATGGTTGTTGATGACCCGGATTCTATCAGCTCAGAAACGGTTTGGGGATGCTGAAACTATTATAACTGTTGCTTTAGAACAAACTGGGAAATGGGATCAGGGAGAATTGTTGCGAACTAAAGCTAAGCTTCAAATTGCACAGGGTCATTTAAAGAGTGCCATGGAGACGTATACTCAACTTCTTGCTGTTTTTCAAGTTCAGAGTAAAACATTTGTATCCGGGAAGAAGTTTCATAAGGTCTGTTTATATACTAGTTCCATTTCTTGTCTAGTTCATGACTGTCCGTTGATTGATTTATTACTCGGAATAACTTGAACTAGTTGTCTAAAAAAGTTGACCCAAAATCTTGCACGCTTGTTATTTAAGGATTTAATTGTTTCTTTTTAGAAATGCATCCGCTCAAATATGTGAGGAAAAAAGATAAGAGTTGAATCCCGTTGGTTTGCCTTAAAAGTGGATCTGATAAATGATAATGATTACTGGAATTCACCCATGTTTTTCCTGTTTGTGTCACTGTTACATATAAAGTAATCCATCCATGCTGGAATTGATTGTGGAGTGGAGGTTGGGCAAAAGAGTGGGGTGGAGACATGGAAGTGACCATTCAAGTTGATCTGACAAAACTCCATTCTTTTTTCATGGAAATAAATACCAGAAAATGAATTTATCCCTTGCTGTTGTAGTAGGCTCTGTGGTTTTTATTTGATTAATGTTGACTGGCTTTGTTGTCAAGTAATTAATATCAGTATGGGGTAACTGATTCATCCCCAGTGTTAAAATTTAAATAAGATAGAGCGTAATTTGGTTTGAAGGTGCGAGTGTAGTGACAATTCTGTCTCTGTTCCTCAGTTAACTTGGAATTTTTTTAATTAAATCGTTATTATTCCTGTAAATTTTCTTTGAGGCTATAATGACTATAACACTTCCTTTTTGACAGGACTGTGCAAATCCTGCTAGAAGTTTGGAATTGGATGTATGGCATGATCTGGCATTTGTCTTCATCAATCTGTCACAGTGGCATGATGCTGAGATTTGTCTTTCCAAATCTAAGGCCATCAGTGCCTACTCTGCCACTAGATGTCATGCATATGGTAAAAATAAATATAAAAATTATCCCTTGGTCTATATTATTGTCAACCTCTTTGTTTCATCCATTTTTCTCTTGGACTTGTTATTGCTTCTGTTGAGGAAGAATTTAAGGTCCTTTATTCACACTACTACTGATTTGTATGGAACATGGAGAAAATGCATAAAAGACAACTCTGCCTTATATAGGATGTATTGGAAGCACAATTTAGTATGTTGTTTTAATTTGAAATCAAGGATAAAGGTGTAGAAAAGAAAATAAGGTGTGTTCAATTGCTTATGGTGGATTTTGTGTTCATCATACCCTCAACTGTCTTGACGACTGGTGTGAAGCTATAGTACTGAACATGAACTCTTGGGGAATGCATGCTATGATTTTCAATCGGAGTTGTTTTGGCACTTGTATATGTACTCCTGGGTAAATATGGCCATCAAACTCTTGAATTTTTTATTTTTTTCTTACATTTTTGTCCAGATTCTTCAAAAGCCTTGCGAGTATTCTCTTTGACACCTGTCAAGTTTCTTCTTCTTCTCTCTCTTTTTTCTCTTGGAATGTTTGTTTATGTGGCTCACTTGTAGGCAATGAAGCTTGTCATGAGTTGCCAATCTAAATGCACTTTCTTTTCAATGAACTGTATTAGAGATTTGGTTTCCAGTTGTGGCAAAATAGTTACATAGAAGTACTCTCTTTGTGGTCGTGTTTTTGCCTAACATTAACATGTGTTAGTAAGATTGTTGATGAATCTGAAACATGCTGATTTTGTAGGTGTACTTAATGAAAAAAAGGGTCTCTATAAAGAAGCTTTACAAGCCTTGAGGAGGGGTTTGGATATTGATCCCAACCATGTCCCAAGTTTGATATCCATAGCTATGGTTCTAAGACGGCATGGTGGCCAATCAAATGCAGTTGTTAGAAGCTTTTTGATGGCTGCTCTTCGACTTGATAGAATGAATGCATCTGCCTGGTATAATCTCGGCATGATTTACAAATCGGAGGGTACGCAATCAGCAAAACTAGAAGCAGCTGAATGTTTTGAGGCTGCAACCGTCCTTGAAGAGTTGGCACCAATTGAACCCTTCAGATGACCAATCCCTGCAAACTTGCGGTCTTTGTAAGCCATTACATTTTTTTTGTTACTACGTTTGTTCCATAAATATGTATTGTATTTTAAATGGTCCTTACATATAGTATAACGAATTGAAATAGCAATAATAATAATAAAAAAAGGAGTGGTGCTATTGGCACACCCCCTACTGATCTATTCATGCCCCACTTTTTTAATTATAAAATATTCTTTTTTTTTTCCTTCATCAAAATTACTTAAAGAGACATACAATTTAGGAAAGAAATATTCTACAAAGTAAATCTATTAAAATTTCACATTCATTTTCAAAAAAAAAAAAAACCCCAGTAATCTGTTTCTTCAAAAAAAAAATTAACTCTTAAACCTTAAAATCTACTTCTTATATACATATAAATTATTATGGAAGAGTTTAAGAACGATATCAAGAATATGGAAGAATTGTCTAAGATCGATATCAAATATCTTGAAGAATTGTCTAAGAATAACATAAAGCAAGAATTGTTTGACAATAATAGTAAGTATCGGGAAACAATTTATTCTCCGGAAATAAGTTTGAAGTTTTTTTTTTCTTTAGAATGATATCAAGCTGTCGTTGTGTTGAAGTACTCTGTTATTTTTTCTTTTTTCTTTTCCATCATGAAATAAGAAGAAAAAAAAACTTAAAAAAAGAAATAAGAAGAAAAAAATAAATCAATCAATGAAGGTGAGAAAGATATATACAGAGATAAAGAGATCATATATGGTATGTATTAAATTTGAAAAATAAGTAAAATGTGTAATTTTGAAAATAAACCAAAAAATTTAATAAAAATATTTAATTTTATTTAATTAAATCAAAATTTTAAAAAGTGGGGCATTGATAGAAAAAAAAAGTTCTCCTTCGTGATGTGTTTGAAATCCAATCCTCAGGCCCTTTTGGGTATTGTGAATTACAGTAACAGCAAACAGAGACAACGAGAGAAAGAGCACAATTACTACTTCCAACCTCCCCTGGAATTAATGTTTATTAGGCATGGATCATGGATTTTGTTAAAATTCAAACTATATTGGATAGATTAAATGGTTGAAAAGACTTGTTCTTTTTCTCAAAAGGAGTTGAAAAACATGAATATATGTTTTCGGTTGTTTGATTCATCTAATGTCAGTTTGATGATTTGAGTCTAATGCCGTATTGAAAAAATAAATTTATAAACTGTTTGATTCATCTAATGGTTGAATTGGATTGGAAATAATACTGTCATAGTGTCATGCATTATTTTCTCAAAAGGAGTTGAAAAACATAAAATTTTGGTCAGTCCAATGCAGTCCTACTCCTATGTATAGTATTATAGAACAAATTACATCAAACTCCCCTGAGGTTTGCTCTTTTATACACGGAAATAACTTTACAGTTAATTGACACTCACCTCCCCTGCCGTTAGGGTTTGACCGTTAAGTGTGAGAGTCGATCATTAAAAAATGATAAAAGACAGAAATACCCCTGATTCGCCAAAAATCTAAAAGAATAATTACACCAAACTCCCTTGAGGTTTGTTCTTTTACACACAGAAACAACTTTATTGATAAATAACACTCATCTCCCTTGCCGTTAGTCAAAGTTGGTCAAATTAAACCGTAGACCAATTTTGACTATCAAAACTAAGGATAGTTTAGTCATTTGAAGCATTTTAAATATATATAAATTTGAATAAATATTTTAAAATGAAGTTTTTTTAAGGTATTTTAAAATGAAGATTAAGTGAACAAAAAAACTGTTTTTAAAATTAAGAGTTTTTTTGGAAAGAAAAATAGGATTAATTGAAAATTAAAATTTTAAAAAAAACGGAGTTTTTCATTAAAAAACGGACAGTCCAATCTAATTTAAAAGATATTCAAATTAAAAAAAAGAATTAAAAAAAATCTTAATGCCTGTAACAGTTTGCTAGTTCTATCAACAACACAAATCACAATCCCTTCCTAATTTGTTCGATCTCCTTCATGAGAGATTGAGTCAGATGTCTTCCCAAAATGGAGCTAGTTCGTCAGTTCCACCAACAACACAAATCACAATCCCTTCCTAATTTGGTGCAATTTGTTCAAAAAAAAAATTAAGCTCAATATCTATTTATAAATAAGAAAAAAAAAATTTCCCAAAGAAATAGAATTAAAAATTTAATTTTTTTAATAATTAGAAAGAATTTAAAAAAAAAATAAAAACAAATTAGGAAGGAATTATGATTTGTGTTGCTGGTGGAACTGACGAACTAGCTCAATCTCTTATAGAAGAGATCGAACAAATTAGGAAGTGATTACGATTTGTGTTGTTTTTTTTAATTTGAGTTTCTTTTAAATTAGATTGGACTGTCTGGTTTTTTAACGAAAATTTCTTTAATTCTTAATTTTCAATTAATCTTATTTTTCTTTCCAAAAAAAAATCTTAATTTTAAAAACAGTTTTGTTCACTTAATCTTCATTTTAAAATACCAAGAAAAAAAAATCTTCATTTAAAAATATTTATTCAATTATTTTTAATATATATATAATGTTTCAAAAGACTAAACTATCCTTAGTTTTGATAATCAAAATTGGTCAACGGTTTAATTTGACCAACTTTGACTAACGATAGGGGAGATGAGTGTCAATTATCAATAAAGTTGTTTTTATGTGTAAAAGAACAAACCTCAGGGGAGTTTTATGTAATTAGTTCTTTTAGATTTTTAGTGAATTAAAGATATTTCTGTCTTTTATTATTTTTTTAACGGTCAACTCTCACACTTAACTATCAAATCCTAAGGGTAAGGGAGGTGAACGTCAAACGGTAAAATTGTTTTCGTATATAAAAAAGTAAACCTCAAAGGAGTTTGGTGTAATTTGTTCTAGTATTATATACAGTCCAATCATATACTGTGTCGAACACGGACAATATTATAACTGATTCACACGGACAGTATTATATCTGATTCTATTCAATTCAATATAATATGATATAACAATATAACATACAAAGCCTCCACCGGTTAAGTGACATGAATGACTTAATTGAGGTGAAGTAGCTGGTGAATATTAATTGGAATGTAGCTTCAAAAAGGCAAGTTCTGTCTACATAGGAGGATTTCACATTTTTAGAGAGGTTCACGAGAAATCTTTGATATTATAAATGCTGTTAAGACAAGCACAATCAGGATATTTTTTGAACATGGTTTGATCTTTTTATAAATTAATTAAAGGGAAAATAGCGTTAGACACCATTAATCGGTGGGTGGAGTCCCAAAAATATCATTCACTATTTAAATTTTTCTAAAATCATTATTTTGACAGAATATTATTTCAAAATCACCATTTTGACAAAACATTGTTCATTGACGGTCATTCTGTTAAAATCTAACAGAAAGCTGCCGTTATTTGTGACATGGCACCCATAAAAAATTTTATGGGCAATATTTTAAATATTTTTGATTATTTAATTTTATATATATTAATGATTTGATTAATTTATTATTTTTATGGGCAATATTTCCTGTTTATGGGTGACATCAAACTTATTATTATTCCCTGATTAATTTCCTGATTACTTTGGGGTGACATCAAACTTATTTCATGATTAATTTATTATTTATTTATATATATATATATATATAAAGTCATGATTTGATTAGAAAAATTTTACGGACAATATTTCCTGTTTTATAAAGTAATCATGATAAAAAATTTGTCAAAATACAGGTAAAAAACCAGTCAAAACATGTTTAAAAACCAGTTCAAAAACCAATGCAAAACATGTTGAGTGGTGCTATTGGCACACCCCATACTGATCTATTTATGCTCCACTTTTTAAAATTTTGATTTAATTAAATAAAATTAAATGTATTTATTAAATTTTTTGGTTTATTTCCAAAACTACCCATTTTACTTATTTTTCAAACTTAATATATATCATATATGATCTATCTATCTCTTATCTCTGTATCTATATACATGTCTCTCACCTTCATTGATTGATTTTTTTTTTCTTATTTCTTTTTTTTTTTAGTTTTTTTTTTCTTCTTATTTCATGATGGAACCGAAAAAATAAAAAATAACATGGTACTCAACACAACGACAGCTTGATATCATTCTAAAGAAAAAATAAATTTCAAACTTATTTCCAGGGAATGAATTGTTTCCAGATGCTTACTATCATTGTCAGACAATTCTTGATTTATGTCATTCTCAGATAATTCTTCAAGATATTTGATATCGTTCTTAAACAATTCTTCCATATTCTTGATATCGTTCTCAAACTCTTTCATAATATTTTAGATGTATGTAAGAAGCAGATTTTAGGGTTTAAGAATTAATTTTTTTTTTTTTTGAAGAAGAAACATATTACGGGTTTAAGAATTAATTTTTTTTTTTAAGAAGAAACAGATTATTGAGTTTTTTTTTTTGGAAAAGGAATATGAAATTTTAATAGATTTACTTTGTAGAAGATTTCTTTTCTAAATTGTATGTCTCTTTAAGTAATTTTGATAAAGGAAAAAAAGAATATTCTATAATTTAAAAAGTGGAGCATGAATAGATCAGTAGGGGATGTGCCAATAGCACCACTCAACATGTTTTACTGTTTTGACTTTTATTCTAACAGTTTATGACATAAACAAACGGACTTCAAACAATTAATGGATAAGGGGGGGGCAGCAATTGATACTTTCTTTTAATGAAATGGCTAATTTGAGCCATTTTGAAAAAATAATGGTTATTTAGAGACCGCCTCATCAAATCAGTAGCTCTAGAAATCACTTACCCTTAATTAAATCGTTTTCATTTTTATAAACTTTGCTAACTTTTATGGGTACAACAACGTTAGTTAGCGATGAGATTTTATTTTTGAGATGGTTGGGAGTTTAATGATCATTAAAATCTATTGATAGATAGATGATTAAGACCAACGGTGGCATAAGCAACATCAATCAATTATATGTCTTAATATACTTTTGAAAATAATTTTATTATATAATACTCTTACAAAATTATTTGATGATAATTTCTAGAACACAATTTATATGTTTTAATAATCAATGCATTACAGTATATCTAACAAGGTATTGTTAGGCTACTCAAATTAGTCGTCCAAAATCATACCAGAATGATATGGCATATGAATTGTAACTGTTTTTTTTAATTACATATGAATTGTAATTAACATATTATCTACCGTATTATTTCATGATTTATATGGTGGTTACAACTCAAATGTCATATTATTCGGATATGATTTTAAGTAAATAATTTAGACAAGATTTTATGTAAATAATTTGGACAACCTAACATTACTTATAACTTTATGAGTTTTATTTTTAAAGGATCGAATCCATGATTAATGAAAAGATATGTATTAAAAGAGTAAGGGACAATTTGATATTGCTTTTGAAAAGTTAAAATATATTTATTTAATAATTTTGACTTAAAATGATGTTTGGTAAAACTTCCAAAAGTGATTAATTGATAATATGACAAATTTTAACATTGATTTAAAGAAGTATGCGATGAGTTATATTTTGAAAGTGATTATGAAACAATCTATTTCAGCATTTAATGAACATTTTAAAATATCATTATTAACCTTATAAAATCAAGATAAAATCATTTATACTTTATTTCATCTTAAAATTAAATATTTTACTCGAATATCGATTTGATTTATAAAACCTTTTCAAATATCATTTATGGAATTTTTTTTTCTAATTTAAATATTCTACTTAAATATTAATTTCATTTATATAATTAATAAAAAAAAATATGGTTCTAAAATCATATCTATTTTAATCATCGTAACTAATCTCAATACTTTTACAATAAAATTATCAAACATATATATACTGCTTTGATATATACGGTAGTTTTATAACTACTAGTAACCAAACATATGTTGATTAACTTTACAGACGATTATTCCTTCAGCACAACTAACAACAATTATTTTATAAGTTACAACAATATAAAACTAACCCTAATTTTTTTTTGTATTATAAATTATCTAGTTTTCAACACATTGGCAACTCATGTCAACATGTCGAAATTAACATGCCAATTTTTGGTACCATCGAGATGATGGAAAATAAAGATGACGTAGATTAGTTTGAAAAGCCTAGGATGGCAATCTTGGAATAAGTCAGTTGGTGAGGGGTCAAGAAGTTCGATTAGAGATGACCAAAGAACTAGTCAAGAATTTTGACTAGAGAAGACCAAAGAACCACATATGATGATAAGATGAGGTTGTTTAAGTGGTAAACCTTCCGTATCTACATCTAAGAGGTTGTGGGTTCGAGTCAAACTCATTTCTTTATTCCTAAATATTGTAATAATTTTAAAAAAAAATACAAATATCATTATGAGGAGGTCAAAATGTTATCCCAAAGATATCGAGTGTCATTTTGAGGATGATAAACAGGTGAGCCCACCATCCTAGGCTAGAACCTTGAAGATGTCTAGACCAGGATGTAAGTAATTTGACTAATCGAGATACCAAGATGAAGAGGTTGTTGCATTGTTCAAAAAAAAAAACAGAATAACCACTCACTAATTACAAGGTAGGACTAATAAACACGTGTGATAAAATCGTAACGAGGAAACGAGTTTCCAGAAAGTTGCTAACAATTATGAAAAAGATGGATTAAATTTCTCCAAAACCATCATCTTTAACTTCAAACCGATTTGGCGATTGCATGTTTGAAAATTTTGGACAAGAAAATCTTAATACTTTATGAGTATACAGTCTCACTCGATTATTTAGAACCAACTTAGGCTTGTCTTTAGGATTATGGGATTAGAAACTTAAATTATAACAAATTGTTGACTGAATTCGAAATAATTCAAATTTTGAGGGACCTCTGTGCGCATAAGAACAAAGAGACAGTATCTGGTGTCCACTGTCCACTCTTGCACCGACACGCCACTAACTTCAAATTAAGACAACACAGACAAAAAAACCAAACCCTCAATATTACAGAGAAAATCTTTTGTGCATCAGGTGTACCAACTAATTTATACATCTGGCTACAAAAATATTCCACCTGTCAAATAAACAATGCACTTGGTCAAATTTTCCAAGTGTCAAATTTTCAGTAGCGAAGTGTACGAGATGACTAGTGCATTTAGTGCACTGAAGATTTTCTCCTTAACATGAAAGGGTTGGTCGTACTCGTATATGACTTACGGGTGTGAGAGGGTATATATATATACATAACATATATACTTGTCCCATTTTGTCACCATTGGAGTACCAAATCTTTTTCTGAAAATTCGACAAGGGTTTGCTCCATATTTTGTGGTCTGTTTGTCTAGTGAATAGTGAGTCAGTGCAGACTGCAGAGAGATGGAGAGTGAGAAGGTGACAGAAGCAGGGTCATCAAGTGTGGGTATTGCTGATGAGAAGAAGCAAGAAATGAAGACTACTGATCAGAAACCAGTGAGTGAAGGGTTTGATCAACAAGAAGAAGTTGATAATGATGTTAACAAAGGTGGTGGTGGTGTTGTTGCTGGATTTGTTCCTGGGCCTTTGCTTTCTCTCAAGGAACAGATTGACAAAGACAAGGTTCTACCTTTACACTCTTTATCACCATATCTAAATAGATTGATGTGTCATCTGGGTGACTATGAATTCATCATTAACGATTTACTCTTCTTAAAGTTATCGAATTAAACATTACTAAGAACCTGCAAAACCTCAGCCTTTACTGACTAGTTTTCTTATTTTTTGCCCACAATTCCTCAGTAGGATATCTAGATTTTTTATTTTTCATGTATATGGTGCGTGTGTTGCCCTAATTTCTCTGTTGTTTCTGGCTTAATCATTATTATGTATCCTTCATTGCATTAATACTTCGCTAATTTCTGATTGTTGTCTCTGAATCTTGGAATTTTACTTGTATTATATAAGATTTCAGCAGTTTTCTTTTCAATCGATCGGGAAATTGTCAAACTAGCTACATTTTTTAAAAGTAGAGCTATATAGTAATGTTTATGAAAGATATGGAAGGTGTTCCTCTGATATGTAGCACTTATATTGAGTATATTGTTAGGTTTTTAGATTCGAGGAACAAAATCGTATCGCTTTTCCATTATCTGTGGTAACTCTAGTCTCTTTGTAATGCCTCCTTTTAGAAAATGTATTCGTGCGTTTAAATGATGTATTTGGATGCTCGAATTTGTTTCAACACTCAATTTTGCTTTGCAGGATGACGATAGCTTAAGGCGGTGGAAAGAGAATCTGCTTGGTTGTGTTGAAGGCGATTTAAATGGTCTGCCTTATAGGGTTATATATTTTCACCCTGTACTCCTATCTATAGTTTTCCTATTACCTAAGTTCATTTTCTGTTTTGTTAGGGCAAATGGAACCTGAAGTCAAATTCCACTCCATTGGAATCGTATCTGACGATTTTGGGGAAATTAGCACTCGTTTGCCTGTCGATGAAAATCAGAGTGCTCGTGTCCTTTTTACTCTTAGGGAGGGATCTCAGTATCAGCTTAAGCTGACATTCAGTGTTCTGCACAACATTGTTTCTGGCCTAACTTATTCCAACACTGTGTGGAAGGCAGGAATCAAAGGTACACAACCTTTCTTCATTTACATTTAAGGTTTATATATCAGTGTTGGCGAGGAAATAATTATCATTAACAGATTGTGGAAAACTCAATTCAGTTTTGATTGTAATGTAAAGTTCGATGGAATCAATTTATCATGTGTATTTGCACTATCGAGTCCTGGAGTCTGCTTTGTTGGTGTTTCAATGGCTATTTAAGAATTTAAACCGATTTGAATAATTAAGTCTTTACTTAACTTGCCATTTCGGATTGCATCATCTTATCCCTTTTAAAGGGATGTCATAATAATTAATAGGGCTCAGTGGTTTTCAGCGTGAAACTGAATTTTTGCTGCATTCATGACTCGACAGCATTTCCATATATCGATAGGCAGTATTTAAAGGGAAGTGAATGCATATGTTGTTTGATAATGAACATATTTAACTTGTACAACTTCTTGCATCCAACTTCTGTCCGAACACTTGGAAGTCGGAACTTAAGACAAAATATGGAAGATTATCATTATCATTTATCATGGTCGTGGATGTATGCTGGAGGTTTAGGAACAAGTCATCCTTCTTTCACTGGATTCACTTATTGTAGATGATCTCTTCTGACAATTTATATTTCTGTGACTCTTATAATTTGACCATCAGTCTTTTGAAACTGCTTTTGCATTATATGGTATCAGTTGATCAAATGGAAGGGATGTTAGGCACTTATGCTCCTCAGCGGGAGCCATATGTTTATAGCTTGGAAGAGGAAACAACTCCATCTGGTGTGCTAGCTCGGGGAATTTATTCAGCCAAGCTTAAGGTGCGTCCAAGTTCATGTGCTTGCAATTATTCAACACGTTCGTGCTTATCAAAATTATAGTATTTCTTGGCGACTTATCTTTCATTTACCGTCACTGTTTTATGCAGTTTGAAGATGATGATAAAAGATGTCACATGGAACTCAAGTATTCCTTCGAAATCAAGAAGAGCAACTAGCTTAAGTTTGGTTGGACAGTGTAGCCATCTCTTTCCAGTGTTCGTCCTAAAAACTGCATACATGTCTCTGAAACTATTGATTGAACATTGCTTTCTAGGCAAATTAGAGTTAATTTTCTTTTGCTGATTTGTGAATTGTATCACAACTTTCAGTTACTACAGAGTGAAGAATACATATTTGCTAAATTTGCTTGTGCACTCCATTGTTGCAAATTTTGCTTTTGATGGATTTAGGATGAACCAAGGAAGTAAATTTGACTAGTTTGACCCAAATACTCATCTATTTTTCATATTATCGAAAGAAAGGAATATTCAATATTTTTTGGAATATTTGGATGTATACCAAAATATTTATGAAATATCTCAATATTTCCTAAATATCCAGATATTTAAGAGATAACTAAATATTTCCGAAAATATTAAATATTTTTTATTGGGTGGCTCTATTACTACCCATAAAATACCTTTCTACACTCATTTTTCTTCCTACACTCATATATATATATATATATATATTTGAAGTATTATACATTTACATCCGTATTAAAATATTAAAATTGTTAATTTTACTTCATACATCCTTCAAAATACCAAACCTATCTTTAAGTATTTTTAGTAAATTTAAACTTTTTTTTTCGAACACCCATTTTTCTCATTGCACTCATTTTAGAGCCATAGCGATTAACGAACCAAAATCCATTGTAATTTTACGGTAGGCCTGTTATTTGGCTTCTGGTTCTATACTCCAACAAAACAAACAAAAAGTAATTGTTTTTCTTTTTAAGGAATGATTTTTTTGAGTGTTTTAGAGAAGATTGTGAAGAAGGTAAAGTTTCAAGGGGCAATATTAAAACAAAATATTTGAAAGGGCCAAGGTGAGAAAATTGCAAAGTTTCAAGGTAAAATTATAAAGTTTAAGAGAAGATTTCTATATATTTTTTTAGGGAAGAGGGGCCTAGTGATCGTAAAGTCAAATATTATTCCCACCAAGGTTTGTGAAGAACATCTAGATATTGCATTGGGATCATCAATAAATTAATTATTATGTAGCTTAACATAATGCTGATACATTTAATATTTGGAAAATGAGGTATACTAGTTTCGAAGTGATTGAGCATAGAATGGAAGACTCATTTACCATTTCCTTACGCAAATAAAGAAGAAAACTATATATTTCTTTTAAAATATTACAATAATTCAGAATTTAAAGGAAAGATAAACTCGAATCCACGATCTTATGATATAAGTATGAGGGTCAAATCTTCCTCTTGTCCGACAAAGATTATGTTTGTTGGGATGCTAGTGTTATTATTGGATAATAAATTTTTTTGACACATAGACATGACATATAAAGACGAATGAGTTAAACTGATAAAGAAATCTTTCACAGTAACTTTCTTTTCGATGAGTATGGATATCAAAAATATTTTGTTTTTGGTGATTCATAGATAAGGCAATGTCCCAAGCTACCGTATTATGGTGTAGTATGGTATATTTAACCATCTTTCACTACAAATGTTATATTAAATTTATATATATATATATATTCATTTTTCTATAAATGCATACTGATGGAATTATATAAGGACATTGAATGTGAGTCACTCATTTATAAAAGAGCTTTGACAAGTGTATACATACAAAGTTAAAGTATGTCAAACGAGTGGCTCACATTCAATGTCATTATATAATTCTATCAGTGCGTACTTATGTGAAAATTTTCGTATATATATATTCATCAACAATATCCACACATTTGAGTAAATCCAAATTATCTAATTTATGGATAAGTGGGAAGATATCAAATATCATATATGTGACATGTTAAAACTACATTTAAAATTATGCAAGTACATTTTCTTGGAAAAATTATTTTTCAAATTATCTTTAAACCACCGAAGAATTCATTTGGGTATATATTTCAAGACTTCGTAAAAATGTATGACTGAAATGTTTAGTTTTATTTATACCGTTTTATAAAATGTTTTAAAATAAAATATTTAAAATTATATTTAACATTGTATCTATAATATAAATTGATAATAATATACTAATGTTTTTTTTATCGAGAAGTACTTCATTTGATTGATTAAATTTATCCAAAAGTTTCAGTAAAAATTTCAAACATAAAGTAAATATTCATTGTTTTTTTAATGTTAATATTATTCCTGATATTTTCATAAATTCGGAAGTACAATATCGATTTCAACATTTACTTGCTTACATTTAGATGAAGTTTGTTGCATATTTGATGTCGTGTCTTGCTGGACTAATGAGAGAAGAAGAATTGAAGAAACTGATGGTTTTGCAGCTATAGCTTTTAACCAGTAATAGATATGTGTATGGGTATGCATCTGATTCTGTCAAAAATACTATTAGATCGTGAAAATTTTAGTATGTTTTATATATTTGAATACAAAAATAGTAGATTGTTTTCATGATATGACTTGTATCTTGATTCTTGTCACCTATACGAACAAAAGTATCAAACAAAGAATTATTCGAAAATCATATGAAACGTAATTCATTATACACTATGAATTATGATATGTCAAATCTCTATGAAATCATCAGCCAAGTTTCACCCCTGCTATTATCGAACCCCCCTTAGCATACTGTATTTGCATCTACATTCTACAGTGTGTGATGAACTTATACGAGACAGCAACTACTGTGCTAAAAAAAGGTTCATAGACAAGTGTAATCGAAGCTGCCAGGAACAGATTAGCTCGAGCACGTACGCCCAGAGTCAAGATCAATTTTGCAGAAACCAGACTGATGATGAAGCATATCTCCGTTACAGTTAAAACTCTGTAATTCTAATATTCTAAGGCTTCTATAGAAAAATCCTACTTGTTCATGCTATACAAAAAATGACCTCATATACTTCAGTTGGCAGAAATACCATAGCCTTGCCACAACAATTTGTTAAGAGTAACATGAGTCCCTGCAACATTGAAAGATTATCTAAAGATATAAGTTGTAAAAGACGATAGTTAATATCCACTGAAAACTTTCAACATATTTTTTGGTCAATAAGCGACGTGGACTCCAAAGGGGATATCCAAACATTTAGTTCTAATAAAAAGGTTGAATCCTAGAATCCATGATTTGAATCTCAGCATACATATTTCATTGTCTGTAGCATTTGAAATAACTTATTCTGATTTGCAAATGGTTATCAAGAATGATGATATTAAAAATTGATTGTTCCTTGGACATCAGCTAAAATGGTAAGCAACCTTGCTAAGTGTACGAGCATCCACTCAAAAAAATGAAAACGAATCTGGTACACTCGATTTTATATCCTAGTTCTGTTGTAGTGATTTAAGCTCAACTGGAATATATATATTAATTAGATAGAGAAGAAAATGTCAGGTACCTTCTGTTTTAAACATAACGCAATAGCATATCGCCTGAAGACATCTTTAACCTACAGCTCTGTCCGAGATGAACATCTCCAAAAGCATAGCTACATCAGCACACATCAGACATTAAATTTTCAAAGAAGGGGAGGGGAAAGAACAGAGGGTTTGATATGATGATAATTAAAGTGAAGACCTATATTCGCAATATTCGGACCATGCACATCGAGCTTTCCCATAATCCCAATAACAGTCTTCATCCCTCAAAGGTCCACGCTTAGCTATTACACGTTTCTTATCAGTAAACAAAGCTCAAGAAGGTCATTTCCAAAAACAAACAAAAAAAATTGAACAAAATTCACCTTTAGTAACAAATTTTGATGTTGCATCTGGATGAATATCATGCCACATCTGGAGCCACAACTCTCTCATTAGAACTGGGGATCTAACAATGTTCCTGTGATTTGCTACATAAAGACAGTGTCAATTAGATTTGTGTGACTTACAGTGTAGTTAAAGTTCAATAAGAAATCAAATCCTTTACAATGCTTAATATAGGTAACAAATTATCATCTGAAAAAGATGAAGCCCATGAACAACTCAAACTTCTCCAAAAGAATCTGGCAGAACAATAATCAATTTTACATGGCATACTGTGTACGATTCTACAAACTTCAATAAACAAGAGACTCCACTATGATGGTTTCGAAATCTATAGGTCACTTATGATCTTGCTGTGGTAAAGTACTTAATCATCCCAAATCTATGAGAGCCACACATTGAATTTGATCTGTTGTTAGATGGATAGCATGCCCATGATGCTTGGCTACAACAGGTGGTCTCCAATGAGACTGTAGCCTTAGCATCATAGTTATGAACCGATTATAGTTAGAAGTTCTACACAAAAAACATGCTTCAGTTTGAGAGTACTTCAGGGACATGTAATCCACCTTTGTCAATCTCCCAAACTGCTGTCCTCTTTTCAGGAATACTTTCAGAATCTTCATAATAGGTTATGTATTTAACCTTCGGTGACCTTGTCATGTTGGGAACTATATCTGCTCCATGAAGATTCTCTACACTTAATTCAACTTGTACATCGGAACCATCATGCTCTGTCTGCAATTTCCAGGAGAAACAGTCAAACATTCAAACTCTCATAAAGCGAACTTTGTGGTAAGGCAGCACTTTTTCCACTTTTTTAAACAGAGAGAGAAAGAGAAAGCATATTCAATTGAAAAACTGAAAGAGTTAGCGCAAAAAACAAAGAGACACACATGCATCCATGCACACACACGTAAATATACATTTTAGTCTGCACCGACTAGAAGTACCTGAGGTGTCCTTGTTATGTTCACTTTCGGTCCAAGCCAATTCTTGCACCAAGAGAGAGAATGGTATGGAACCTGTAATAGAGATGCAATATTCACTGAAGCTAAAAGCATCATATGCATTCTAAAAGTCTGTTGCTAATCATAAAACATATGCCGGGCATCAAGGTAAGTTCTTATGATCAAAGGTACAATTACATGCACAACCTTACCGTCTCATCCCCACTTGATGTTCCGGGATTTCCATCAACCAAATTTCCTGACCTGCCAGAACAATGCGAAGATATATGTTACACTCACAGAGGGACTGAATCATTTCTGGTATATTTTACATATTTTCACCACTCTTCTTAATCTACAAGCAAACTTATTTTGACAATAAATATTTTATTACATATACACTGCGTTGTATGTATGTGTTTATCTTCAATTTATGAGTTAAGAAAAGGGGAATGAGCATGAAGCAAGTGCAAAATAAATATAGGTAATTTCATCGGTTTACTTAGCAAAAAAGGAAAAAGGAAAAAAGGAAAGCAATTAAAGAAAATGAAAAAAAAGCTGAGTAACAAACAAAAATTGGTGTACCACAAGAGCACGAGTGGCCCACAGGACAGTTCCATAATAAAAGAAGCAAGAGGCATCTGTGAACTAACTAAATAAGGTATAAATGCAAGCTTTGAGACAGCCATTGCGCTGAAGGTTATTTATGCCTTTCAGAAAGAAAAAAAATGGTAATAATCATCTACCCGAAATTTGAAGTAAGAACAAAACAAGTAGAAGTCATACAGGTAAAAGAAGTTCATTACTCAATATAAGTAACAGGAATCTATTAGCAACATGGCCTCCTCTCCACACAAAGTTACCACTTTTAACATTCTTTACGATCATAAGATATGGTCATGAGCAGGCCAAATATCATTGTTTAATTACGAATTGAGCTTTAAAGAGTAGGTGGGCAGTTAATTGAAGCAAAAATGTTAAACATGTAGCTGCAATAAGTATTATCATCAGTTCCTTGAGTTTCCTGTCCACAGAGCAACAGAACTTGGTATCTCCCATGAGATAATATCAATTTTTGTTCAAAGACAGAGAGATGCGCAAAGTAATAAAACCCCCAATCATGCAATATGTTTATGCTTCTTCAGTAACAATTTAAATGTGATGGTACTTTGGTAGATACTATCCACTCATATTTTGTATATGTTTGTGTTTTTTGTCTGATGTTTCATTTAATTACTGAACAGTATGGACGACTCTTACCTCGAGATGAGAGATCCTTCCATCTCATAAATGATATCTGTTATAATCCAATTATCAGGGTAAGGCTTTCCACTTGGTGCAAAGTAATGACCCACCTGTTTTGTCCTCGTCCAGATACCAGAACTATTATTCGCCGGAACAAGATTATGAGCTAAACAGCTATTTTTCACCAGAAAGTTATGAGCTAAGCATTAAACAGGCACAGACAGAACTATTAGTCAAACTTACCAAAACCGATATTGTGAATGATGTGCAAAGAATATGAAAGATAAATAAAGCAAAAATCACCATATATCACTAGTGCAATACAACTGTTTGACTCCTTGAGGACCAAGCAAATAAACAATCCTTGAAAGACTTAAAAGAGCTATCCAAATCATTAAAATCTCATTATCCTTTGTTCAATTACCAACAATAACCAGAACAATGCATTTCCACATTCTTTATGACCTCCGAAACGTAGAAAAGTCAAATAGTAGAAAGTCAATTATGTTCCTGTGTGAAGCCTCACAGTTTCCCATAATTAAAAGATAAGAGTAATTAAGAATTTGTTATAAGCATAAAAAACAGGCATGTACAAAAATATAACCCATCCAAGTCCATATAACATTTATAGTTATAATGCAATCAGTAGTCATCGCAAATATGATCATCATATCTACTTGGAGAATGTCATTTTACCTCAGTCTTCATATCTACTCCATATATACAGAAAACATTTTTTATAGGTGGTCTGTCCCAGGGCGTAAGAGGATTCAGGATAGGATCATTGTGATATAACCTGAAAAATAAATAATTGCAAACTCAGATTTGTTAGAAACATGACTAAATACCCCCTTTATATTTAATATAGCTAAAACTTTCAAGAAATAGAAGAAATAGCAGAAACAAAAATTTTCAGAATATAGAATTAAATCACTGAAAAACAAACACAGGCAAGGAAGAAACATTAGAAAAGAATCTGTTCGTGAGATTATCTATCTCAGGAAAATAATCACTAAAAAGTTGTGCAAAGCTGTTATTGTGACAGTTGTGCTTAAGCACCCCCACTGATCCATATGATTTAAGAGTGGTATATAATTCAAACCTTTGATAATAAGCTTCTTTTATTACAAGACTTACTTGCAGAATTGCACCTAATATTACAGGGAAGCATCCATGGCATTGCAGCTACTACTTAAACATTTTTATCAAAAAGAAAATTCAAGAGACTGCAAGTTTAATGAGGGGGATTTAAAATTGAGTATCCTCCCCTTCAGAAAATCTTAAAAACATCTAATAACAGGATGATGTTTGGGTTTTAATCATGAACATTCGCCCCTCCAAAAACTGTTAAAATAATCTGATACTATAAGGATTCTATTTCATTGAGAAAATAATTTTCGTAGAAACTGAGAGAGGAAGGCTAAACAACTGTCATTTACAGGGTAAGTGGATATTGGAAGTATGGTATAACAATCTTAGAGAAGTAACGGTAACATTGAAAACAACATGAAGGAAGTTTTGCTGAAGTAAGAGAAGATGGAATCTTGAAGGTCAATGTGAAGTTGCTAATGCTTGTAGTGTAAATAGATTCTAAACAGAGTAAATAAAAGGAAAAATTATCGAAAGTTGATCTTCCATGTCAGAGACACATAAGATAAGGTAAAAAGAGCTTTATTAACTATTATTAAGGCAAAACCCACTTCTTTAGTTGGTGCAATAGCCTCTTGCTTTCTGGATCATAATCCTCTATTGACTTGAAAAAGGTCCCGTCCGATACTTCTCGAGCAGAGAAGGATAGTAGAGTGGGGAATCCATATTCCATGCTGGACAAGTTGGTCAGGGTTACATCTGTAACTGATGGATAGGCATCATATCCTGCCAAATAAGAGGTGATCAGACCATCTGAGCCTAATAATAACATTGTCCCCGAGAAACAAACATAAAAGTCTAGGTTCTTACCACGTATTGGAATTTCAATATTGACTATATTTGTTGGCCACCCAGAGTAGTTTAACCGAAATTCCTGTTCATCACAGTGATACGTGGGATGATCCTTCTTAATACCCCCAGAGAAATGCTTCCAATATATGCTATCTGCTGTACAATATTTCGAAAATGGCATCATCCATAATGAAGAACCAAATGAATTGAACATCAATCGAGCTGTTCCCTGATACCTTGCCAAAATACATATAAATACACGTTAATAAGAAACCATAACCAACAACATAAGGTAACAATATAATAGATATCCACAACTTCAAACAAACTAAAGAAAATAAACAGTAATTACTTTAAATTTGATTTCGCTACACCATAGTCAATTACCTACATTAATTCAAATTCCAATAAAGTGGTATTTCACAGAACTAATGGTCAGATAAGGGTATACATTGGTAAGTAGCTTTTGTAGGGTTCTGAGTAGAGCACAAAATAAGCAAACATTAGACTACAGAAAGTATCGAGGGAAATTCATCAATAAGCAACACTTCCACTTCAACACCACCCACGCAAGCAAATTGGGTTACCAAACTCTAACAATAAACTGATCCCCACACCGGTACACCTTAAACTAGTGGAGGAGCAACTTAAGTTTCCTAAAGATGATGCAGTGGGAAATAGTAAAAACAGAATAAAAGGTCAAGATGGCAATCAATTATGCAATAAAAGAAATCACGATTACAAGTTGGAAAAGTCAAATAGCTCATCAAGTCTAAACAAGAATAATACATAGTCAAGAGAAGTGTCAAGAATGGATTCATATGAAAAAAAAAAAAGGGAAAGAAGGAAACCTCGGAAACAGGAAGACCAAATGTGGCACCAGAAAGGGCTGCTTTAACAGTCTCAGTGGCACCCAGAAAGGGAGACCCTGCAATCAAGAAAATGTATAGACACATAAATTGAATAATCTTTTCAACCAACTCTACCTCTACATAAATGCAAATCAATCATACCGACAGCAAAATAGGCATGAATGTGCTCATCCAGCCATTGGATATAATGTTTTGGTGCAATTTCTAGCTTTAACCACTCCAGAAAGTAACGAAACACGTTATTGCCCAATGAATGTGCAAACACTACTGAGGGGCCGCCACGGAGTTTCAGGGCAGTTTCAAATGTCAACCTGCAATGATAACAAAACATTGAAACTTCTGAGCATCTTTGAATCAACAACTGAGTGAGCTTGTAAATTTAAAAGGGAAAAAAATTATTGGCATGAAATCACAAATATTAATTCAATCCGAACAAGTTGCCGGTTGGTTAAATTAAGATCTTGTTTCTGGGTCCGAAAAGGAAAAGAAAACTACTATATAAAACTAATTTCACACTTTCAACTCAATCTTAGAAAGCAGTTAGTCCGTTAGGACAAATGCTATGCAAATGATCATTATATCCAGACATATAACAATAGTATGTATTGACGATGCATGTAGGAATGTACAAACTTTAGTTTGTGAAAATAGAGGTCCCGCTCCTCAAGCTTTGATGGGGACAATCTCCAATCATATGGAACAGCAATGATGGCATTAGCCTCTATACCAAACTCGATGCACCACTTAATCCAATCTTTCCACACTGATGATAAAGGACCTGTGACCATGAACCAAGTCTTAGTTAAGCGCATCACAATACCAATAGCAAACCAAAATTAATCCTATACATACACATATAACTGCACACTAAAAAGAAGGAAAAAAAAAATCAACAACGAATCGTTTACCTGTTATGTAGCCCGGATCAAGTTCTGTAATAGCAGAAAGACCACTATCCGGCCGAGACTTGCATTCAGGATGATCTGTTTGATTGTAAGGATCTAGTAATACGCACTTAAGCCAGCAGTTCACAGCAGAAAGAAGCTGCAAAATTATTGACTACAAAACCTTCAGTTCATTCAGAATAAGTCATCATCAGCTCTATTTCCAAGAAATTGTGAGAAAAATTAATGACGTCGAAGCTCAAGCCATTTCTTAAAAGCGTCTAGCTTAGCCAATGACAAGCAGTCGCACATCTAAAGAAATTATATTAACTGGACAAGAAACAACTACAAAGATTGATAGTCAACAGAACTTCAGCAACGAAATTCCAGATGAACGGTTTCATACTTAAGCTCGGAGCAAAATAACGAAAAATAAATTCAATATAGACAAGGTCATACGAACTTGAAACTATCCAAATAAGATGCGAAATTTCTAGTAATACAAACGAAATAAAAATTACGATTTAGAGCCGAAGCACTCAACAAATTCTTTCAAAAAGTATTATAAACCATAAATGAGAGTTAAAAGTTAAAAACGAGCAACTTGAAGCAGCACAATACAATTATGTGATCAAAACAATTGAAAAACAGTAATGCACATAAGACAGTAGGAGAAGAGAACTGGAAATGGCGAAAGTTACCTTCGTAGTGTCGAGCCAGACCAAGTCGAGAGGGTTGAAATCGAGCGGCGAGTACGGACAATCGAGGAACGACCATGCTCTCAGCTGAGTGGACGCGAAGCCTGGTATTATGATTCCAGACAACTTGGAGTAATCTCCAGTCATCTTGCCGTTAGCTGCGGCAGTTTGACGCAGAGCTCCGAGGAGGAGAACGAAAATGACGACAACGACGAAACAAATTCTCATTTTCAGTTGTACGGACATTGTTCAGAATTCAGAGAGAGCGAGTGTGTGCGAGAGCGTCCGTGTGTTTATGAATTATATGACTATTTGATGGGATTTTGGTGCTTTTCGAGTGCCACGGGAATTTCTGTTATTTCCTATAATGCCCTTCACCGGTCAACTTAGTCGTAATTCTGTTGAGGTCTCTGTTTCTGTTATACATAGAGTTCCTATAATACCCTTCACCGGTCACAGTACTTGAAAGCGGCGTCGTATTTCTGTTTGTTTTGGTTATAGGCCTGAAAACTCGGTCCTTTTCTGTTACACACGCAATTCATAATTAGTTATTTGAATTTTGAGCTCCACATTTAGTTAGTTATAACTTGTAACAATTTCAATTTCAGAACCAATTAGCACTGGGGAGAAATGTTTCACTCAGCATATCCACTCAATCTGATTAAATTACGATATTTAATATAAATATGAATAACTGATTAAGACATATACTACATTACATAATATAAGTGATTTGGACATATGCGCTATACTTGGAAACATCTTAATAAAAACCAATAAATGTTGTATTAATTCAAAATAATTGAAGGATTCAAATTAGCTGTCCAAAAATAATGTCTCAATTTGTTTTTAATCAACCAAATTGGAACACTGTGTCTATATTTAAATATTTTTTTCAACTTTTTCTATAAATATAAATACATATCTTAATTTAGTTAGTTTAACATAAATTGGATCACCATTTCCCAACAAACGGGCGATTAACCGGTCCAGCAAGGGGAAAGGCAATAAATGCCTAAATGATTAATTAGCCATAAATTGGGTATTCATGAGTGGTGAGAATGTAATTAATGGCTAATTAATTACTCTAATATATAGAAAACACCATGTTCTACACAAGTGCACATTTTCCCTTTTTCGATTTTAAGAGAGAGACTGCCGGTTTTTTTCTAGTTCTTCACTTGATCTCTTTTTAAAGAAAGAATAGACAAATATAACATATTTGTGAAATTGAAATTAACTTTTAACCATGTTTTTAAAATAAAACCAAATTCAATCAAAAATTCCAAAAAATATTTAAAACTAACCTATAAGTGACTAAAATGCCTTATGATTTTTCTTCTCTCTCTCTCCTCTCATGGCTGTTCACTTTCTCTCTCTAAAGTCTCTCTCTCACCGACAATGGAAAGAAACCTTCTCTCTCACCAACATCTCTTATCTTCAATCTTCGAAAACAATGTAAATTTCACCACAAAACTTGATATCATTATACAAAATTGACTCATAAACTCGCACAAAGTTGAATTTGAAGTTTATAAAGTGGAAATTATAGTTTTTGAAAACTTGAATATTGTTTTAACTCCTTAAACCATACGGTGGGTTTTAAATGCTTTGATCAGCTTACAATTGTTTTCAATGGTGTATATTTCATGGGTGTTAATACTTTTTTTTTATTAAATTGTGGTTTTGAAACTCAATTTTGAAATTTGTGAAAATTTTAGGTTTCTGTTGAAAGTTACATGATGGACTGCACATATATTGCATGATGGACTATCCATATATGGTATGATGGACAACAATCTACTTAGATATGGCATGATGAACAATAACATATACATAAATGGCATGATGGACTACCCATCATGATGGAGTGTCCAAATATGGTATGATGAACAATAATCTACCCAAAAATGGCATGATGGACTCTTCATATAATATTTTAGTCGGTTTGTCATGTATTTCATATAATATATTCCAAGAAAACAATATGTATTTCAATGTTTTAAATGCTTTGAGCAGCTTACAATTGTTTTCAATGGTGTATATTTCATGGGTGTTAATACATTTTTTTTATTATATTGTGGTTTTGAAACTCAAATTTGAAATTTTCAAAAATTGTAGGTTTCTGTTAAAAGTTACATGATGGATTGCACAGATATTGCATGATGGACTATCTAGATATGGCATGATGGACAACGAAAATTGTAGGTTTCTGTTGAAAGTTACATGATGGATTGCACAGATATTGTATGATGGACTATCTAGATATGGCATGATGGACAACAATCTACCTAGATATGGCATGCTGAACAATAATCTACACATAAATGGCATGATGGACTACCTATCATGATGGAGTGTCCAAATATGGCATGATGAACAATAATCTACCCAAAAATGGCATGATGGACTCTTCATATAATATTTTAGTTGGTTTGTCTTGTAATATTTTATTTGCATAGATGGATGTTTGTAGATGATGACAAGTATGTGAGTGGTGAATCAAAAATGATTGTTGTGTTCATATAATTGGTATATTCGTTTTCAAATCGGTGCGACATCTCACAACATTGAATGAGTTATGGACATCAAGGGCAATTGAAAATTGCCCAGAGATGAGATGATGGTCCGGCTAGAAATCGCATGATAATGATAACTTGCTCAAAAATGGCACAATAGTCTTCCTAGAAATAACATGATAACCTACCTAGAAATGACATAATGAACAATAACCTGCATAGGAATGGCATGATGAACAATAATTGAATTTAAATTCTAGTATCACATATATAGCAATGACTAATATATTCCAAGAAAACAATATGTATTTCAATGTTAACAACCAACGTCAAAATCCAATACGTCCACACACAACAATATGTCTACAAACTTTAAATATCATATAAAGATTACAATTATACAAAATTATCATTTGAGATAAGAGAGGAGAATCACAATTTGACAACCGAAAAAATAATTACAAAAGAAGAATAGTTTCTCATATGATTCCAACAACTTTAAGGGAAAAGAGCAGAACCAAGATAACCCAAAGCAACATGAACTACAAGTCTACAACATGACCTTCCAAGTTCTGCACCCACTGTTAGACTTTTAAACACCATGACAACAATACAACCAACAAAAGTAGAGAAGAATACAAGGAGAAGCTAAGTCCCTCAGCATTCTGCACCCATTGTTTATCAGCCACGGAACACCAATGCCCACATATATATTCATGAAATTGCTACAAAAGAGAACGAGTAAAATTTAAATTATTATTTCACACAATTTATTATAGACAATGATATTAAGCTGAGAAAATGCAAACAATCAATCTCTGAGTTAGGTTTTTAAAAATATTCTTGTTTGATTTTTTTCATTTTGAAGTAATCAACTTTATTGAAAGAAACCAAAACAAACAAACTAATCTGGTAAATCTACCAGAATACAATCATCCACACAAGTGGAAAAACTTTCAAGCCGAAACCTATCATTGACCAATAGTTGGTCAAAGCCAACTTTACAAGAGTATGAGCGACAACATTCGCAACTCTTGGAACATGCTTAATCATTGTAATCACACCAAACATAAGACGAGCAGCAATATCTTTACTAATCAAACTTATATCAGCCAAACAGTTGCTACAAGAATTAACCAAATTAACCACCCATAACACATCACTTTTGAATGCATTTGGTAATCTATCCGTGCATTGGTCTCGTTAAAATAATGCATATCAATAGCCATTAATATAAACAAAGTTGTGGCAGACAAAACCAAACACACCCCAATACCAAGAACGTAAATTACAATTGTCAATTGAATATCGAATAACGTAAACTAAATGATTCCCAGTTCAATTGTTAACAATCAACCCTAAGAACACAATCCGAAAAGAAAGTTAAAAAAAAACCTAACTTTTTTTTACATCGAAAGAAGATAACTAGAAAAGCTTTGAGTCAAATAATTGAAAACATGATTGAAAAGAGATTACCAAGTGCTTTCAAAAGTGATGCTTTTACTTTTCAATTGCTACCAGAATTAACCACCCCTAAACAAATACAGTAGTTGATCCATTTCGGCCAAAAGAGATTGCGATTTGCCAAGAGGGTTGTTCATCTTATATCCACAACATGAAACCTCGTGTCAGGCCCGGTCCTAAGGGAAGTTCAGAGAGGCAGCCGTCTAAGACCCCTGATTGTAAAAGGCTTTCAAATTGTAGTTAAAAATAATTGATTTTAAAATACAGTACATATATGATTTTAAATAAAACAAACCAATGAATGACTTGGAAAATGACCGACCACACACATAATTTTTTTTAAAAAAATAAAAGATGCACCAATGGAACCCCAACTCATAAATGACTTAAAAACTGAGTCACCATATACATAATTTTTATTTGTTTAAAAAGGACCACCAATAGAAACTCATTTATCATTCTTACAACAACAACATTGCATCAATGGCGGCGGTGATTTGAATCTTAGCAACATTTGTCGCAAATACTCATCTTTTATATCTCTTAAAAAAAACTCAAAATTCTCTTGATACTAAAATTTAGAAGTCGTTGTTTCAAAAGTAATTAAATCAGTACACTTTTTTTTTTTTTCGAAAACCCTCTTTTTTTTTTATGTAAGCTTAATTAGTAATTTTGCTGCTAAAAATATGAGACGATTAGGGTTTAAATAATATATTATTTGATGCAATTATAAAAATTTTATTTTAGTAACTTTTTATTTGTTATTATGTTGTATTATTGTCATGAGTTTGAGTCATTATATTAATTTTTAAAAGTATTTACTAGAGAGAAAAAAATCAAATAAACATACATAGAGTATTAAGGGCTTCATTTTCTATAGTTCGTCTCGAACCCTGAAAATCTTTGGACCAGCCATGTCTCTTGTCAATCAAAAAATTTATTGTGGACCATTCCATAAGTACCATCAAACCCTTGACTAGTTGACTTTTATGTAGACAAAATTTTACGGTCAACAATTCTATTTAGGTGAAATTTGAGTTCAATTTAATTTTGAAGCTCAACTGTACTGTAACTTTAAAGGTTTGATTTCACCTTTTATCATTTTATAGATATATTAATTAAGTACATGTAGCCCTATTGCCACATAAAAATAGTTATAACACCCATTTACTTCCAGTGGGTTTAGACATGACGCCAGTTTCGATTTCGAATCTAGGGATAAGCGGAACCGAAACCGGAATCGGCATCAAAGAGCTTCCAGTTCTGACGGTTCAGTTCTTTTTTTTTTTTAAAAACAACTCAATCACTGATCAGTCAATCACCTCACCTATCTACACAGGCTACGCCTTCTCACTAGTCACTACTCGATACTTACCCACGTGACCTAACCCATTACCCCAATCCCTAATATGAAAACACACTAACCCACCCAAATCACCATATATTCATCTTATTTTCTTTCCAGAATACAGACTCTCTCCCTCTCTCACCCAAACACAGTCACGTTCATCACTTCATCTTCATCCAACCCCACCCAAATCAAAAGCATCCAACCCAACCTAACTCCACCCAATCGAAAGCACCGAAATCAAAAAACTCACTAACTCATCCAATCCCACCCACGATCTCGTTGGTGGTGTTGGTGGACACCACCTGTGGTCGTGAATCGACCGTCATTATTCACATCACCACCACACTAACACCAAAATCTTCTCTTCAACCAGATTCAAATCAGAAAAAAAAGATCGGTGACGGGATGAAGAAGAGATCGAAGAGAGAGAGAGATCAGAGGGAGTCACCGAGTCAAGGAGCCAGATTTAAGTAGAAAGAAAGAGAGAAAGAAAGAGGGAGATGAGAGATGAGAGATGAGCGATGAGAGATGAGAGATGAGAGATTCTGAAGAAGTGAAGAAAGAAAGAGAGAAAAATAGGTTTTTAAAATATAATATTTATATATATATATATATATATATATATATGTTGGAATCACCGGCTCGAACCGGAATCGTCAAACCGGCGGTTCCTTATTTATTAGAATCGGAATTGGAACCGGAACCGTCCTGTTTTCAGTTCACGGTCCGGTTTCTGTTCCTGAACTGGAAAACTGGTTTCGGTTTTTCCGGCGCTATATCTATGTGTTTTTTTTTACAACCCTAATTTTATACCAAATTGATAATTACTGTGAATTTTAACTAAACGTTGGAAAAGGGTAATGGCGCCAAATGTGCAACAATCAGACAGTAAATTGAAACGCAGAACAAAACGACAATAAAGCGAGAACAAAACGCTGGTTCAGCCGTCTTCGCATCGCATAGTTTTACTTACAACGAAGAAACCAAGAAAACAATGGCGCTAAACGATGACAGAGAGCTCCAAGCGTCACCTGTTCATGCAATTAAGAATCCAGCTTCCATTGAAGGTTGCAGACAGGAGTCAGCTCAGCTTCCATGGAAAACTCTTCCACATCATCAAGATTCCGGTTCAGAGACCATCTCGATATGGAAAACTCAACTCAGCCTGACACCGCCTCCGACTCCGATGTTTCCTCCGTGTCCTGTGACCTAGACCACGAGTCCGAGTTCCAATCCATGACTGCAAAGGTTTCTTTTTTACTTTTCCTTTTTCTTTTTGATATACGTGTATTGATTTTGATTATTATTTGTCTGATGTGATGTCGATTGTAGGGGATTAAACATCTTTGTTCAGAACTTGTTGAATTAAAGCAGGAATCGGCTGAAGATTTTCACAGGAATATCTTTTTCAACTATGCAACCTTTGTTAGGTACAATTGAATACGTGTTACTGTTGTCATTGAAATTAAGGACTTCAATTTCTCAGAAAATGATTAATAGTAAACAATTTTGTGATTGCATTTTAGCTTATAATCTAGGAAAATTATTGAAGTGAAATCTTATCACATTATGCAGAATATTTGAGGAAGTAGAATCCATGGAAAACCAACTGATGACTTTGAAAAGCCAAGTTATTGTCCAAGAAAGACTTGTAAAAGATCTTATAGATGGTATATATCTAAAGGCTTTATCGAAACAGTCGCTTGAATCAATTATTGAGGAACCTGTAAGTGATGAACCATCTCACCAGATGGAGTTGGAGGTTCACATCAGTAATCTGTCAGAAACCCTGGAAATTCTCCTGGCAGAAAATAGAACTGATGAAGCCATAACCATTTTAGAAATGGAGGAAGAGAATTTTCAAAGACTACAATTTGATGATGATTCTACGTCGGATGTGTTACTGAAATACAATGCTGCAATTTCGGAGAAAAAGGCTATGCTAACATTACAGTTGACTCTGGTGGCCGAAAACCCAAGAATAACTGCAACAGAACTTCGAAAGACACTAGTTGAACTTTGCAGACTGGGTGACAACCATCTTGCAACTCAGTTACTGATTAAATATTACCATTCGCGTATTGTGACTGGAATTCATAATTTGCAGTGTTCGAAATCACATGTACATGGATTATACACTAGGGAACTACCAAAGTTTGTATTTTCTATGGTTTCTCAAGCTGCAAGGAACTTTGTGATGCTTTATGGAGAAACTTCACCTTATGCTTCAGAACTTATTCAGTGGGCCTGCGAAGAAACTGAAATGTTTGTTGCTTATTTTAACAAGTATGTTAAGCTCATCTCAGAGTTAAGTGGTGGGTTGTCCACCGCAGTACAATCTGTACAGTTTGCTATGTCATTTTGCTCCTTGTTAGAAATTCAGAGATTAGTGTTACTACCATGTTTGATCAAGCAAATGCGACCATGTCTGGAAGAAGTTCTACAGATACACATTGGCCATTTTAAGAAAGTAATTGGTATCTTTACAGCAACCGATTCTTGGGTTTTGGGTAGATATCTTGTGTCAGGAATCTTAAATGAAGGAGAGTTTTATATGGTTTTGGAACAACAATCTAAATATTGCCTACTCACTAACAGTGGCCGAAAGTTTATAACTCTGCTGCAGGTTTGTTTCAATTCATCTTAGATTAGCTGTTCAAAAAAAACACTTATAGATAATAACTGTCTGGGCGATTTATGCATTTTGGTCTGCATATGATTGTGTGCATTATCCCATGCATATTATGAATATATCATGAAAGAGGCAGAAGACAAGATTCATGGTCCCGGAACTTCTTTAGTCCTTTGTCATGAATCATGATTGCGAACTGCATATGCAAGTGCAGCATCATCCATTCTATCTTTCTGCTGCAATGACAATTCACAGCTAAACCATTTCTACTACCATATGTAGAGGCCGGCACAAACTTTTACTGTATACAACCAGTGTGTACAGAATGTTATGTCAATTACATTAATAAATTGTAAGTTATGTTGAGAAAAGCACAAAGCACACAATTACATTAAGAAGTAAAAAATTATATTAGTCAACCAAAATGAAATACATTTCTTTGTTGATGTAGTTTCCTTCATGACGAGGACTTTGCTTTTTGTGAAATATTATTCTGGGTAACTGAAATGAAAACTAAAAAAACCCACTTTCATGTTTTACAATTAAAGCGTATTAATATTTGCCATGCACATCTACAGATGTGACTCACTTTTTCTTCTGTCCTTTCTTCTTTTTCAGGCTATTGCCGTTGATGTTGCCCCTTTGGCTACCCTTCATATGGAAGGTTCTATTATCAGAGGCTTTATGGACCTCTTCACAGAATACATTGTCATCCTCGAAAGAGTCATCGACTCTGAAACAGATGTAACAGAGAAAGGATGTTCAACAATAAACTTGGCCAAGTCACTGCAACAACAAGTTTCTGTTCTGGCAAATCTATCAACATTAAAACATTTTTTCTTTGGTATTGTTAGAAGTATCTTCAGGGACATCAGTCAATTTGTTGGTTTCCCACAGAGAGAACTTTATAGTGATACATTGTCCATTCAAGAGGCTAATAGTCGGCTGAAAGCTCATTTCTGCCAGCAAGTAATTAACAGAATGATGTCTCTCGAAATCGGCTCAGAACATGCAAAAGAAGCTTGCATTAATAATGTGGGTCATAATAGCATGTTGCAAGATGCAATGCCGTCTGTTGACTTTCAGGTATGCTTTGCTTCTTTAGAGATGAACATAAAATTTTTGATGTTATGTAAGATTTGCTAGAAAACCTGTACTCAGGGAGAACAAGTGAAAATTAGAAACGAATGACAATCAGCAATTCAGGTTGCTGCATATCTTAGTTTAGCCTCTAGCAACATATATCAAATTTTATACTTGGGATTCTTGTGAATCATTCTACCCTCTACAGTTTTCTAGTTTCTTAATTGTCCCAACTCCCAAGAGTGAAGTTGATGAAGTTTTCTGAAAGGATTAGGTAAACCTCTGTACATGGTGATCAGAAAATCTAATCGATGGAAAATGTTTTATCTTCTTTTTGCAGTACAATTAAACATGCAGAGATAAGACAGATATATTTTTGACTGTGTTAACATCATTATCTTGTGACATTCACGTTGTAGCCCATGTTTGTTGTGTGACCTATTATTATGATTTATGCTGCACTTCTGTTGATCCACTATCTGATGAAATTATCATAAGCAAATATTTTTCAAAAAGTTTTGAAGGAGTTTAAGCATAGTTGATCAAGGAGCATTATGAAATATTTTTACTAAAAAGTCCCCAATTCAGAAAACAAAACCACTGAAAGTAGAGATGCAATTCCATGACTCAGTGTAGTATAGTGTCACTTCTTTATTCTTCGAAGAACTTCAGATTGGAGTGGCTAAAGTTAATACTTCTAATTATGATACATAAACTATGTAGTTAATTTATAGTTCTTTCTAAGTTACAATTTTACCCAAAAGCTGACGGTTATAGGTCAGAGCCCAAAACACTAGTGTTAAGCTCCAACACACTCGCTTATGTGAAGAGTGTAGGCTTGTCTTGCGGACACAAATACAAATTCATATGTAGATGTAGAACAAATGCAATATTTAAACTGCAATCATGTGGATAGATTTAAATTTAGGACCTCTAGATAGAATTATCTTTGATTAAATATTAAGTTGTCATATCTTTTTCTTTTTTGTTATTTAATTGTTATTTCGCCCTTATTGATAAACTATTCGTTTCTGTTTTATTCATTCTGGCGTACTATAATCAGGTTTTGTTTTTAGAACTAAGGACATTAAACAAACTTGCTGAAGACAATGTTTTTGAATCGGATTGGTTGATGGAGCTATTAAGTGAGTTGACAGAGGCCATATTTGTTTGGATTTCAAACAATAAACAGATCTGGACAGCTACTGAAGAGGATTTGATCAGCCAAGATTCTGATGTTTATAATCAGGTCTATATTCTTTATCTTTTGGTTGGAGAATCTTTAAAATAAATATTGTTAGACTTGTGTATCGAAAAGGCTTTCTGTTGTTCATTCATATATTTATGTGCAGTCTTATTCAAACCTGAATTTCTTTGGTCCATGAATCTGCTGATGTGGTCCCATTTACTTGCATGATTGCTTGCAGTTTTTTACATTTATGCAAACAAAGCTGTGGGATGCACTTGTAGACGTGTCCTTCACACAGTTCCTTCTTTCAAAAAATTTTGTGCAAACTAATCCTTTTTTGCAACTTGGACCTGTTGAAAGCATTGTGCCTTAGTAGAATCAGACTTTATGTATCTTATGATTAATTCTACTCTACCTCCTCTGTAGTTTTCTTCCCCCTTGATAGTTGTGTACCAACTTCTCATTATAGCTTTTCATTGTTAAGACTGTTCCTTCAATCTGCACTTTGTGTTCAACATCTCTGCCATGGGTATTGAGTTGGGAACTTTAATCTATAGTGCAGAACTGGCCATAAATACCAATGGAAAAATTACCAAGATGAGGTTCCATACTTCCATTGGCAGTGACTATGTAATTAAACATGTTTTAGATCTTTTTGATATGTTGTAGAACATCCTAATTTTCATTTCGAGCAAAATTTTCTCAAGAGATAAGACAAACCATGTCTGGAGGTCTTTAAGCCATTGCTTTGGTCAGATTAAAGCTTGATACCAAATCCTATCTCGTATTACTAGTTCCTTAACGCCTTGGATTGTTTCATCCAAGGATTTCATGGATCCCTTCCCAAAAGTTTTAGTAAGCTCATGTGAAAATTGGCTGGAGAAGACATGACACACCTGTTGTCCGATGCTCAATCAATCACCTGCTGAATTAATTTCATTAATTTTTTTTTGTTATTGGAACAGTTTGTCTTGGACATTCATTTTCTCGTAGAAATTGCAAAGTATGGAGGATACTTCTCCAACAATCCTTCAATTCTTGTAACCCTCATGAATTCAGCCTTGAATTCAGCTCGACTGGGTCCCGAAAGGTAAGTCTTTAATTTGTTTTTCCAGTTGCTGAAAAAGTAAAAACTAGTAGGGTGAAATTTATTTTATTTAGTTGCAATTCTATACTAGTGCTGAGATTGATGAATGAGGATAATAAGTCTCTTTATGGCTTCTCATAAGATCGTTTATATATAGAATTTTTGCAGAAGTTCTGTGCCGACTTTTGAATCAATTTGGGGCATCAGATTTGGTCTTCACTGTTGTGATGCCCCAAATCCACTTGATTAACTGCAATCCATTTTGTTTCTTCCATGAGCAAAATTGAAAGTTTTTTGTACAGGGATGTTGATGATGATGGATGGGCTAATAATGCTGCAACTGAAGCAATCCAAAAGCTACTGGAGATTCAGAAAATGAATTGTCTTTTAAATGATAAGCATATTGATACTGGAGAAGAACACAAAAACCAATTTAAGGATACAAGTGAATCTTTTCAGGATGATGATAATATAGAATCCAGCTCTCTTAAAGGGTGCTTAGATCTTCTTGAAGCAGAGGATTCCGCGGCAAGAAATGCTATAAATTTGGCTGACAGTTTTGGAGAATTGAAAGATGTCGAGTCTGAAAATGCACCAAATACAACATATAATAATGTACAATTAACCGAAAAAATCACTTTACAAGGCCTGCTGTTGTCTGAGGATGATGTTGAAGAAGTTTCGGAGGATGGATCAGGTAGTGAACTTGATGCTACTGAGTTTGTGATCAACCAGCTAGAAGATGACGCTGAAATAGAGCTGTCAGGACTTGAAGTTTCTCATACAGAAGATTTTGTCAGACTGCAAGTTGAAGATGACAGGATCATTGAAGAGATAACTGCTTCCGATCCTCATGAACGATTGAGACATTGAGGAAAAAGAGACGAAGGAACCTGTGACCTGCATCAATAGTAGACATCCGGAGGAGCATATGAAGGCATTTCCAAGCGGGTATTGATAAGTTGAATCGATGAAGATGTTTCATAGAAAATTTCTGGATTACAGGAATTGTGAAAATTTGAAGAGTTGATTTGCTGTGCAAGTTTATTGGACTCACTTTGCTTGAAATGTAACATAAATTGCTGCTTGTTTTTCTTGGTTCCTGTTTAGTGAACCAGAGCTTGACCAGTCTATTGTTTTTAGCAAAACTGAATTTCAGAGATTTTTACCTCATGTAATATTTAATATTGCATCAAATTAGTCGCTCCTTTTTCTAAATGAAAGTTATATATGTAAGTGTTTAATTAAGTTGCTGGTAACAACAATGTAACTATGTTAGTAGTAGACGTTGGATTTTAATCCAAAGGTAGGTTCACAAAATTGAAAATTGAAATCATGGGTACGGTCAAAATCCAATCAAAAATTGAAAAACCAAAGAGAAAAACGAAAAAAATAAAAAACATGGATTGGATCTTCATCGGTGATGGAAATCCCCGATATGTGATCTCCATCACCGGTTGATCCTAGCGATAGAGTGCGTCTTCATCGTACGAGATAGATCTCCATAGCTGATAGAGATCCGCGATGGAGTTTTTGTAGAAGAGATTATAACTGGGAGAGGGTTAATGCGATGGGAGGTGCGTATGTCCAAAACTATAATATATTCAGAGTATCATATTGATGGAATTGGTAATCAAGACAATGATGATGATGACGGTGGTGGTGATGAAGAATGGGGAAATAATTATGTGTTCACTCAGTCATCACACACAAGCTCAGGACCATGAATATAGAGCTGTAGGCTGTAGGCTGTATAAGGATGGCAGTTCAACCCGGTCGGGTCGGGTACTCAGCCTTATCCGGGCTGGAATTCTCCGGTAAAACCCGGACGCTCTTTATCTGGCACCGGGTAAGGGTTGTCCAGGTACCCAGATACACGGCTGGGTACCCAGTTTTAAATATATATTTTTTAAACAAAACCTAATTGTACATCCCTCTGACAAAGTAATTGTTGTCTGGTTGTAGCTTATAGGTATAGGCATAGGTGTTATCGAGAACAATTATTCAAGGAGAAATCATGGAATGCAAGCCTTTAAATCAATTTTGAATATGAGTTGGGGACTCATCGTACTCATTAAATAAACCTATTTACACTCCTCATAGAGGTTTAGAGATCTTAAATTATTGTTCTTTACAAATTTCTATCGTTGGACAAATAATGAGATAAATCAACGGGATACTATTCAAATTCTATATTATAGTATTAATATTGTATGGATTAAGATGGAAACCACACAATTTTTGAACCACTTACATCTTTATTTTGGTATTTAAATTTTTATTGTTCATACAATGACAGGGCTCAAAAAATAAATAGCACTTTTTGGAGGTGGTATTTCAACAATGTCACTGCTTTAATAACTTATGTTTAAAAGGCACCTATTATGGTGAACGGACAAAAATACCCCCAATTGTTGTTCCACATCAGCTTTCTTTTATTCAGTTTACAGTGACAAAGTTGTGAAGTAGAGAGAGAAAGTCCGGTTGAAACTCAGGCAATCACTTGAACGGTGACAGAGTGGCGCTATACAGACGCATTCGGGGGTCGAGCTCCCCGCCGAGCTCGCGGTGGTCGAGCTGCCCGGTCAGCTCGCGGGGGGGCAGGGGGCAGCGCCCCCGACATTTTTTTTTAGTTCATAAAAAAGCTCGGAGCATTATGCAAAAAGCTCGGGCAGAGCAATTCATGAAAAAGCTCGGAGCTGTTATGAAAAAGCTCGGATGAAAAAGCTCGGAGCTTTTATGAAAAAGCTCGGGGCTTTTATGAAAAAGCTCGGATGAAAAAGCTCGGAGCTTTTATGAAAACGCTCGGATGAAAAAGCTCGGGGCTTTTATGAAAAAGCTCGGATGAAAAAGCTCGGAGCTTTTATGAAAAAGCTCGGGCAGAACAATTCATGAAAAATCTCGGGCAGTTCATGAAAAAGCTCGGATGAAAAAGCTCGGAGCTTTTATGAAAAAGCTCGGAGCCTTATGCAAAAAGCTCGGGCAGGGCAATTCACGAAAAATCTCGGGCAGTTCATGAAAAAGCTCGGAGCTTTAATGAAAAAGCTCGGAGCTTTTATGAAAAAGCTCGGAGCCATATCCAAAAAGCTCGGGAAGGGCAATTCATGAAAAAACTCGGGCAGTTTAAGAAAAAGCTCGGAAAAAGCTATGAAAAAGCTCGAAGACTTATTAAAAATGTTTGGAGATTCAAAATTGACAAAACTAATATCCTTGAAAAAAGCTCGGACAACAATTTAAAAGGCTCGGATAGTTTTACAAAAGGCTCAGACACAGTGTTAAAAGTCTTGGACCCAGATCTTCATCATCTTATACATAAATTTTACCAACTCAATTTTCAGACAAGTTTATTGTAGAGAGAGAGAGAGGAGTTACTGAGTTCATTGTTTGAAGCATGGAGATAGAAGTACAAACAGAATAAAAAATTGATTATTTAAGGGTAAACTATTAGAGAATAAAGGAAGACATGCAAATTTACATGCCTTGTATATGAATGATATTTATATTTATAACATGTAGTTGTTAGATATTATACATTTTTGAACCAAAAATGAGTTTTTTTTTTTGTTTTTTGTTAAATTATTGATAATTTTAATTTTTTTTTTAAGTTTCATTCAAATCATAGTACCGGTATTTCTATTTTCTATTAATATTGATATTTTCATCCTTGTTTCCAACAAAGCACGCCACGTCAACAACTTATGTTTTCTGGCGGGAGTTGCAGAGAAACAAGAAAATGCGCGCCTAACTTCAAAACCCGTTTTGGCTCTTCGTTTTACCGCCCTTCAGTTATTTCCCAGAACCAAATCCCAGCCATCCACGTGTCTTCATCTCACTGCCTCTCACTTTCCATCAAGCAAGTGCATATAAGTATTTCCACTCTCTCAACTCTAAAAAGACTTTAGAGTTTTGACTGAGTTGATTGCAGCAAAGTAATGACTGATTCTAACAATGGCAGAATCCGGGCTTTGAACCCTTGGGTCCTCCATCTCCAAAAACTCGGTCTTGAGCTTAAATGCCCTCTCTGGTTTGTACTTTTCATTTTCAGTAATTATTTTTTTTTCTTCTGTTGGTCTACATTTTCCATAGTTTATTCAGTTTTGTTTATGTTCTCTCTCTCTCTCTCTCTCTCTCTCTGGTTTTTTACGTTTGGCTGCTTGGAATATGTGCACCAATTGTTGACAAGGACCAAAATTTAGCGTTTTTTTTTTCTTTGTTGGGGTTGAAAACGGAAAATTACTAACCAAACGTTGGTACTGAATTTTGATGTTGCAGCTTAAACTTGTTTAGAAGACCCTCGCTGCTCCCGTGTGATCACATATTTTGCAGGTGTGTTTTTTCTTCTTTATCTTCGTATATGATCATTAATTCTCAATGTTTCTCGTTTTTTAAATTGAGTTTTATTTTGAGTAGGGTTTTATGAATTTCTTGCAGTGCATGCATACCCAGATCGACACAGTGTGGTTCAGAGTGTCCTGTATGTAAATCTACATGTACTGACGCAGGTATGGTTATTGCCGTTGTTGATCAAATCATATTTAATGGTCAACCATTTTTGGTTCAATTTTTTGTGTGAGGTTTCATTGCACATTTGGATTTTATACTATAAAGTTAGAATATAGTTTTAGAAGATGTTTCCAGCTGAAAAGTAAATACTACTTCACTCACTTATTGTGTTATATATATTTGGCAGATTTAAGGTGTTTGCCTTTTATAGACAACATTGTGACAATCTTTAAAGGGTTTGATGCCTTCTCCGGTGCCACCCTGTTGCAATCTGTTTCTTCTGGTGGTATGACCAATTTATATATGATTTTTTTAAACTATTTATTTGAGTGGAATGATTTTTCCTTTGACATATGTTGTGATATATGAATTGATTATTATAGTTGTTTGGAGGAAGTTGAAGCATGCGGATAATTCAAGTAGTGGCCGGTTTGAAGAAGGAAATAAGCTAGTTCAAGTTTTATCTAATAACTCTATTGGGGATAGCCAAAGTAACAAGTCTGAGGTGCCCAATTGTGTTGAAAATTTATGTAATGGTGATCAGAATCCTAATTTCTCACGACCAAATTGTCAGACACAAGCTGGAGGCATTCAAGAGGGTAGGGCTGCGCTTAGAGATGTGAACAGGGTGGAACAGTCGTCACCAGGTAGTCCTCCTTCATTTGGCGATATCAAGGGTTCAGACAATGAAAGTAGTGATCAGGGTGTTGAACATGTAAGAATATGCTATTGTTGCCTGTTTTGCGTATTCATTATTTTAGTTGCATATGCTGTTCACACAATTAGCACTAAGTAACTGGTTGAAATTATGAAATGAGGCATAGTCTACAAAAATCTATTTTAGTTATAAAGGGAATGGAAAGCTTGATATTCAAATTTGTGGAAGAGGACTTTTAAAATTGACCCGTATTCTTATGTCAATTGGGGGTTTGAACATTGATTCAGTGATTTAATCATAATGACATGCGACTCTCTACTGCCTAACATATTGAAATATCATTATGTTATTTGTGTAGTTATTGGGTTGCATATTGCATTTGCTTTTGGAATTTGTGAATAAAATAGGATGTGTTCTTATTATCTGAACTGAATATGGTTATTTGCCTTTTCAGAGTCCAGAACATTTTGCAGCCAATAGGCCAATCAAGAGAAATTTTGATGATAGGATAAGACAGGAGCAAAATGGCAGTTCTGCCTCTGAAACTGAAGCTCAATTGAGGGACTCCAAGAGACAAAAGAAATTGAACTATGGGACAGAGGAAATGCATGTGAAAAGTGCCAGTCATACTCGATCAATAATTTTGCAAAGTGAAAGCTTATTGGCTTGTAATTCTGAACCAGCACTCAAATCTGGGTTGTTCCTTGCTGGTGCAGTACTGCCTACAACTTCTGATGACTCTCATGCCAATAATTCTATTTGTGGATTTTGTCAGTCCTCTAGAATCTCAGAGGTAAATCAACGTTTGCTTTGTTTGAATTATTATTTACTATTATTTTACTAAACATTTGAATGAATTTTTCCAGGCAACTGGGCCGATGTGGCATTATGCCAATGATCATCAAGTAATGGGAGATGAGGCAGCCTGTTCAAATGTAATACATGTTCATAGTAAATGCATTGAATGGTATGTTGTTTTGGTATTTCAGATTACTATGTTTAAGATGATGAGAAGAATATTAGGTTACTGTATGTTCATAGGCTTCAGTTTGAAGTGCTGAAGAGAGCCAGTTACAGTAAAACCTGCTTGTCTTGGGCTGGTTCAGTTCAATTTTCATGACAGATCTATTCAATAATATTGCTCATCTTTATTATTGGTTGCTATTTGAAGGCATGAAAAATATCTGAAATTTCAGGGCCCCTCAAGCGTATTACGATGGAGAAACTGTTAAGAATCTGAAATCAGAATTGGCAAGGGGTGCAAAGCTTAAGTGTAGCAGATGCGGATTAAAGGGAGCAGCCTTAGGCTGCTATGTGAAGTCATGTCGGCGAAGTTATCATTTTCCTTGTGCTGCAGAAATCTCCAAATGTCGATGGGATTATGTAAGTGGCCTGTGCTAATCAACATGGCATTTGCACATATTTATGATTCCAACTGTGTTCCATTTGTTTCTGTACAATGAGTTAAGCTTTCAAACATATTAACGACCTATTATTCGTTTGGTTCCTTACAGGAAAATTTCCTTGTGCTCTGTCCAGCACACTCTTCAGTGAAATTTCCAAATGAAAAGCATGGCAAAGATGTCACAAAAAGTCATACCAAATCGATTCAAATGTATGACCTCTTGTTCGTTTAGTGTCTCATTAGGTGTTGCAGATGTTAAAGTTTGAATATCTTTAAATAGTTGCCAGATGTTATGCTGAAATTAGTATCCAATCTCTTTAAGTGTCATAGTTTGATTCTGGTTTACCACCTTCAACCTTTACTTATTTATTCATCCATCTACAGAAGTGCAATTTAAATTCTTATCTTTAAGAAGCTGAATTGTTTGTTGTTGGTTCACATGCAGAACCCCTCAGCAATTTGACCTTTGGTTAGCCTCACCCAATAAAGCAAAAGAATGGGTTTTATGTGGATCTGCTTTGTCATTAGAGGAGAAGGTTAGTTCAGTTGGAATGATGTCTTTCAATATAAGCCATCTTTGTGGGGATGATTTTAAACTTCAGTAATCTATGTCTTATCTGATCATACTATTTTTAACAAATAACTACAAAATACCTGATTTGAATCAAACAAATGATTGGTGTCACTTGATATATTACGTGCTAAGCATTAGGATGTAGGAAATGTTTGCCTTGTCCAATTTAAAGCATATCTGAATTAGTGCTATGTTTGATAATTCTTGCAACATTGTATTTGCATATCTTGTGGTTGGCAAGGCATTGTGATGTAGTCTGTTATTAAAGTTTTTAATATGTAGTTATTTTTTCCTCCTGTGCTGTTGCAGTTTCTTTTGGTCAAGTTTGGAAGCATGATTGGTGCATCTGTATCCAAGTTCTGGAGACCAGATGTCACGCATGTGATTGCAGCCACAGATGCAAATGGTGCTTGCACTAGGACGTTGAAAGTTCTCATGGCCATTGTAAACGGGAGTTGGGTTCTTAAGATCGACTGTAAGTTGGCCCCTGCATTGTACATTTCTACTTGCTACTGTTGCAGGGACTACTTTTTCATTTTTCATTTATATTTATGTCAGTTTTTACTATGATACAAAAGATATCTGGAGATAATCGGAAAATGCATGTTTTTATATTTTCACAAGCAATTCTGTGCAATTCTTTAGAACAGTCATTGCATAGGACAAAATGCTGTCACTAATGATATTGGTCTTCAAAGGCCTTTGCTTGATTTGACTGCTTACAATTCTTTGTCGTACTGTGTTCCCTCTTTTTGACCTTTTCCTCCCATCCATCCTTTAAGGCTTTAATTGATATATATTATTTCCAATGAGTATCAGTGTTGATACAATTTTGTATTTTTTTCTTTGCAGGGATAAAAGCCTGCATGGAATCCAAGTGTCCTGTAGATGAAGAGCCTTATGAAGTTAGTCTTGACAACCATGGATGTCAAGATGGCCCAAAAACTGGCAGACTTGTGGCAATAAGTAAAGTAAGTCTAGTAATAACTTTCCAGAAGCTGAAGTATAAAACCTTGAATAAACTATGTTTTCAGCATTATTTAGATGAGTTGGGTTGCCTTTTTCTATAAATTTCTCACACCAATAATTTATTCTCTTTACATTGATGTTATTCAATAGGATTAATGATTTTTGCTTTTTGTTTAGATGCCAGAGTAATCCTCATTCCTTCCTATCTAAAAATCGGCTTTATATATTCTTTTTCAGGCACCGAAGCTCTTTAATGGGTTGTATATTTATTTTAATGGTGACTTCATGACGGGTTACAAGGAAGATCTTCAGAACTTGGTTATTGCGGGAGGAGGTACTGTCTGGAAGAGTGAGGAAGAATTAATGGCACAAAGCTGTGATGGCAAGGCAGCTTCAAATATACTAGTAGTTTATAATCTTGACTCCCCAGAAGGATGCAGGTTAGGAGAAAAGGTTTCAATTATTTGGAATAGATTGAATGAAGCTCAGGATTTGGCCACCCGAATTGGGTCCCAGGTGATTGGTCACACATGGCTTTTGGAATCAATAGCTGCACATAAGTTGCAGCCTTTAATCAGCTAAAACAAGCTTTCACATAGATCACAACTGAAATTGTACTTAGTATTGTGATACTAAATTGTCAAATATACTTGTTGAAGATTCTGCTCTTGGAAATGATTATGGCATATAAGTAGTGGGGCTTTTTGTCTGCTAAACAAGCTTCCATAGCTGACAATATGTTTGCTTACTATTAGTGATTTTAAATAATGCATTTGTAGACTTTGGATTTGAGTTGAGATATATCTTTGTATTCTTAGGTTAATATAATTTCTTTAGAATAGGTTTTCTTTAGTTGCTTAATGACACGATGTAATCAGTCAATTATATATGAATATATCCAATTCTCTCTTCTAGTATAAGGCAAATAGAAATGCATCACCACTAAATTTGAAGGTGACCATGTGAATTTTCATAGAAGAAAATCCACTGTTTACAAGTACTTAAGTGATTGATTTCATTGCTTTTCTTTGAAGTTGTGTTCAACAATTATGGATAGTAAAAGCTAGTTCCTTAGATTTGCTGAGTCGATAATATAGAGAGATTTTTGAGCTAATTTCTTCTTTTTCGATGATGTTTAATTCGACTGATCATTTTGTTGGATTACACTGAACTGTGAACTGCGACTGTTTTCAAGAGAAACAATATACAGGGAGCTTTAGCAGCTGAATCCATGTCTTCAAGACTTAATTGTCTTCTGGTAGGTCTTTCTTCGGCAAAGTTTCCATGGCTTCCTGCAAATCCCTCTTGGAGTCCACATCGACGTTATAGACAAAGGACTTGGACAGAATCAAATATAAGAGCAGGTTGAGGAAGCTCAAGACAGCCAAGAATGCATAATAGTAGTCAAAATGAGAAATGTTGAGATTATCTAAAATCCAGCCTTTGTGGCCATTCTTCTTTGTGATATCAGAAACTGTTGTTAGCAGAAAACTACTCAGGAAATTCCCAATTCCCAGGCTAGTGGTAAAATATGAAGTTCCCAGGCTTTTCATGCCTTGCGGTGCTTGATCATAGAAGAACTCTATCTTTGCTACTTCGACAAACGAATCAGCAACCCCCATTAAAGCAAACTGAGGAAGGAGTATAAATATAGTTAGAGGAAGAGTATCGTGTTTACCAAGTTTGTTGTTTTCTCTTGCAACATTGAGTCTCTTCCTCTCAGCTAAGCAAGCTATGGTCATGATAACAACATGCATGAAAAGTCCAATCCCCATTCTTTGAAGCAAGGTGATCCCTCGGGGGTTTTTTGTGTAACGCCTGGCTAGAGGAACGAGGTATCGATCATAGATGACGATGCTAATCAGCATGAAGATGGTAACAAATGCTGTCAGACATGCCGGAGGGATTTCGAAATGAGGACCCATTCTTCTGTCCAAGGTGGTGCCTTGTTTGATAAACAGTGTGCCCACTTGAGCTATGATTGTGCTTGGTATGAATGTTGCAACCAAAATTGGGAGCATTTTCACCATTTGCTTGGTTTCTTCTACTTGAGTGACTGGACATGGTTTCCATGTTGAGCTTGGTCCGGTCTTCACCGCGGCTTTGTCAAGGAATCTGCAAGTAATGTCACTGACTTGGCTTGTATTTGAAGGTAAATATATATTAGACAAAAAGTAAAGTAAAGAAATTAACCTCAAGGAGGGGGTGTGATCAATTCTGAATTTCTTAGATTTTGAATAGTCTTCCAAGCTCAACTCATGGAGTTGTTTTGGGTCATTTGGGAGAGGCACCTTCCAGTTGGTAGCTGCAGCCACCAGAACCTGAAAAATCTTGTTAAAAGGACTCCCTGAAGGCAGTTTGTGCCTGTAAAATGGTGTGCCCGCAAGAAACACCAACACAGAAACCAAGAGCCCAATTGTTGGGAGGCCATAGCCAAGACTCCACCCCACATAGTCTTGAATGTAGATAAGGAAAGTGTTTGAAAAAAGTGTCCCAAAGAAGATGCTGAACATCCACCAGTTAAAGAATGAGAGCTTGTGCTTCCTCTCCTTGGGCACAAAATCATCAAACTGATCAGCACCCATTGTTGAGATGTTGGGTTTGGTCCCACCGGTTCCAAGGGCGATTATGTACAATGCACAGTAGAATATCCCTATTTGCAAAGCTGAGGCCTTCTTGTTGCACTCATCTTGGCCGCACGACGGAGGCTTCAGGGCCGGAACCGAAACAGCTAAAGTAAGCAGGGACATTCCCTGTTATTTGTACATAAGTTTCAAAGGAGTATGTTATCGCTTATCATCATTCATCAAGTTCAATGCATAACAAACGAATATAACTTCATTTATTATTATTATTATTTTTTTAATAATAAATATTATCGGGGTGAATCTTATATATGAATCCATTATCACAAGAGTCGAATGCAGGATATCTTAGTCCCATACTCTTTAATAATATCGCCTCCGAAAACAATCCATTTAAACTATTCATTATTGTTTTTAACCTTCTTTCATAAAATTATTGTTTTTAACCTTCTCTCATAAAATTATTGTTTCTAACCATTCATATTAATTTCTTTTCACCAAATAACCATCCAATTACATTATTACCATTCTTTACCTTTTCTTCAACCTCTTCATTCACTCTCTCTCACCATTTCCCCTTTACAATCAAAACCTACTACACAAAATCCTCATTTTGATCGAATTGTTGTCAAAAAAACGTATTCGTATTGAAATATTGGCAGAAAAACTTGTTAGAAAATAGACGAAAAAAGACAGAATATGATTTAATTGATTTTGTACTTGAAATCTTTCAAACCTAGTTCAAGGTATGTAAATTTTGCGTTTTTAATTGAATTTATTACTTTATTTCATGCTTATGTATCAGTTTACTTCCCATTATCAAAAATTTGAAGTTTTGGATGGAAAAAAAGTTGAATTTTGTTTTTTGAGTTTTTTTTTCCATAAACTTGCTATGTGTAACATTGGAAAGTGAAAGACATAATGTGTTTCACTCTCCAACGTGACATACACATTATGTGGAAAAGTTGGTTGTTTCACTTTAAAGTGAAATATACTTACTCTGATGTTTCAATTTGTCCAGAAAGTGAAACATATTTCTCTTTCGAAAATGAAATAGATGATGTTTCATTTTCCACATGTTTCACTTAACATATTTCACTCTTTAAAGTGAAACATCCGTTTCGAAAGTAAAACAAAGTTTAGATAGTTTCATTTAGAGTGAAAACATTTGAAAGTGAAACATAGAAAGTTCGAAATATTGTTTCACTTATTTTTTTGAAAAACAAATGTTATTTCACTTTCAAATGTGAAATATCATTTTTTTCACTTATTATATTGTTAATGTGTTGCGCTCGTATTGTTCACTCTCATAATGTTTCACTGTTCATATATTTCAAAATAAGATGTTTCACTCTTTTAAGAGTGAGACATACGTTTCAAAGATGAGAAGTTTTACTCTTGAAGAGTAAAATAGACAAATAGTACATATTTCACTTTCAATTTCAAGAGTGAAACCAGTCATCAGTTTCACTATTAAGAGTAATATGAGGTACTTTGGACTTTGTACCTATAATAATACTAAAAACAACTGGTGTCAACTTTATTTATTGTTTTTATCTTCTTTTTGTTAGTGAATAATGTAGACCCTATTAATTGTCCTGAATGAAAGAGATGACAGTATGACACACCCTATTAATTGTACGCCCTGAGTGAAAGAGATGACACACCAGACAAAACGTAGATACCATTTACATGACTAATTTAATAGTTTGAATGATAATGAACCAAACATGGTCGTATTTAATTAGTGAATAGAGAAGACTAGAAGAGGCTCTGCTGATGCATGCAGTAAATTAAGTCAATCAATTGCATACAAAACTGGTGCAATCCATATCCCCTTTACAACCGTTAGATTTTGATCAGACGGTGATGATGAGACACAATATGTTACGCTATATTATTAATTCATGTCATATCAAAATTAAAGGCATGTATGCAAAGTTTGAAACATTTCTTCCCCGCAAGCAGGTGAAATAATAATAAATATATATCGATCAAGTGGTTTCTTTTTGTTGGAATAGCAATCACACACGTGTTCCATTTCTTATGGTGGATATAAATAAAAATTGAAATTGAAAAAAAAAATTACCGTCAAATAAATGGCAGAAGCAACGAGAAAAGTCCAGAAGCGACCGAGATAAGCATCAGCAATGTAAGCACCGAAAATGGGTGTCATCCAAACAGTTCCAACCCAGTTGGTCACATTGTTTGAAGATTTCACAGTCCCTTCATGCAGTTTTTTAGTCAGATACAGCACCAAGTTTGATGCTATCCCATAATATGCCATCCTCTCAAACACCTCATACCCTAAACCAACAACAACAACAACACCATATCTAAACCTTAATTCATATTCAAAATTAATCTATTCTTTCTCTTTAATTAATATATATATATATATATATATATATGAAAAGGGTATTGCTTTTCTCAACTTCCTTTTTTTAATATATATATATATATAGAGAGAGAGAAAATCTAAAAGATATCAAACTGTTAAGAGAAGGTTTCATGAAATTAAGAAGCACATGCATATATATATATATATATATATATATATGTACTTACCAACAAAGAAGGAACAAGCTCTCCACCTGCCGGTTTTTGATCTAAGAATAGGTCTACCTTTGAGATCCACAGTGCCATCTTCAGTGTAATCTTCTCTCCCATCTGCACCTCCCTTTTCTTCTACTTCTACTACTACTTTTCCCATAATGCTGGAGAGAGAGAGAGAGAGAGAGAGAGAGAAAAGGTAAAAGGGAGTGACTTGATGATGATCTCTATTCTCTACCTACTTGAATATCATGTGAATATGTATAGCGTTTTATAAACAAGTTGTATTTTAAAGACCTTTCAAGTTGCCAAAACCACTCAAAATGTATGTGTTTTTCTTTCCCTTGTTTTTGTTCACCTACCTACCCTTTGATGCTTGATGTTTTATTTATTTATTTTTCTATCTTTATCACTGAGACCATACTATAAGAAATATTTGGCTCATTTTGTATCTTCTGTTTTTGAAAATCGGCTAATTTTGTTTTGGGGTGTGTGTATTTTTGAAATACCAGCTACGGTTTTGCCTCAAGATCATCGACTAACTTAACTTAATTTCTTTAGCAGCTGTATAAGAATGACATAGACATACTGAAAGACAAGTTGAAAATGAAAATTTCTGACTTGTCCTTAGTGTTAATTATATTCTAGAAAATACAAGTCGAACTATTAACTAAATACTAACCATTAGTCCAAAATGGTATCTTCAATTTGCTGTATGAATATATAATTCAATTTTGTCCCATTTTTTAATTTATTTTTTAAATCTGACTATCGAATTAATTAGTAAGTTAGGGGTCTGTGTCATAAACTGCTGAGACGAGACTGTATATGTGTGTTCAAATATCTACTTATATAACCGGGAGATATACATCTATTCCTATAATATTGGAAAGAAAACTCGTCACACATATTTTAAATTGTGTATGATGATCAGACCAAAAGTTGTACACTACTTTAGCTAAGGGAAGATGTGCAATTTTTGTTCAGTTTTGAGATGCATACTCGAACTAATCTAATATATAATATATTCTCCTAATATCATTTAGATGCATTATCTTGTTTAATTTACTACATGAATGATTCATATTTTTTCCTGAACAAATGAACTTCTACTTAAATAATTACAGAAAGTTTCTAGAGTTTTATGCAAGTTTGTAATTACTGATTTGATATTATTATTCAGGGTTCATTCAGGATTTGGAAATCAAGGCTGAGACGTCACTAAGACAAAGGCTTCCATACGAGGACAAGTAGCTAGCAATGAAAACAAATACATCTTGACCAATTGTTAGATACAATCATACAAAACAAAATTGGAATCAAATGATAATATACAAAAGGGTTCATACGGGTCCACGAAACTTGAATTCTTTCTAGGAATGGTTCATCTAAGAGTCACATACATATTTCTTGTTTTGGATTATGTTAAGGATGCTTATATTATCCTCCAATCAATTATAAATCAATCCTCAAGTTGGTCACCCTATTATTTGCCTTGAATTGGTGGTGAAAACGATTGTCATGAAATAATTAGTTGGATACGTTGCATGAGGTCCCCCTTCAAACCTAACCCATGTATATTAGCAAGTCATACGAAGGAGAAAGAGACGGGTGGACAAAGACCACTTGAAATAATTATGTCGTCTATTTATTTAGTATAATGTACTGATTATATGGATTAAGTTATTTTTCAAATATAATAAATCTATTATATAGATTATTTTTCAATGAAATAAATATTTAAATTTATTTTCATGACATATTTAATTTATAAACAAAGCAACTACTGTTTGAATTTATAACATATAAAATAATTAGAAAAATAAAGTTGAAATGAAAAAGAGGAAGGAGCAACACAATTGTCAAAATGGAGGGGTTTGGAAAAGTTTACACTTATGTCGTAAAAACACGAGGTTTTCCACACGTACCACACCTAGCCACTTTAAGCTATTCAGGCTCGTTTGACACATAATATTGGATTGTATTTGACTATATTATTATTAATATAAATTTGTGTTTTGTAATATACTGTATTATATCGTATTAAGTTATTCTTATATGATTTTATTGTATTTTATTATATTATAAAAATATAATATTTTTTTTTAAAATAGTTAATAATTAATTTTAAATATCCTTACCATGAATAAATCAATAAATATTTTTATATAAAAAATCAATAAATATTTATTATAATTGAAACAAAATAATATTTTTATAAATAAAATAAATATTTTCTATATAATTTTAAAATTATAAAAAAATATTAACAACATAACAAATTTCATATTTGTTTAAAAAAGAGAGAAAAGAAAAGTATTTTTTCTAATAAAATACAATATAATACCACCAAATATAATGTATTAGCTAATAGTGGAAATGGTGAGAAATGTCACCTTTTTGTCTCGCTGTTGCACCAACGTCACCGGTTTAATAACTTATGTTTAAAAGGCACCTATTTTGGTGAACTACCAAAATTGCCCTTAAATAATGAATTTATAATTGTGTCTTTACTTCCATCTCCACACTTGAAACGCTGAAGGCAGGAACTCCTCTCTTTCTCTGTCTACAATAAATTTCAAAACTACTCTACTCAACGTTCTTCAGTAAGCACAACAAGGTAATATGTTTGACTGAAATACTGTTTTTGATCCTTCATTTTTTTTAAACGTTCCTTTTGTAAACATGAAACTGGTTTTGTGAATATTGAATCTGTGAAATTTGAATCTCCGAACCTGTTAATAAAAAGCTCGGAGCCTGTTTGAAAATGCTCGGACCCTGTTTTAAAAAGCTCGGACACTGTTTGAAAAAACTCGGAGCATGTTTGAAAAAGCTCGAGCCTTTGGACAAAAGGCTCGAGCCTTTAGAAAACAAGCTCGGAGACATGAAAAAAGCTCGAGACTTTGTAAAAAAGCTCGGGACTTTGTGAAAAAGCTCGGGACTTTTGTAAAAAAGCTCGGGACTTTGTGAAAAAGCTCGGGACTTTGTAAAAAAGCTCGGGACTTTCTGAAAAAGCTCGGGACTTTGTGAAAAAGCTCGGGACTTTTGTAAAAAAGCTCGGGACTTTGTGAAAAAGCTCGAGATTTTTGTAAAAAAGCTCGGGACTTTGTGAAAAAGCTCGGGACTTTTGTAAAAAAGCTCGGGACTTTCTGAAAAAGCTCGGGACTTTGTGAAAAAGCTCGGGACTTTTGTAAAAAAGCTCGGGACTTTTGTAAAAAGCTCTGGACTTTTGTAAAAAATCTCTGGAATTTGTAAAAAATCTCTGGAATTTGTAAAAAAGCTCGGACTTTATAAAAAAGCTATGTACTTTGTAAAAAAGTTCGTAAAAACCTCGGAAACTATTTTAAAAGGCTCTGAGCCTTTTCCATAGCTTTTATGTTTGTTATAATGGTTTGTGGTGATGAATGTTACAGGATAATGAATCGGGTGAGAATAGTAATATCTTACAACGGTCGATGGGAGCAGTTACCCGACGGAAGTCAGAGGTTTGTTGGATCCGACAACCAAGGAATGTATGTGTCAAAGAATATGAGTTACGAAGAATTGGTGTCGATCGTGCATACCGTTGTGAAGTATGATGTAAACAAATACAATGTTGATCTACAGTCAATATCAATCGTTCCTGGCGCTACATGTCGCACATTTGTAAGAAATGACGATGATGTTCAGTTTATGCTAGGGGAAGATCGGGTGATCCCTCAAGTATGTGTTAGTCTAATTGAGAGGGCAACTGGAGATGTGATACGGAATGATATTCCTGCTCCTGAAAATACCCAACCATTTGGATCCGCTAGCGGTAGCAACCAAGTGTTCACACAAAGGAGTGCCACTGAAGGTGGGGAAAACATATGTGCTGTCCAACCGGTAGTGGTCGACCATGCAGATGTTTTTGAACCTCAATTCGACGATGTGTTTGGTTGTCGATTTGAGATGAATGATGAGCGGTACAATGAGCAATACAATGAGATGTACAATGAGGAGAACACTGAACCGAACCTTGGGCCTAACCAGGAGGTGGATAATGAGGCAAATATTGATCTGGTAGATCCTGTAGAGAACACTGATGAAGATCATGTCCAAATTGAAAGACGTGGAAGACGTGTAGAAGGAGTTAGTTGCACCGGAGCAGATATGCCTGGTACTTCCGAGGTCCGGCATAATGTATCTACAGATGATTCTGATAATACCACAACGTGGGTTATTCCCGGAGCAGATTCATACTCGTTTGGGATTGGTAGAAGCACAACCTTGGTAGCAGAAGAACCTACATCCATGATTTATAAAGGTCAGTTCTTTCCGACAAAAAAGGATCTGAAGAGACTAGTTGGCCTTTTCGCAATGCGGCGAAACTTCGAATGGAAGGTGAAAAGGTCCAATAAGACAACGTTACATCTTGTTTGTTTGATTGACAACTGTACATGGAAATTAAGAGCGGTGAGAAGAGATGAAGGGATGTACTTCCAAGTAAGAAGTTTTGTCAATGAACACAGTTGTCCATTGGAGGAGATTCACCGTCGCCACCGACAAGCTAGTGCAGTTATAATTGGAGAAGTGGTTGCACCTAGACTTCAACAACAAGATGGTCGTCTCATGCGTCCCAAGGATATAATCGCCGATATGAAAACAATGTATGGCATCCAAATCATGTACAGTAAGGCATATCAAGCCTTGCATTATGCATTGTCACTGACCTATGGGACACATGAAGAAACCTTCCAACTACTGCCGTCTTTTGGTTACGTGCTGGAACAACAAAATCCCGGCACAATCACTGACTTACAGTGCGCTGACGACGGTAAATTCCTTTACTTTTTCATGTCATTAGGGGCCTCAGTTAGAGGTTTTCAGAGGTGCATGCGTCCGGTTATTGCAGTTGATGGTACCCATTTGAAGGGAAGATTCGGGGGTACAATGTTTGTTGCAACTGCCCAAGATGGAAACGAACAGGTGTATCCAATTGCTTTTGGGTACGGCGACTCCGAAAACAACCTTTCATGGGAATGGTTTTTGGATTGCTTGAAGGGTGCCCTTGGTCATATAGATGATCTGGTTTTTATTTCCGATCGACATGCAAGCATTGAAGCAGGGATTTCTAAAGTGTTCCCTTATGCAACCCATACCATATGTTGTTGGCACTTTGGTGAAAATGTGAAGAAGCGATTTCACAGAAAAGATGTTGCCAGCTTAATGGGCAAAGCCGCTAGAGCGTACACTGAATTCAAATATAACCGGTACATGGGTGAGTTACGTAACCTGCACAAGAATGCGTTCGATTATGTTGAATCTGCCGGTCCACACAAATGGTCTCGTGTACACTGTCCCCAACGAAGGTTCAGGGTGATGACAACAAATGTTGCAGAGTGCATAAACTCATGCCTTAAATTCGCACGACAACTCCCTATGTTGACATTGGCAGAGTTCATTAGGAATATGTTACAGCGTTGGTTTCACGATCGACATCGAGCTGCACAGTCCATGCGTCATCAGTTGACCGACGCAGCACATCTTGTGATGCTACAACGGGTCGAGAAGTGCGGTTATATGACCGTCAATCCAGTGGACTGGAACATTTTCTCTGTCAAACGGTCCGGAAAACAGTGGACTGTTGACTTAGCCCGGAAGACATGCACATGCAACAAATTCCAAATGGATCAGTTTCCGTGTTCTCACGCACTCGCAGCGGCAAGGTACATTAACAGTATAAAATTATACCCTATATTAAGCAAGCGTGATTGTCACTTTTTTCATTGGTTTTGCAGGGAGCGGAATTTGGATTTCACATCGCTGTGTTCGGACTACTACAAGAGACAGACACTTATTGATGCATACTCAGTTCCTATTATGCCTGTTGGCCATCCTTCTTCATGGGTAGTGCCGTCCGACATCGCTGAGCGGGTGGTTTTAAATCCAAAGACCAAGAGACAATCAGGTCGCCCGATGGAGGGTCGACATGCATCGTCTTCCGAGAGGACAACCACCCAATCGTGTAGAAGATGTGGACAATCAGGTCATAATAGCAGGAGGTGTTCTAATCCGCCCTTGATTATTGAAGGTCCGAGCAGAATTGTTCCCGAGGAATACCGTCGTAAGTGTAGCGTATGTCATCAAGTTGGACATAACAAACAGACGTGCCCACACAAGGAATCTGCCGAGGAGTGAACCGAGCCGTTCATACTTATTGTTTAATTGAGTTGGGGTGTTAATTATTACTTGTTTTATTGTATGATATGAAATGCGTGTGTTGTACTTGTAAATGAAAACACTTTAAATTTTAAACAAAAAATTTATAATTTGAAAGTTCATTACTATAATTGTTTGTACATCGACAACTACAACATCTAATGTGGCTTGGAGTTACAAAAAATCTCCACAGCCATCTTCTCCCGTATGGTGCACATATCTTCTTCTGACCAGTCGAACGTCATCCTGTTCGCCAGTACGTACTCCATCAATCTCAAGGTATGAGCACCACAGTTACCCCTGCGACTCAGCACATGAACAACCGTTACAATAGAAGTTGAATAAAACAAACTTAAAGTTTAAATGATGTTCGTACAGTCATACCCTCTAGTCTGTTGGGGCACATGTGTTGTAGACACCATGCTTACCCCAAAGGGCCTATTCCGCTTCTGATACTTCGCCTCGCCCGTTGGTCTGGCATCGTGAAACCCCACCTGATGCAACATCGAGGGTATAAACCACCGCAATGGAGCGACCTGCTCTTTCCTGATCTGTAGGGGGACTTCCTGTCTGAACGGGTCTAGCAGGTGGATCTTCCCGACAGTAAGGTCCACGCTGGCCACGAGCCAATGCTGGCCACCAACGTTGCACGGAATAAGGACCTGTACCAAGTGTTCAAGATATTGTTATGGTCAAAATAAGAATTTTTAATTAAACACATTGAAACCATAACTGTATTTTGCTCACCGTGTCAACCTCGTGCCATGGTCGGTTCCCTACCGGGAGCAATCCACGTACCGTCATCAGATCTTCAGGGGACCACCTGTACTTCAACACAGACCAGTTTTTTGGGGCTTTGCCCACAGCATCGCGAGGCATGATTCTCCGCCACTGAAACTCCAGCATTGACTGAAAATAGACAACGAACTGAAACGTTAGAAACAGGATGAAACACAACAAACAGACGTGTGAAAACAGTACATTTGAAACACTTACATAGAACTGAGAATCTAGTAGGTTCATCCTCTGAATGTAGACAGTGGGGAATGCTCGTTGACGCTTCCGTAAAATATGCAGGTACGCGTCAATATGCTGACAATATAAACATTATACATTGTTAGTATTCTTCCATAAGTTAAACAAACTTAAAAGACAATCAAAGTAAGGAAAGTACCGTGTCCTCCAACTCCATAAAGTTGGTTTGCAACCGGTGGAACCAAGTCACAGGCACGGGGGTCATCAGATCCACATCACGTCTGTGTAATTTTCAATTATTTAGGAATACAACTAATTTAACTTAGGTGTTTCAAAATAAATTCACAATATTTTAATACTTACAATTCCCCCGTCACGTTCCTCTTGTAGGCTTTGTAAGCCGCAAGCTGGTCAGCGTCTACCAATCCATCGGGCCTGAATGTATGTGCTGATGACATGGGCAGTGTCCTTGGCCTCTTCGGCCGACAGGGGTCAGTGTATGGGCTCATCAACTGCCAGCCTCGTTTGCGCATCCGCTGCTGCCTATGCTGACTGTGGATTGGGGGGTGTTGGGAGGAGGAACTCTGAAATGGCTGATCACGTCGAGGGCTCCGGTGGGATGGACCGCCAGTGTCACTAGGGGGTGAGGTGTGACGGAATCGAGTAGAGGGGAGCGGTGTCGGATGGACCGCAGGGGTGCTCCCTATGGATCGCCTGGTCAGGTCAGGAGTGTGGACTGTACGGGAGGAGGGACTCTGACCCAGTGGACTGAACGGGTCCGCTGTGTGGTCCTGGATATAAACAGGAGGATCCACATCCTGTACCTCCATAAGCAGCGGATACTCTAATATCGCCTGGGTAACTGTCTCCCCAAATACTCCTGTATCCGTGCCACCAGGGACTTGCATCTGCTGGTCTCGTACTGTATCTCCAGCTGTTGGACCCTGTGTCTGAGGTCCATCAGCCTCCGTCGTAGGTCCGGTGGCTGGGTCTGTCCCTCCGTCTCTGTCTGTACGGGGAGAGTCTTGATCATGGGAGGGTGGACCATCCCTGCCAGACTGTGATGTCGAACCCCACCGCCCCCGGAGAAAGTCCATCACCTCTCTATGCTGCCTATCCCGTTCCCGATCACTCTTCCGGATATCCTCCCGTAACGCAGCGACTGCATCCATCACATCTTGGATTTTTTGTTCCAAACGATCCTGAAACAAAATCATTATTATCAGTACTAAAACCCAACACTTGTTTCAACATAAATAATGCATTACACCATTTTTTACATACCTGGCGATGCCCTCCAACGTCTTCTCGTGAATGTACTCCACTGGGCATCGCAAAGCGAACCTGTCTGCGCCTAAGAGGACTCCCAGCGACAAACTCCGGGACCGAACCCTCCGTATCCGGCATGTGCCTGAGGGGACTCCCACCGCCAAACTCATGGTCGGAACCCTCCGTATGACTGGGTCCGGCAGTCGTATGATGTAAGGGATCCGGTACCGAGCCGTCGTGTCCATCGGCAGCCATATATAGACTGCCTCCCTCATTTATGCCCTCGTAGTACTGTGCAACCCTCTCAGCTGCTGTCGGCACCAGTGCAGTCCTCGCAAACATCTGAAATCGTGGTTAGACCATTCTATTTGTATAATCGTAATATGTAAACACTTTAACACAATAGATCCTTACCCTGGCTAAGAAAATTTTTCTGTCCAGCTTGTCCGACCTTGGTTGAGTTTGCAACTGCCATTTCAGAATACGGGGGGACAACTCAATCTCCCTACGTGTCCCAAATCGGGTCCCAAGCTCGGGGATAACCCCATACGCAAATACCTATGTAAAAGAACAAGTTATTCAGAATCCAATCATTTATTCCGTAACTCATGGAAAAAAAATTTCAGGTTTTCAAACGATACAAATTCTAAATTCTCACCAACAGTGCGTGAGCTAGACCGTAAATGTTGTACGTCTCCACCGTGTGAACGTCAACGCCCTTTTCATGCTGTCGTCTCTCATACCGCACACGTCGACCGTTTAAGGCATTCTTGAATCCAATAATGGACTGCCTATACACGTGGGCACCCCACGGGAATGCATCAAAAGCGTCCAAGTCCTCGACTAGCCGGATCTGCCATAATGGAACTTTCTGTCTCTCGTCCAACCCCATCAATATCCAGTTTAGCATATAAAGGAGGCACAGCTTCACAGCATCGTACTGCTCCTCAAATACACCGATCCGTAGAACAGCTTTCAGCTGTTCATAATCCACATCAGCTGCACCATTGAAATACCGTTGTTGTATCCCGTTCTGAACCATCTCATACCTCGTCGTGTCGGGAATCACTCCAAACTTCAATCCGGTGATCAGACAGAATTCAACCTTGGAGAACCGGACCGAACGAGTACCTAACAAAAATCTCATCTCATCCTGCGGCCCATCGTGATGTAGCTCGCGCAATAGCAGTCGATGGACTACGCTACCCGAAAACTTCATCCCCCGATCCATCCTCAGGAAATGACCAAAACAAGACTCTGTATACCGACGTCGGTCTTCGACCTTGAATTGTTCTGGTACACTGTCTAGTGCGACGTCGATATCTTTAAGGTCGCTGAAATGGTCATGCCGAGTTATTTTTCCATCGTACCATTCATCCTCTGGAGTTTTAAGCAAATCCTTTAGTTCACTACTCATCTGCATTTTCATAGAAAGAATGCATCAGTAAACTGTAAAAGGCTAGGACATAATAATATAAAATAGCAGAGAAGCAGTTTCAAAAAGCTCGGACTCATATTGAAAACGCTCGGACAGTGTGAAAAAAGCTCGGACACAGTTGGAAAATGCTCGGACTCATATAAAAAAAGCTCGGGCACAGTTTGAAAAAGCTCGGGACCAGTTTGAAAACGCTCGGACTGTTGAAAAAGCTCGGACACTGTTTCAAAAAGCTCGGACACGTGTTGAAAATGCTCGGACTGTTTAAAAAGCTCGGACTCGGTTTTAACAAGCTCGGACTCAGTTTAAAAAAGCTCGAAACATCTTTCAAAAAGCTCGGAAACTGTTTCAAAAACCTCGGACACGTGTTGAAAATGCTCGGACTGTTGAAAAAGCTGGGACTCAGTTTTAACAAGCTCGGACTCAGTTTAAAAAAGCTCGAACTTTTTTCAAAAAGCTCGGAAACTGTTTCAAAAAGCTCGAACACGTGTTGAAAATGCTCGGACTGTTGAAAAAGCTCGGACTCGGTTTTAACAAGCTCGGACTCAGTTTAAAAAAGCTCGGAAAATTTTTCAAAAAGCTCGGACACGTGTTGAAAATGCTCGGACTGTTCAAAAAGCTCGGACTCAGTTTTAACAAGCTCGGACTCAGTTTAAAAAAGCTCGAAAAAATTTTCAAAAAGCTCGGACACGTGTTGAAAATGCTCGGACTGTTCAAAAAGCTCGGACTCAGTTTTAACAAGCTCGGACTCAGTTTAAAAAAGCTCGAAATTTTTTCAAAAAGCTCGAACACGTGTTGAAAATGTTCGGACTGTTCAAAAAGCTCGGACTCAGTTTTAACAAGCTCGAACTGTCTAAAAAAGCTCGGCAACTGTTTGAAAAAGCTCGGACTCAGTTTCAAAAAGCTCGGACACTGTTTAAAAAAGCTCGGGCTTTTTAAAAAATCTCGGGCACTGTTTCAAAAAGCTTGGAAATTGTTTTAAAAAGCTCGGCCACATTTTAAAATAGCTCGACAATAGTTTCAAAAAGCTCGGCCATTTTCAAAAAGCTCGGAACCAGTTTGAAAAAGCTCGAAAACCCAGAAAAAGCTCGAAAACCCTGAAAAAGCTCGGAAAACGTTTTAAAAAGCTCGGAAAAAACTCTAAAAAAGCTCGAATAAGCTTGAAAAAAGCTCGGAATCACCTTGAAAAAGCTCGGGAACCCAGATCTTCAACGGATTTACAAACCCTAACCTAACCCACAACCATTCTCAGATCAACAAACAAACATAATCTACAAGTTTAATCAACAACCAACCAACATCAAACATGAACTTATTACAAACAAAATCAACAACATAATCTGACTCAACTTACCGTCGATTGAAGATGCTCTCGTCTGAACACCCGATAAACACTGTTGTCCTACCGCCGGTTACTTCGACGTCTTTTTCAGACGGAAAACCACTGATCTTCCAACGCCGGTTCTTTTTCCAAGAGATGTTTTCTCTCTCTGGTTTTTCTCACTAGGTTTGAAAACGACAAAAACTCACTTGGAAGGGGTATTTTTGTCTGGACACCTATATTGGTGCCTTTTAAACATGAATTAGTAATGTGGTGATATTTGCACAACACCCACCACAAATAGTGCTATTTATTTTTTGACCCCTTAGCTAATACGGTATTTACTGTATTAGGCAATTAAAATATACTAAAATAATATGTTTACACCAAACAGTGTATTGAACTGTTTTAGTACATTTTAATTGTCTAATACAATACAATACAGCAAAACAAAAGAGTCCGTGTCACTTGGAGGCATGCGTCACTGCATGTTTTGTAAGTTGTAATGACAATGCTTACTCTTACATGGAGGCACGTGTCTTATTGGTGAAAGGATAAGAGTTGTAAGCTATTAGTCCTAGATTGAAAAAAAAGAGTGAAATTAAATAGTCTCTCCTCTGTTTTCCTGGGAAGCTGAGTGAAAGTAGTTTGGTGGCTCTCCTTCTTTGGTTCTCTTTTGAAGGTAGGGTAATAGCTCTCCTTCTCTTGTCTTATTTTTAGTTGTAGGGGCTATACTGTCGAATTTTCAGGTATGGATTCAGAAGATATTGCATCTTTATGTGCATCTTTATCCATTAGTGAGTGTGATGGCCATGTTCAGTTATTGGATGGTAAAATTATGGCTGAAGCAATAAATAGGTTGTCTTTATGTGTGGTGGGTAAGGTCCTTTCAAGGAAAATAGTTAATAGAGATGCCTTTATACGGGTTATTGGCAAGATTTGGCAGATTAAGCAGGGTATGGATATCAAACCAGTTACGGGGAATACCTTTTCATTTCATTTCAGAGATGAACATGATCTTAAGGTAGTTTCTGGGAGTCCTTGGTGTTTCGACAATGCTCTTATTGTTTTGGAAAGACCAGTCAGTATGGGTACGATCGATTCTTTGGTTCTTAATCAGGCGGATTTTTGGGTTCAAATCCATCAAGTCCCTCTCCTGTGTATGACCATGGAGATTGGGAGATTTTTGGGTGGCATGATTGGTATAGTTCTAGAGGTGTATGGAGGGACTTCAGGTGATTGTGTAGGGAAGTTTTTACGGATTAGAGTTCAAGTTGATATTACGAGACCTTTGAAACGATACTTGCAGGTGGATATCTTTGAAAATAAAACAGAAACAATTATGGTTCTTCGTTACGAGAGGCTACCAAATCATTGTTTCAGATGCGAAATGGTAGATCATACAACGTCCGAGTGTCGAGAGAAGGAATCAGGTCCTATAGTTAATGGAAAGGAAGTTTTTCCCTTTGGAATTTAGCTTAGAGCCTCAAGTTTTATTCGTAAACCACTTTAGCATTCTTATAAAGGGCGTTCTTTTCTGCCAATTAATTATGACTCTAACTGGAGCCCTGGTAGAGGCAATGTAGTAACGGTGCCGGAGTTTACAATCAGTGAAGAAAATGCCTCAAAGTCAAGTATATTAGCTAGGAACATGGGAGATATGGGTGAGGTAAGCGCTTCATGGATTGTCCCCATAGACCCGCATAACCAGAGTCAAATGGACGTAAATCAGGGGTGTTCAGAGAAGGATGTTGTCACGTCTGAGGGAGATGTCTTGGTGTCTGATGTAATCATCAAGCAAAAAAAGGATGAAAGGGACGATCTTTTGACAGGTAATGGGATAACTAGTGAGGCCATTAATTACAAGGTGGTAGTGGAAGATTTGGGTGATCTTCGAAATATTGGGCAATGTGAGAAGTTTATTGGGTCTCCCTCTAATAGTCCAGAGCTTCGAGCCCACGAGGCCTCGATTAGGATATTTCCTGATAGTCTGGTCCCAAGTCTCTCATTCGGATCCGTAAGGGGCTCAACGAACTCAACTGGTTTGGCAATAGACTTAGAGAAGGATGGGCCTTTCGATTGTTCTTCTGTCTCCACAAAGCCCACCGAAGGTATGGATCTTCCTATTGATTGTGTGTGTCTTGCATTTGTGCGCATCTTGTTGGTTGCATTCATTTGCATTCATATTACCCAAACACTATGAGTGACTTTGGGATGAGTAATGAGGGAGCATCGAGCATACGACCTCCTTTGCTCAAGGGTGACAATTATGCCTCATGGAAAGGCAAGATGGAGTCCTATATTTGCCAAATAAGTGATCGAGCTTGGATGGCAATTGAAGATGGCTACACTCCTCCAACAATGACCACCGAAGATGGAAGTGAAGTCTCCAAGCCTAAGTCTCAATGGAGCACACAAGAATTTGAAGCTTCAAAGTGGAACAACAAAGCAATGCATGCTTTGTTTTGTGCAGTGGATGAGAGCCAATACAAACTCATCCAAATCACCAAAAATGCACATGAAGCTTGGAAGATTCTAGAGACAGCGCATGAGGGAACCGAAGTGGTTAAGGATTCCAAGCTCCAAGATCTTCAAGCACAATTTGAGACGATCAAGATGGAAGAGCATGAGTGCTTTAATGACTTCCAAGTGAAGTTGATGGACATTGTGAATCAAAGCCATCAACTAGGTGACCCGTATTTGGATATGAGGATCAAGCAAAAGATCATGAGGTCACTTCCCGTTAGATTCGAATCCAAAGTGACGGCTCTTGAAGAAAACAATGACTTCAAGACTATGAAGCCGAGTGAAGTGATTGGAAGGCTACTTGCCTATGAATCTAGACGGGGTTCCACACCTCCCAAGAAGCAAAAGGGGTTAGCCCTGAGGACCTCCAAGATTGGGAAGGGGGATGATGACTCGGATGAAGATATGGCTCTAATGGTGAAGAGATTCAAGAAATTCTTGAAGCTACAAAAGAGTGGCCATGGCTCTAAGGAAAATGACTTCAAGAAGAAAACCCACTTCAAGAAGATTGAGCCAAGTCAAGAGAAGCCTTCAAGAACGGGGATTCAATGTTTTGAATGTGAAGGATTCATGCATATCTCTAAGGATTGTACTAACTTGAAGGACAAGAGAAGAGAAAAGGCGATGGCTATCTTATCAAGTGATAGTGAGAGTGTAGAAGATTCCTCGGATGATGAAGAACTTGCCATTAACTAAACTGCCTTTGGAGTCTCTTATGTGGAAGTAGAAGAAGGCAAGAGTGCCTTGTCATGTGACCAAGGCGAAAGTCTTGATGAGGAAGTTGACTCATTTGATGAGAGGCAAAGTGAAAGGAGTGTCTCACTCTCTAATGTAGGAAGTGACTCCGATGAGGAGATGACTCTCATGGTTGAGAGATTTAAGAGATTTACAAAATCTCAAAAGAAGGGCATGACCTCTAAGGTGAAGGAGGAAAAGAAAAAGTCAAGGAAAGATAACCCTTGCCTTGAGTGTGGTGGAGTTGGCCACCTTGCCTCTATGTGTGGTAACTTGAAGTACAAGAAGGGAGGAGAAACTATGATCGCTACTTGGAGTGATAGCGAAGTTGAAGTAGTTGAAGAGTGCTCCACAAGCTCGGTTGCTAGTGAGATCAACTACTTCGCATTTCCGGGTTCCTACCATGAAGAAACTCAAGCCATCACCAAATGTTTATCACTTGAAGATTTCAAGATGGGTGGCCTTGAACTTGGAAACCGAAGAGGAGCATGCTTGAGTGAAGCAAGCCTTGATGATATGACTCTCACAAGCACAAGTGGGAGAAGCCTCGATAGTGATGGATCATGCTCCGGGAACTCTTGTGACAACAATGTGCACAACCAAGAGTTCATTGACTTTCTTCAAAAGTCCTTAAAGGAGAGAGAAAATGATATCCTTAAATTGGAAAAGGATAATCTTTGATTAAAGGCTAAGTTAAATGACTCCTTGAAGTCGGACGTGATTGATATGTCCGAATATGAGAAGGAGATTAAAGATTGCCATCAATGGATGAAGGCCATGAAAGAAGAACTTGCCAACAATGAAAACTCCTTGAAGATTGTCGAGGAAAGAGAGATGAAGTGCCTTGAAGAATTAAAGAAGGCCAAGGTCAAACAACCTCAAGCTCAAGGAAAGAGCAAAGCTTCATCCAAGCAATCTTCCACTCAAGGAAAGTCCACACAAGCCTTGGCATCCCAACCAAAGCCTAGGAAATCCAAGAAAAAAGGACAATTCCTTGAGAAGCCAACCACCTCCTTTAACAAGTCAACTATCAAGAAAGGAGGTGACCATAAGTGGCATGATCAACCGGCTCAACCACCTCAACAAGCTAGACCACAAATGTGCAACCAATCGGCTCAAGTTCCAAGGACAAGCCAACCGGTGCATCATCAAAGACAACCTCATCACTATGGCGATGCCTCGATGAGATCACAATGCTATGGTATAAATCCTTACTTTGTACCTACTTGTCATTATAGTGGTATGATTGGTCACTTAAGACCAAATTGCTTAAATTACATTAAGAGGTGTAGATTAGAGAGCATGAAAGAAAAACGGTTGAAAAATAGGGCAAGTTTGCATAAACCTAGGGAACCTAGAAACATGTCTATGACCACTAAAAATGTTAAAGTGGAACCTAGGTGGGTTAGAAAGAATGAACCCGCTTGCCTTAGTGCCCATGTGACTCCCGTAGATGCAATTAGGTCCATTGGACTTGATAGGTCTATAGGAGCTCATGTCTCCCATTGACTTGGTTGGAATTGACCTCATGAGGGGAGCTCAAGCAAAGAGAGCAATCTTGCATGATTTGCTATATGCAAAAAGTTGGCTTATTTTATGCTCTTTTATGATTGCTTGAGTGTGCTTGGTGAATAACATTGATTAATAATTGTATAATGTTTTTGATTACACCATTGCACGGTTGCTTTGTATGATAATGCATGACTTCTATTATTGCTTGAGCATGCTTATCTTTTTGAGGAATGTTCTACATGTTAGTACATTTGATTGACCTCAAATTATTCTCAATGTTCATGATTCCTAGATATGCATTCTTAAGCTCTCTCTTGAAAAGGGCTACTGGCAATATGACGTGGAGCCGTCCAATGTTGGAAAAGGATACTCATTTGAAACCGAGTGAAAGCCATCAAGAGAGTTACATTAGCATGATAAACAGAAATACATGCTTACTAGGAATATGGAGAAAAATAGAAAAAGGAGAAAAACAGAAAATGTTGTTATATGACTGCCATGTGTGGTGTTGCATTGCTTATTTTTGACATCAAAATTGTTGATTGATGATGTATCTTGCAATGAAGAAAAGATGATATACGTTTGTTGTGATTAGTATACTTGCACACAAATGCTTGGATATATATCTTCTTATCATAACAACAGGGTCTTAATTGGTTTGACTTCATTTGAAAATCCTGTTGAGTGTTGCTTTGATTGATTTTTATGCATGAGAATAATAGTTTTTTGTATTACATGCTAAGCAACCTTTCACACGCACACATTTTTTTTAATATAATCTCCTTGAATCTCTCTCAATTATTTGAGTTGCATAAAGTTTGTGTATATGATTATGCAATGTATTTGTGCGAATAGCTCTCTTTACTAAAGCAACCCGATAGGGGGAGCTCCTTTGCCTATCTCATGACAAAAATGGGGAGAAGTCTTGAGAGAAATAGGGGGAGTGAGAGATTGAAGGAGCATTGTTTATGCTATGCTTTGGGGGAGAAATCATGAGGGAGAGTAACCTTTTAGGGGGAGCATTGCACATGCATTCTTTGTATTGCTTTATTTTAATTTAAGTGCAATGCTCATTTTTATTTGTTCACCTCACTTGCACTTGTTCTTGGAAAGTGCTACTTGCTATTGTGTGTAGGTACATTGATGATTCTACAAGAAGATAGAAGATATTGAATATTTAGATTCTAGGAATCTCTTTTGTATTGTAGAAGTGATCATGGACACTAGCTTTATTTTATTTTGTGAGGAATATTTGTGAGTGGTTGTTTTGTCATGAAATAGCCAAAGGGGGAGATTGTAAGGACCTCGATTTTATGATTGGCTTATTTCATGACAAACCACCACATTGGGGATGATTGTGTAATGGGTAGCTTAGGTCCGTATTGGCAAGCTTCCAAGCATCTCCATGACTTCAAGAGCAAAAGGTATATTCACTTGACTTTGTCTCCTGAAGAGTTTAGGTGCACACACACACTTCATGCATGTTTTGTTTATCTTGCATTTGTGTTCTTTATTGTTTGTATAAGTGTGCATCCTTTTCTAAAACACTCACTAGCTTACATTAGATATCATATCTTGCATTGTATCTTAGTTGATAACATGTTTGACATGTTAATTGTGCTTCATTGTGTGCATCCCACTCTCTTCACACTTGCACAACATTCATGTAAGATTGACTTTTGTCTTGAGTGTTAAAAAGGGATTTTTCCCTTTGGCACCGGCCTAGACCGCTCGGCAGGCTTTGCTTGCACCGCGGTGCACGGAGCGGTATTCTCCAGTGCGTCATGCGCGACGTGGACCGCGACCTGTGCACTTGCACGCACAGCGGTCCCAACCGCGGTGTTGTCCAGATGGTGCACTGCTGTATGTACCGCGGTCTGGACACTTACCTGTGCCGCGGTCTAGAAAGCGGTTTTGACGGGATTCTGGTTCCCAAGTTCAAAACGATGTAGTTATAACTAGGGCTTCATATATATTCTTCCTCTTCTCTTCTTGGCCGACTAAGAGCTCAAAAATTCATTTTTAGAGAGAGGTTAGAGCTCCTAGAGAGAGAAAGCTTCAAGAAAGCATCTTTGACTCTCCAAACCCAAAACCCATCTCCATCTTGCATCATTCAACATCATATGAGCATGGGTCTTCATTGTTTCATGACTAGGTAAGCAAGAACTTCTTTGAATATCATTTATTGTTCTTCTTACTCTAGATTAGGTATTTATTGCATGATTAAATACCTAGACTCTATTATTGCATATTTATGAGTCTTGATAACATGATTGGGTTTGTATTTTGATAGCTTAATTGATTAGGTCATTTTTGCCTAAAAGCTAGGTCATAAACATTTATTTGTGATTCTTTGATAACTAGGTTGAAATATTGATTCTTAATCAACTAGTTAAGCCTATTGAATGTTTATGCATATTTTGTGTAACAATTAGTTTGTTGGAAATTCTCTACAAATCTAATTGAGTTTGTTTGTTGATAGACTTTTGTCTAAGACTTGCATTTAGTGAATGATTAAATGTCTTGTCTTAATCACATGAATATATGCGAAGTTTATGTTGAATACATTGTGAGCATATTTGTTGATTCATTGTGATTGTTTGTGATAGCTAGGATTGGTTGTTATTGATAACATCTAGCTAAGTCTTTATGCCTTGCATTTAGACATTTGACAACTTGGATTTGTTTCTACAAACTCCTAGTTGAGCAATTTGTGTTGTCTAGCATAATTTGCATTGAGCATCATTTACATGATCACATAGACACATAATTCTCTTCATTGAGTCAAAGTCTTGTGGCTTCGGGGTGAAGTTGCACAAGCATTGAAGTCTTGCAACCAAGTTGTGGTTGGCAAGTATTGGTCAAGAATCCATTGTAAAAGGCCTGCGGGTAGAGTAGGAGGTTCTCACGCCGATAGTAGTGTATCAGTGGATATCGCTAGGGATAGAACCAAGAGTGGCGAGTGGTAGTATCCATAGCCTGAGGTTATCTAGAGTGAGAGTCCGAGTATCACTTGAGGGTGTAACTTTTTACTCATATAGTGGATTTGAGGATCGTGTGTGGCTAGGAGGATAGCCCGTGGTTTTTCCCTTTGTTTAAGGGTTTCCACGTAAAAATCAAGTGTTATTTATTATTCCGCACTTTACACTTGATTTTGTATGTTTGATTTAATTGGGTTATTTGTTTAATATTGACTAATCAAAAAATTGGTAATAATCAATTAACAACCCATTCACCCCCCCTTCTAGGTTGTAGACACACGTTAAGAGTGTATTTTCAATTTTAATGAAGTTTTAGATAGATTCGAGAAGTTGGGAGGTGTTCCAAAGGATTGGAAACTTCTTTCTGGGTTCCGTGAGACTCTGGATGACTGTGGTCTCGACGATTCGGGGTATAATGGCCCACAATTCACGTGGTGTAATAAGATAGAGGGAGCAGATTTGATCCATGGGAGGCTTGATAGGTGTACTGGTAGTTTGGAGTGCAAAATGCTATTTCCAATCTTTACTGTCTCTCATCTGAATTATTGACGATCAAACCACCGACCGATACTTCTGAAATTCTCAGATAGTTCTGTGGCTGCTGGTGAGGCTACTAGGAAAAGTCGTTTCCAATTCGAGGAGTGTTGGATTGATAATCGGGGAATGTCGAGAGTTAATCTCTAGTGTGTGGATAGACAGAAGAGGTATGCGTGCGGTGGATGAGGTTCTTGGCAATATACAGGACTGTGGGTCTCTGCTGGATTAATGGAATAAGGGGTGTAGGAGTAGGCTCAGAGAGGTTATTCTCAATAAACAAATGGAGTTACAGAATGCCTATAACAATATTAGTTCAGGGTCTTGGTAGACAATCCAGCTTATTGAATCCCAGTTGGATTTAGCTTTGGAATCAGAGGAACGTTACTGGAGGCAGCGGTCGAGAATAGACTGGTTGAAGTATGGAGATCGTAATACCCATTTCTTCCATATGACATCGTCGGTTAGGAGAGCTCATAACAATATTTCAGGTCTCCGAGGGGATGACGGTATGTGGTATGAGTCTACTGTAGATATGAAGCGAATTATCTTATCTTTTTTGGGGATCTTTTCCAGTCCAGTAATCCTTCAAGGATGATATTGATCATGTTTTGGAGGGGGTTCGACCAAAATTATCCTCGACTATGAGTCGGTTTATTGACTCTGCGTTTACTGCAGAAGAGATCAAAAAATCTGTTTTTGAGTTGGGAGCAACAAAGGCTCCGGGTAAGGATGGTCTCCATGCTTTATTTTATCAGCAGTATTGGGATAATGTGGGTTCAAGTGTGGTTAAAGCCTGTTTGGAGTGTCTGAACGATGGGAACTTGATGGTGAAAATGAATGATACGCCGGTTACGCTTATTCCTAAGAAGAAACTCACGGAGAGGATAATGGATTTTAGACCGATCAATCTCTCTAACGTTCTCTACAAGATCGTGTCGAAGTCTATCGCCAACCGGTTACGTTTGGTTCTGGATGGAGTTATCATTGAGGCTCAAAGCGCCTTTATTCCGAGAAGGTTGATCTCAGATAATATTTTGGTCAGTTTTGAGTGTATGCATAGGATTAAAAGGAGGAAAAGAAGACGGGGTCCTATGGCGAGTAAGTTGGATATGTCGAAGGCGTATGATATGGTGGAATGGATTTTCATTGAGAAAATGATGCGGAAGTTGGGGTTCTTCGAACGATGGATCAGCTTGGTTATTCGTTGCATTTCTTCTATTTCCTACTCTTTTATTCTGAATGGTGACATCTGCGACCGTATTAATCCATCCCATGGTCTGCGTCACGGCGATCCGCTTTCTCCCTATCTGTTTCTTTTTTGTGCAGAGGGTTTCTCAAGCTTGGTTAGTCAGGCGGTAGGTTCAGGGGATTTCCAGGGTTTTCAATATAGTCATAGTGGTCCAACTCCAATCTTTTCCTTGCGGATGATAGTCTTTTATTCGTCCAGGCTACAATCTTTAATTGTGTTTCGATTAGAAGAATTTTAGACATTTATGCTCGGGCTTCGGGTCAGATTATAAATTTCGATAAATCCGCGATGTGTGTGAGTCCTTCTGTCCCTTCCCAAGAGTGTATTCGGATGGTTGCTATTATTGGTATTGGGGTTGTTGAGTGCCATGAAAGGTATTTAGGCTTACCGTGTTTTACAGGGAGGAAGAAAAAGGAGATTTTTTCTGCTATAACTAGTAGGGTTTGGGACAAAATCAAAGGTTGACGTGACAAGTTTCTATCAATAGGAGGGAAAGAGGTCTTGATTAAGGCTGTTATCCAGTCAATTCCCACATACACTATGAACCTTTTTTAGCTGCCAAAAGGTCTTTTGAATGAGGTCTACTGGCTGTGTATGCGTTTTTGGTGGGCGGAGTAATGGTAATTCCAGGAAGATTCATTGGTGTACTTGATCCAAATTATGTGAGGCCAAAGATAAATGTGGTTTAGGATTCAGAGATTTAGAGGTGTTTAACAGAGCCTTGCTTGCGAATCAGTGTTGGAGAATCATGAAGAATGGTAATTCCCTGGCAGCTTGTGTGTTAAAGGCTTGTTATTTCCCTGAGGGTAATTTCATTGATGCCAAAGGGAAGTCTACGGCCTCTTTTATATGGAAGAGTTTGATGTGGGGGAAGGCTATTATTGTAGCAGGTTCTCGTTGGAGAGTAGGGGATGGATGAAATTTTTTTATATACAAGGATCAGTGGATCTCGAGACTGACTACGTTCAAGCCTTTTCCCCTTCATTCTCCTTTGTTGGGCAAAAATGCCACTATTGATCAACTTATCACTCCTTCTGGTGTATGGGATGTGGACATGCTGAATACTGTATTTATAGAGGCAGATGTTTCAGCTATTTTGAGTATTTCGATTGGGCGACACCGATGGCCTGACTCTCTTCAATGGCATTTTGATCAGAATGGCTCTTATTCCACTAAGAGTGGTTATTGGTTGGGTTGTCCTCTTCGCTCTGCTGCTGGATCGTCTGATTCGAGTCTTTTCTTCAACAACTCTTCTTCTTGGTCGACATCGTTGTGGAAACTTCAAATACCCTATAAGGTTAAAATTTTTGTTTGGAAGGCTTGCAACAATCTGCTTCCTTGCTTTGAGGTTTTAGCTCGCCATAAGATTCCAGTGGCCAGGATCTATCCGATGTACAAATGTAAAAACGAATCTATACTCCATGGACTTTGGAGCTGTAGCAGTCTAAAGCTGGTGCGAGTGTTCTGGTTTCCAAAGCTGGCTGCTAATCACAAGGATAAATCCTATTTCTTTGATTTCATGCTGAATTGTTTTTCGAGGTTAAAGTTGGAGGATCTGAGGCTGTTTTATATGTGCCTATGGAAAATTTGGTCCATCCGAAATGATGATGTTCATGGTTTGGCTCTTGTTAGGGAGGTGGATGTGGTGGACTGGTCTCGTGGTTTTATTGATGAATGTCAGAGTGGTAGTGTTGTGAAAAGTAAGTCTCTTATTTCTAACTATTTCAGGAATCCGTTATGGATCCCTCATGATCTAGGTTTGTACAAAATTAATTGTGATGCTGCTATTGATGTGATTGGTCGTTTGGTGGGTTTTGGGATTGTGATTCGTGATTCGTGATTCGGAAGGCTTTGTTTTAGCCTCGAGCTCTCAAAAGATCGAAGCTACTTTCTCTCCACAAGTGGAGGAAACGATAGCCATTTTACGTGGCCTTCAGTTGGCTTTTGATTTTGGATTGCATCCGTGTATGATTGACTCCGATGCAAAAGTAATTGTGGATTGGATTAATAATAGTGTTTTAATCTGCTCTGAGGTAGGGAGTGTTATCGCTGATATTCGTATCTTGTTGGAGCAGATGCAATGTGTTTCTTTTAATTTTGTTCCTAGAAAGGCTAATCAGGTAGCCCATGTGTTAGCTAAAAACGGTCTCGCTTGTGCTGAGGACTTGTTTTGGCTGGAGGAGTTTCCTTCCTGTGTTGGTTCCTTAGGTTCGGTTGAGTTCCATGTTGGCTTGTAATCTTTTATCCCCTAAAAAAAAGTCCTAGATTGGATATTTGGATTTGAATCGGATATAAATACTATCATGTTATGTGAAACTCGCCCATAAATGAGGGTTATGTACTTACGTTCTCTATGTATCCAAATTCTAGTCCTTATATAACACAAAACATCGAATTGGTTGTTTGAGTCAAATGCACCCCTTAATATGGTGCTCCAAACGCACCCTAAATACCCATCTAAGGCTAATCTTCTGTTGCATGCCAAAAGTGTGACACACCAATTTGTTCAAAAATCTTGATCTCGGGAAGCGAACAGTAAGAATCCATGTATTATTGAAAAGGTGAAGAAATCTATAAATGAATTTTTCTTTATAAATTATATGAAAGAAATGTGGAATCTTGAAGAAATAATCATCGATAATGTATTTTTTTTATATGAATTAGCAACTGACATTGTAAATGGTGATTGTGATTTGTGAACCACATACTTTTGATGATTGTAACGAAAAATGCACGATTAGCTTAAATAGAAAGAGACAATTCAAGAAGAAATGACTTTTTTAGCCAAATATGAAGTATTTGGACTTACAGTCTAGATGATTGAAGACGTCAAACTTGTGTGATACAAATGGGGTTTTGTTTGTAATAGTAATGAGATCGAAAAATGAGTGTTGAGATAATAAGGGATGACTTGTATCATAAAGTTTCTCATAAAGACTTGATATTGATTATGATATGAGAAATATTCATCAGTGATGGATATAGGTGTGATAGATATAGGTGGACATTTAATGGATCGGTTTCGTTTTGGATAGAACCGATAACAAACTGATTATGATCGGTTTTTGAAAACCTGAACCAATCCAATAAAATGTTGATAAGTGAATCGAACCGAAACCAATCGAATTGGAGCAGTTCAGTTCGATTTGGTTCATTCAGTTTTTGGGCCTATTGGGCCAAATTATTGGTCTTTAATTATTAGACTTTTAAATCACACATTTTTTATATATATTTTAATATTTTTGGGCCGGATTTGAGCAAACAAAAATATGGGCTTTAACTAACTTGGATTGTTGATGCGATTGGTTATTATGGATGGTATGAATGTCATGGTGAACACAAATACCCTGTGTGTCCATTATCTTGCATCTCTCCTAGGCACCTTAGTTTTTGTAATTTAGGGTGTCTTACCTTTAGGAATAGATTAATTTAATTTAGAAGTAGAGTAATTTAGAAAGACGAGCATCCGGTTACATTTCTATCTTTTGTTTTAGTTGATTTGATTTGCTTTCACTCTCATGTTTCCGAAATCATGCATACACTTCATACACATCATTCTCACCACTTCCAAATTCTTATTTACATTACTTTCAGTAAACTCTAAAACTTGAAACGGCCGACAGATGACACCTCCCTGTGGAACAATACATTTACTTGTTGTTATACTAGTCTTTAGATTCATGCACTAGCGATGTAGAAAAATAAAAAGAACAATCTTTTGATTTCAAAAACGACGTTGTCACATGTACTTGTGCGATCTCCTCTCACCATAGCAGATTTGGAATTTTTAACAGAGAAAGGAGAGAGAGATGGGAGGAGAGAGAAGGTGCAAATTTAAATTTGCTTCCACCACTGTGGTAATAGATAGAAGAGAAAAAGAGATGGGAGGAGAGAGAAGAGAGAAGCATTATTATCAGCAACAAAAATGCCAACACCAATCTTTAAAGATAATGCGGCTTGTATTGCTCAAATTTAAAGAGGATATATTAAGGGAGACAAACAAAACAAACATCCTTCCAACTCCAATAGATTCGGAAAATAAATGTCAAATAGATACAGTCTACCGATCATCTTGCAGATCTATTAATCAAGACATTGTCTACATTAACATTGAAAAAGCAAATATAAGGTATTGGCATGCGTCAATTCTATAACTTACAAGATTGATATTGGAATCGTAAGGGGAGAATATTCAGGATAAATATGCACCGTACTCTTTTTTCTTTTTGACCAAATTTTATCCCACCTGATTTTACTAGCAAGGTTTTTAGCGAGGCATTTTAAGGACATCAAACACAACTTATTATCCAATGTATCATTATATATATTTTGCTAAGTTTTTATCACACTTTATTTTAATTACAAAACTCAATATAATAAATGTGGTGGATATCTAATGGGGAATTTTGTGAACACGTGTGGCTTTCCACACCTAGCCGCCTTAAGCTAATACATGTCTTGTAATGGCAATACACATCTACTTGACTATTTTTTAAGAGCATTTGAGTTTGATGAAATAATTGTCTGTTTAAGAGGAAAAAAATGGAAAAAATCTTAACATATGATGTCTTTTATGCTCAAGTGTCACTAGATTAGGAAAAAAATAGACAAAAACTAGACTAAGAAAATTCAAACAACTTTTTTTATTGAAATATTACAATAATTCGAGGTTTGGTAAGAGAAAAAAACACATAAAAATTGCCAGAATTCATAATTCTATGTGCTTAAGGTCTGAATTATAGACAGTATCTAAGGAGACAATCGTTCAAGGTTCTACGAGCAGATGCCGAATTATTGTCTTAAAGCCATTGCAATTGCAAGCTTCTATGTGCTGCTTTTCACAACAGTACTAATTTGGTATTTATATATATATTTTTTGTTTCATTGTATAATATATATATATATATATATATATATATATATATATATATATATATATGGTCAAGCTAAATCAACTTAAATTTATGACTTAAAATTTTGACTTCAACATCTCAACCACTCATCTGTTCTTAATCTCAACCATTAGATTAAGAGCATATGGGTAGTTGAAATGTTGACAAATCTCAACCATTAGATTAAGAGCATATAAGTGGTTGAAATGTTGAAGTCAAAATTTTAAATCAAAATTTTAAATTGGTTTAGCATGACCCATATATATATATATTTATATTGTTTGTTGTTCTGTTATGTTTCTTCCCTTTTCCGATTGTTTCTTTGTGCTATTGTTGTTTCACTAAGAGGTTTGGAAAAGGTGACTCGACTCAAACCTCCAACTTCATGGTATAGATGGTTGGTTATTAATGAAAGGATAAGTTGTACTTGCACCATCTTTCTAAGCTACAAAGACACGACTACAGTAATTCTAGGGCACATGAATTGAGCATCGAAAAATCACATTCAATTTCACAGTTCTATATCTTTTCTTCTATTTATTTTCTGTTATCTATTTTATTTATAACAAATTCGTATTTGTTGTACTAATCTGTAGTCAAATGTTGAGAGCGCCAATTTTGGGCTTTCTCTACGCTAGGCATATCTACCAACTCCGTAAAAAGAGTGAAAATTTTGTATAGAACTAGTTTGATAAGAACGAGAAATTAAAAAGCCAAAAAGAAAAAAAAAATCCAAATTCTTCATTTTTCATTGATAAAATTACTTGAAGATTTATCAAAAAAAGCATCGTAATATTTTGAAAGAATGACCGGAATACGCTTGTACTGAACTCAGGTTGTAGAAACGATTATAGAATTGCTTCCACATTTTTATCATATAATAGTTTGCCATTCCGTGTGGAAACTTGGCAACATTACTGTAGTACATAATTCATCTGGGCCTGGTACTGAAACAGAAATAATCAAGAAAACAACATGGCAACATCTCATGGGTTTATTTGAGTTTGATCATTATGAGTGAGCACTAAAACAAGGGTCCAAGTAGAACTAATTTCCAACACAACTACTTTCTTATAAACAATATCACTCCACACATTTTATTGATGTTTAAACAAAGCCAAACCATGAGCTAATAATGACAGATCGTGAACAGCATATAGCTCGTTAATTTTTTCAACAACTTTTCCCTTAATTTTACATTTCAGTGTATTGAGGAAGAAAGGAGGCTGAAAATGATTGGTAATGCATATGGGAGAATACCAACGGGTTAAAAATTCATCATCTGGCATGCATTCAACATAAGCATAAAAACATCATTAGAATGGTGAATGATAGTGTGTTACTACTTAACCATGGCCATAATGGAAAAGCTATATTTGATTTCAATCCCTCTTTCACTTGAACTATAGAAGCTAATTCTAAACCTTCTAAAAAGGAATCAGCATCACCATGAATAATTTAAAGTCTTAAAAGAGAAAGGATTCAATCAATGAAAAGCAAATGGGAAAAGACAAAAAACAAATATAAGAGGCTAAATACCCTCAAAATTACACATACCACAACCTGTTGCGAGATTTTGAAGACTCCGGTCCCATACATCTCCCGTGATGATCATGTAACGAAGCATCATCATGCGATCCCACTTTAATTTCCTGTCCATGCCACAAAACCCCAAATAGCATTGAGTCCTCAAATTCCAATTAGAATGAGGTATTCTCTCCTGTACAAAAAGTGCAAATACAGGAGAAAAATAATTATGCCTCTTTATGATATGTCAAATACCACTATGGTTACTTCTATCTAATCACATTATCAAAACGCTTCACTACACTTCGAAATCTCAAATCTTCGATCTCTTCTTTCCAAATTAAGCAGCAAGTAGAATACTGCTAGTAAAGGCAACAGCTTTAAAAGAAAAGAGTACACAGCAGCACAATAAAATTTATAGCAGATAACCAAATATGAATGCTAATAAAGTGTTGTTCACCAAACACTAATGCAATCAACACCCATAATAATAATGAAGGCTCATAACACTACACAAGCCTTGAATATTAATGGAAAAGTAATGTAGCTCCACATAAAAAAGCAGACAAAACAACAAGTAACTCTGAGTTAAACACTACGGCTTGAGCAAATACTACTGAAAAGGAAATCATCACTTCAACTTGAAACTACTAGTCATTGTATATGAGCAGAATCATTGCTGCAAACTACAACTTAGATTCAAGCAATCCAATCATTCCCACCATATGATGTCATGTGTTCCACTGGGAAATGAAGTGCAGGGGTATGTTGAAAGCTTCTCCAATCACTGCTGTTGCTCCTGTCTGGAATGAGGACCTCCATACCCACCACTGTAACCACTAGAAGTCTGTGAAGAATCAGACCTCCATGATGCATTTGGATACCCTGAATTGCCATTACTGTCACCATAGCCACTTCCTTGCTCTCCTCTAGCACCACTTCCAGCACGCTCACCAGCAGCCCCATAACCGCCGGAATAAGGACCACCGCTTCCACCATAATTACCATATCCATAACCTTGATTCCCATATCCAGAAGCCCCACCAGGGGATTGACCCGTTGGAACAGAAACGGCACTTCCACTGTCATAACCTGAAGCACCATAACCAGAAGGAGTTTGATTTCCCCAAGAACCTTTTAAGGCACCAGGTGCCGCACTCATATAACCAGCATTTGGATTTCCATATGCTCCAGCGGGACCACCAAAACCAGTGCCCGCACCACCATATCCACCAATACCATAACCGCCATAACCACCATATCCAACTCCAGCGCCTGCTGCTCCGTAACCATACCCTGGTGCCGCATATCCCGAATAAGATGGAAAACCACCTGCAGTACTTTGGGGCTGCATAAATCTATTTCCATCCATTCGACCATCAAATGTACTATTATTCACACCAGAGGCACCATAACCTTGGTAGCCTCCGCCACGACTCCCACCACCTGAATTTGCATCTTTGGGGAGGGCTCGCTTTACCTCCACACGTTTACCCATCAGCTCATGGAATGTCTTGTGTAGAACCCTATCAACTGCATCTTCTGAGTCAAAGGTGATAAATCCAAAACCCCGAGGCCTCTGAGTATTCTGGTCATACATAACTACAACATCAGTTACATGACCATAACTTTCAAAATACTGGCGGAATCCATCTTCAGTCAAGGTAGGTGGCAGCCCTCCGACAAATATCTTTTTAGTTTTAAAATTTCCTCCTCCTTCAGAACCTCTGCTAGAATTTAAATTTCCCGATCTAGAGTTGTGCTGTTCTTCTCTTGATAAAGCCCTTTTTGCCTCCACCTAATGTAGGAAAACCAAATTAAATTGCTGAAAAATATGTGCACGTATTGTGGATACATTATCATGCGAACTGATGTAGTGATGTAATACAAACCCCATAAACATATTAATTACAGAGTGAATTTCATGGCTATTATAATAAACTCGTGACAGTGTTACTTGTATTCTTATAAAAGAAAGCGAACGACTAGGCTATTAAAAGCAATCAAATGGATAGGCAAAGAGACATTAGCAAACATCAGATATGAGCCAGAAACTGAATGCAATAAAACAGTAGTGAATGTACTCTGATAAACACTAGAGGTCCAAATTCGTTGAATTTACAAAAATAAGGATAAAACAAAGATTGGAAGAAAAGCAAAAAGAGGGGGATACTGACGGTACGGCCATCAATGGTGTGTTTATCGTGGAGAGCTAGATCGAGAACGGAAGGATCGGAGAAGACGACGAAGCCAAAGCCGCGGGGACGACCGGTGGTCTTGTCACGCATAATGACGGCCTGTGAAACTTCGCCATAGTTGTTGAAGTAGTCCCTGAGCTTCTCTTCCGTTGTGTCCCATGCTATTCCTCCAACGAATAGCTTTCCCTCGTCAGACTCCATTTCTCTCTTGTTTTAATTTAATCCTTTTCTTCTCTCACTACAACTCTTCAAGTCAGTCAGGGCTAGGGTTTTGTTTTTGCTTTTCACTGCCCTGCGCGTGTGTGTGGGTCATTAAATTCCAAATTTCCAATTGGAAAGAAGGCACCTTTGACACGACGCCGTTTACTACGTTCTATATTATATTTTTAATATGTTATTGAACTTCGTATCAACCGGGGTGGTGGCGCAGTTGGCTAGCGCGTAGGTCTCATAGCTTCTGAGTGATCCTGAGGTCGAGAGTTCGAGCCTCTCTCGCCCCAACTTAATTTTTCTTCCCTTAAAAAAATAAGGATTTTTTGAGAAAATTACACAAAATGCCTTGACTTTTGCTGAAATAACACGCGGCATGTAACTTCCTTTAATTATACAAATTAGCCCTCTAAAAGTAATTAACCATGAATGAAAGAAATATTTTATGATTATTATTCCAGATTTTCTCCTTACAATTCACTTTTATCATTTGATACTCTAGGCTAAAAACTTAAATTTTCAAAAAATTTCTAAATATACTTCATTTTTTCCAGAGGTATCCGGTTTATCTTTTTACATTCCATTTTTTAAAAACAAAATTAATTAAATTTCTAAAGATTTTATTTTCAAATTACCCATTATTACTTTGATGAATTCTTAATACATCTCAACCAAATGCATCGAAACTGATGTTGATGTTTACTAAAAGAACTTTATGTATACTAAACAAATTCTTAATGTTTTTATCCTTACTATATGTGCATTCAGATGAATTACTATTTTAAAATTACTAATGTACTATTTATTAAAAAAAAAAGTAATACTACTTTACCCTTCAAATCTGGTTTCTAAATGATGTGGAATCACTATAATTCATTTATTTAAATCATGTAAATCTAATACAATTTAAATGAATGGATTATAGTGATGCCACATCATTTGGACACCAGATTTTAATAAAGTAGAATTATTGAAAAGAAAGAAAAAGTTGAAGCCTTGAAGGCATATACAATGCATCAAAATTCTTGGAATACAAGAGAAAAAAAATATTATGTTTTATATTTATTGTACATGCATTTAATTTAATTACTGTGTTAGAATTTTGAGGTCCAAATTTTATATCCAATATGTTTACAATCTTTTCCTCGTGTTATGTAAAAACATATACAATTTTTTTTAAACAATGTAAGAACATATATATCTAACATTGAAAATACACTGAGTGTGTTTAATACAACATAGATAGGGTGAATGAGTTGTTAATCGATTAATTATTAACTTTTTCGATTAGACAATATTATCAAATAACCCAAAGGTAAGAAGCAATCAATTGACAACTTAAAGGTGCAGAAAACAATAAAAACACGTCAATTGATTTACGTGAGAAACCCTCAAACTGGACAAAACTCATAGGTTATCCATCTAGCCACAGACTGTCCTCAAATCCACTATATGTAATGATGTTTATAACCTAGGTTGACCTCTAGTCACACAATTCACGGAACATAACACACCATTATTACCCTACGGGCATTTTATAATGATTCTAGACCAATTGCTTGTGCACTAACCACTTAGTCAAAAGAATTGACTCAAAGAAGAGAATTAAAGGTCTAAGTGAATATGTGATAATATTCAAAATGCAATGATATGTAAGACCATACATAAAATGCCTAACTCGATGTTATAATGCAATTTAACAACCCAGTTATCAAACAATGCCTATATTCCCAAACATGACTCAATTAGATGTATAGAGTAAATCTAACAACCTAATTATCAAATAAACACACATGAACATTCAAGAGAACTTGACTATATAAATAAACATGAATTTATCAACCTAGTCATCAAACAATCTCATAAGAACATTCAAGGCTTAGCTATTTAGGTAAAATAACCTAATCATGCAAGCTATCACAAACAAACTCAATCATGTTATCAAGACTCATAAATATATGCAATAAAGAGAGTTGTTAACAGCCTTTTTTGGCAGGGGTCCAAAGAAGAATTTTCCATCTGCCTAGAGCCTGGTAGAACCTAGATCAGTACCGGTACCGGTACCAAGATACCAGGGATACTCGACACCATGAATCGGAAAGAAGTCAGTACCACATCTCACATTCTACCAAGTACCACGCATGACTAGCACCGCGGTACCTCCTACTAGGTACCTAAGTATCGCGACATCTACCCAGCACCTAGGTACCGCGACATCTACCCTGTACCCAAGTACCTCGACATCAGCCCAGAATCCGACCAAGATAGGCATCCTACCCGCCTAGCGGGAAGAATGTCGCCGTGAAGATACCAGTATGCTAGAACAAGAACCACGCCAGCAAGAGAAGACCGGTACATCAGCGTACCACACAATCGAGATACATAATAGAACAAGCGCCACGCCAGCAAGAGCAGAACTGTACACCAGTGTACCACGCCATTGGGATACGGAGTCAGAATTCTCCTCCAAGTAATGTAGAAGAGAAAGTTGACCTCTCTGGTTATTAATGGAGATAGTCAACCCTTTAATGGCCATTTACGTCGCCATTAATGGAGATAATCAACCCTATTAATAGAGATAATCAGCCCCATTAATGAGAAAATCGGTCAACTCATTAATAGACATTCACAACGCCATTAATGGAGATAGTCAACCCTATTAATGGAGATAATCAACCTCATTAATGAGAAGATCAGTCAACTCTTTAATGACCATTCACAACGCAATTAATGGAGATAGTCAACCCTATTAATAGAGATAATCAGCCTAATTAATGAGAAGATCGGTCAACTCTTTAATGGTCCATTCACGACGCCATTAATGAGAGAATATTCAACTCCATCAATGCCAAATCAACGTTCCTTTGATGGCTAATTAACTGAATCAATGAAGTGAGTGACAAGAAAAAAAAGATATAAATATGACAAAACACTCTCCAAGAAAGGGGTCTCGAACATCTTCCAACATCTCCATATCTCCAAGCTCTCTCCAATCTCCAGTTTGTGATCGAATCCAAAAATCAATCAGAGAGACGACAGATTTCACACACTTTTCCACCAGAAAAATAGCTTGCCATCTTCTACCATTGTATCGACTACTATATGTCAATTTTCACCATGAATGCACCGGTACCAAGTGGTACCCCTCCAACTGTGACTTACCAAGTCGCAGTTTGTACTTATATAAGCTCTCCGGGGCACTTCTCGTGATATATAAATATAAAGAAAGGTCTTTCTGCTTCCTATGGATATTGCTTGAGGGTTTTTCAGCATATGATCAATCATGATGTTTTTTCCCCCTAGGTCAATCCACCTCTACCAAATGAATTGTCATTCTCCCATCTATCTCCTTATTAGAAGCTAGGTTCCGACCCTACTGGTCTTAGCTCTCTCATCCATCTATATGCATGCTCAAGCACATACCTAGAAGAAACCATCTGGACCAGATAGAAGAACCGAGACATGTACCGGAAGGACCAGAGGTGAAGGATCGTTACCGGGTGGTCCAATCCTTCTCGACCATATCTACCTTACAAAAGAGTACCAATCCTACCGATCCTACCTTGCTACTTGGGTCGTGGATCTACAAAGGAGACATAGAGAAGAGACCATGTACCGGGACCAGGTACCGCGACCGAGTACCAGAACCAGGCATCATGGACCAGGTATCATGGATTAGGGACCAAGACCAGGACCAGGACCAGCTTCTCATACCAGCAAAGGAACCTCAAGCACCATATATTCTCTTTATCCTCGAAGCCACGACGGGCGGGATGATTATTCTCATACCATAGCATCTTGCTGTTCCACCCATACAAAAACCGAGGTACCTCACCTATCTCGCCATCACCTTGTCAGAACCACGGTACAAAGTACCTACCCCCGCTGCGATCTTCGGGGTAACAGGTTGATGGTGTTGATCGGAATTTTCACCCAGAGTGAATTTTTCGGTTAACAAGAGTCAAGATATTTAATCAACAATAAATGAGATTTAATGTAATTGTAAATTACCTAGTCATGAAACCAAAAAGACCCATGAAAATTGATGCATGAAAGATATCATGGATGCATGGGTTTTGGGTTTGGAGAGTTAAAAAAGCAATCTTAGTGCTTTCTCTCTCTAAAAAACACTTTCTCTCACGTAAGTCTGTATTTGAGAGCTCTAGATCGAAATGGGGAAAAAGATGATGTATACAGAGGGTCCAAGTGAAACTACGTTGTTTTGAAAAGTTTTAATTAAAAGGGAAAACAAATCAACACAGTTCGCAGGTCTACTGCACTAGTAGGAACCCGCTCATCACCCGCACACTAAGACCATGAAAAACTCTTAAGAGTTCTTCCCTGGTGACTGCACGGGTACGGTCCTGCACATTTGGACCACGCACTGGGACTAGAGACACACCAGAAATCACTTCGTTGGTGACTTCGCGGGTAGGGACCCGCGTACTAGGACTATCCCAAGAGAACAATCATCGCGCTAAGACAATCACACCATCGAGCATGCGCGGACATTTCCGATCAATCATCGGGAAATGAATTTCATTACACAAAGCCACACTTAGATCTAACAACAGAGTGCACGTGTGAGAAGTGTAAAGATAATCAAAGCATGTATGTAAGTGTGTGTGTGTGTGTGAAACTATTCTCTTCAAGAGACAAAGTATATTAAATATACCTTTCGCTCTTGAAGTTATGGAGATGTTTGGAAGCTTGTCATCGAGAACTTAAGCTACCCATTACAAGATCATCCCAAATGTGGTTTGTCATGAAATAAGCCAGTCATAAACTAGATGTCCTTACAATCTCCCCCTTTGGCTATTTCATGACAAAGTCATCACTCACAAAAAATTCTCACAAAACAAATAAAAAGCTATTGGTCAATAAAAAAAAAATCATTCTACGTTACAATAAGAGATACCTAAGAAACTAAGTTTCCAAGATCTTCAATCTCTTCGTAGATCATCATACCTACGCACAATAGCAAGAAATCATTTTCCAAGAACAAGTGCATGTGAGATGATCAAACATAAAAAGCATTTGCACTCAATATCAATAAAGCAATTCAAAGTAATGCAAGTGCAATGCTCCCCCTAAAAGGTTACTCTCTATCAAGACTTCTCCCCCAAGGCATAAACAAAACTCCCCCTATATTTTTCAAGAATTCTCCCCCTTTTTGTCATGAGATAGGCCAAGGAGCTCCCCTATCAGATTGCTTTAGCAAAGAGATATATTCACACAAAAGATGATTGCATAGTCATAAACATAAACTTTATGAAACTTAAATAATTGAGAGATAATCAAAGAGATTTATTTAAAGAAAAAAAATGTGTGAAGTTGTTGCTTTGGATGCAAGACATATAACATCAAAGTTCAATCAATGATATTTGGCAAAGCAAACATTAAAAGAGTTTTCATAACAATTCAAACCAATTTGTACCCTTTTGTCATAAACAAACAAGATATAGTTTTTTCAACAAGTTTGTAACATATAGACAACTAAATCAATCCTTAAAGACCAAACAAGACATGGATATAGAATCCTTGTTGATTGAATGGATATGAAATCCTTATTGATTGTTGTCTTGTTCAAATCATTAAGAAGAGAGAGAAAAATAATTTAGATATAAAATCCATTTTGATTGAATGGATATGAAATCCTTATTGAGTTTAGTCTTCTCATTTGTTTTCACACATTTGCAATCAAGTTAGTGCAATCAAGAACATTTCATGTATATCATTTTAAGCATGTCATAAGAATCAAGTTCATATGTCATGGAGATAAATTGTAGGTTATTTAAGTGTACTTCCCAATCAATTTTCCTAGTTCAAAAATGCATGTTTGAACATGAAAAGTGACATGAATTACAAACAAAGCAAGGTTACACACTTATTGAATAAAAATACCATATAAGCATATATATATATATATATATATATATATATGCAACCAAGATTCTCAAGCAATTAATGAAGAAGCATAAAGTTGATCAAATTTTTACTCATTTCAACAATGCAAGTTCGCTCTCTTTGCTTGAGCTCCCCACAATGAGTCAATTTCAACCATGTCAATGGGAGACATGAGCCCCTATAGACCAACCAAGTCCATAGGACCTAGTTGAAGCTATGGGAGACATGTTGGCACAATAACATGCATGTTCATCTTTTCTAATCCACTTAGGTGACACATTTTCATTCCTAATTGTCATAGTCAACATGGTATTAGATTTCCTAGGATCGTTGACTTTAGATTTCCTAGGCACATGCATATTGACTTTTCTAAGTGTATTTCTATCGAGCATGCTCTCAACACTACATTTCTTAATGTACCTATGGCAATTTGGCCTAATATGCCCATTAACACCAGAAAAATGATAAGTAGGTATAAAATGAGGAGTTATACCATATCCTTGTGAGGACATTGAAGACTTTTCATGCATTTGATGTTGAACCGGTTTTCTCCTTCTTTGTTATTAAACCATATTGGGATGCCCCATTGGTTGAGTTTGCATGGTTTGCCTTCTTGGTTGGTTATGATGAGTATGTTGAGCTTGTTTCAAAGGTTGGTGGCACTTTTATTGAGGCATCCTCAAGGGTTGAGGTTGAACTTGATTCCTTAGAAGTATCTTTACTTGGCCATTCTTAGATGACTCTCTAAGTTCAGTCGTCCTTCTAGGATGTTGAGATAGAGGAGACAACTTAGGAACAAATTCCTTCACAAAAGTTGTCTTGTCCTAGGAATACGTGGACTCATCATCTACAAAGCCAAACCCTATCTTGTCATTGGGATTATTTTCAATGCTCAACATGTGGTCGAGCTTTTTCTAGCTCGAAATCACCTTGGCAAGAGTATTTCATGCCTCATCAAGTTTCTTCTCCAACATCACTTCATTCACTTTAACAAGTGTCATTTCCTCATCCAAATGAGTTACTTCAGTTTTTAGTTGGTGATTTTCTTCCATCAACCTTAGAACTTCATCATTTTTCTTCTTTAAACATTTTTGAAGATAGTCAATGAACTCTTGAAAATTTACCATATTATCACTTAAGTTCCTGGAGCATGAACTATCATGATCGAAGTTTCTACCACTTGCGGATTCGTGGTTCATATCTTCAAAAATTGCTTCTTTCAAGCTTGCTCCATTTTGGTCTCGACTCTCAAAGTCACTCTTCTTGATTCCCTCAAGTGACAAATATTTGGTGACGGCTTGAGCATCTTCTTGGTAGGAGACCGGAAATGCAAAGTAATTCTTCTCACAATCACTTAAGCTAGAGGAACTTTCTTCAACAAATTCTATTTTGTTGTTCCTCTTGTGAGAAGTGGCAAGTGTTGGGATTTATACTCTAAAGCTTGTAATTTGTAAATATTATAAATCCATTAATAAAAGAATTAGTATTGTCATTCAATAAATATGACTAAAACATTTATATTATATGTGCTAAACATCCAAGATTGCTAGATGTAATCTCAAACTGAGTATATGAATGTCAGAGGAATTCGGTTTGAGACGTACAATCTAAAGAGTCTGTAGAAAGTAAATAAAGATCGGTACTTTATTTGTGGTTAATCAACAGCTGCGGTCCATTCCGTAGTGTACGGTGGTCTTATCCTAGACACTCATATGGTGATATAAGAATGGAGGCACTTTATATGATGTGATCATATAGGACTTGGCCACGATTTATGTGAATCTATCACCAAGATCTGTTAGTTGAAAAGACTCATATATATCGACAAATGATGGTTGTATATGGTGATCTTAATCCTGAGTGTCTTACTCCTTCATGTTAGATCGTGGTTTTTGACATACTATGGGTGAGATCGAAGTATAATTCTCAATCAATAACTCCGTATCTTGGAATCACGGTCTGACTTGTGGCTAGAAATGTATGTACACCATAGAGGAATTAACTTCTTCTTGCGAGAAGTAGATAAGTAGTTCCCTTAAGGGTTGATTCGGGACTTGAACGATTAAGAGGAGCATTTTAGGTATTTTTAAAGTCAAATTTAAATTTTGAGAGTGTTAGTGTATAATAAAGAAACTTATCCATCTAAGTGTAACTTATCCAAACCTCAAGAGGTTTAGTGTAATTTGCCCTTAATATTAATATCTGCTAAAGTCAATCAATTTAATTTAATAGCTTTTTCTGGTGGTATTAGCATCAGCATGGGCTGTTTCCTATGAGTCAAAGTCAATTTTTGAACAGCCAAAAATAATCATAACATATAAATAAAGAGGACATCATTGATCACCATAATCTTATTATTGAAAGTGGCTAAAGATTATACAATATCTTCCTAAATATAAAATTAAGTACAAATTAGTAGGATGTACTTGAATGGTCTACATTCCTGATGTAAAAGCTAAGATTTTGGGAGCACAATCTTATTGTATAGGCATTACTGAAACACAAGAGTTTACAAGCCATAGCAGGCAGTAGTTCAATCATGCTTCTCAAGGCTTGTTAGCTTGCTAATGGTTATCATGCCCAGTGGCTCAGAGAGATAAGACTGGGATCTTGCAGCTAATTCTTGCGCCACAAAACGCATACTAGGCCGTGCATCTAGATTTTTACGCGTGCATGCTAAGGCTACATTGACAATGAACACCACCTGCTCTGCTAATTGGCCTGTAGGAGGCAGGAGCCGCTGGTCTAGCACATCCTTTAGAAGCAAGTCTGGGTTCTCTGACACTGAAGTTTTTGATGAAGATAAGGAATTCAGGAGTTCACCTGGATGCCGTCCCATCATTACTTCTAATGTCACAACTCCAAAGCTGTAAACATCACATTTATCTGTCACCCGCATTGTGAACGCTAATTCTGCACGTTAAGAGAAATTGATATTTATCAATATTATCTCTATTTCCTAGGGCAGAGTAATCAAAATGCAGAAAATAAATTGTTAGCTTACCTGGAGCCATATAGCCATAAGATCCGGCAACCATTGTCCAGTTTGAAGAATCTGGATTCAACAGCCTTGCAGTGCCGAAGTCTGAGAGCCTTGGCTCAAATTCTGACTCAAGCAAGATGTTATTCAAAGATACGTCCCTGTGCACAATTGGAGGCGAGCAGTCATGGTGCAAATAAGCAATGGCATGAGCCACACCTTTAACAATTTTCACCCTTGCACCCCAATCCAGATCCATTTCCCCTTCCAAACCATATAATACTTTTCCCAAACTGCCTCTCTCTACATATTCATAAATCAAGAACATGCATCCTCTCCTCGAACAAAACCCATGTAGCTTGATAATGTTCCGGTGCCTCACTTCTGTAAGCACACGTATCTCATTCTCAAAACTCTGAAGATTTATCAAGGGAATGTTGCCGGTGTCTGACATATGAAGTTTTTTAACCGCGACAACTTGGCCAGTTAGCAATGCTGCCTTGTAAACACTTCCGAATCCTCCTTTTCCAATGCAGTACTTCTCACTGAAATCATCCGTGGCCTTTACGATATCCCCAAAAGTGAATTTTCCTTCTCTCTCCCATATCAGTGATTCGGAGTTATCATGCCTTTTACTGATTTTAGTCTCTTCATCGTCGAGTTTGGTTTTACTACGTTGTATAAAAACACAAGCAATAATGCCTGCAATAAGTAATAGGCCACAGAGAGGAACAATGACACTGATAAGAACCTTCTTTTTAGGCCATGTTGACTTACCAGGGCGTGAGGCTTGATTACAGGGAATTAATCCTGCTGCATCTCCACATAAACCTGAGTTTCCAACAAAAGCATTTTCAGATGCATTCCGAAATATGCTGCTACTTGGAATTTGACCTGTTAGCTCATTGTAGGAGAAATCGATAAAGCGTAGACTAATCATGCTGGAAAATGATTCTGGGATTGTCCCTGAGAGGTTGTTATGTGACAAATTGAGATTCTCCAGTGCTGTAAACTTCCCCAGGTTTTGAGGGATTGTTCCTGAGAGTGAATTGCTGCTGAGGTCCAACATATACTGCAATGCAAACAAATTGCCAAGCTCAGATGGTATTTCACCTGATAAATCGTTGTGGCTCAAGTTCAAGCTCAATAATTTATCTGAATTCCCAAGGTCTTCAGGTATATCTCCAATCAAGTTGTTATTCGAGAGTTCAAGATAGTTGAGCTCAGTTAAATTGCCTATACTTTGAGGGATCTCTCCTGTCAAGTGATTATTGCTCAAATTGAGCTTGAACAACATACCTAGCTTTCCAAGTTCGGGCGGGATTTTTCCAGTGAGTTCATTGGAGTCCAGGCTTAGAACAGCTAAACGTGTCAAATTCCCAAGCTCAGCAGGAATTTCTCCAGAAATTCTATTTCTGTCCAACTGCAGGTTACTGAGATTCTTGCATTCTCCCCATTCAGGTGAGATTTGACCAACAAATTGATTGCCACTTAGAGTAATGAAATCAAGATCCGGATGAATTCCGAATGCATCTGAGATATTACCAGTGAAATGGTTTCCATCAAGACGAACTCTATTTAGTTTAGAACAGTTCCGCAAGCAAGCTGGGAGTGACCCAGTAAAGTTGTTGCCATTCACCGTAAAATCTTCAAGAGCGAAACCACTACACAGCTCAGGTGGCAATTCTCCAGAGAAGCTGTTGTTAGAAAAGCTGACATAGCTGAGAAAAGGACTATACTTCCCAAAATCTGCTGGAATGATACCTGAAAAGTTATTGGTGAACAAAGAGACTGAATTCAAATTACGGAGCCCAGAAATGTTCTCTGGCAACTCTCCATACAGTTGGTTCGTATTGAGATCAAGAGTAACCACTGACGCCATATTTACAACCTCTGGAGGAATTGTACCAGTGAGATTATTGGAGAAAAGCTGTAAGCCATTAAGATTTGTGAGATTCCACACTGTACTAGGAATTGGACCTGAAAGCTGGTTTCCTGAAAGGTCTAGAATTATCAAATCATTTAAGTTTCCAATCTCCGAGGGAATCGGGCCAGAGAGCTTATTCTTGTACAGAAAAAGAAAATTCAGCTTTGTCAATAAGCCAATTTCTGGTGGAATCTTTCCTGTGAAAGAGTTGTTGTGAAGTTGCACTGAGACCAATTCGGTCCAATTTGCAACGAGATTAGCTGATATCTCACCAGAGAAAAAATTATCAGACAAACCCAAATCAGCAATTTTGATCAAATTTGACAAGGACAAAGGCAACTCCCCACTGAGTTGGTTCACAGCTAATGCCAAATAGGTAAGGTTAGTACAAAAACCAAGCTCAGGAGGTACTGTGGAATTTAACGCGTTCATTCGAAGATCAAGTGACTGAAGCTTCTTGAGTTGGCCTAATGAAGATGGAATGTGTCCTACAAACGAATTGTTAAACAATTCAACAATTTGAAGATTGGACAAAATACCTATATCCTCAGGAATTGAACCACTAAAGTTGTTACTTGCTACACGAATTTCTATTAGATTGGAAAGCTTGGAAACATTGGATGGAAACACTCCTTGGAACAGATTGTCAGTGAGATTAAGGTAATGAAGCTTGCCCAGATTGGTAAATATCAATTCGGGTATTTGACCACTCAACTGGTTTAACGACAAGTCAAGGAATGTCAAGTTCTGGCAGTTTAATATGAAAGAAGGGAATTCAAAAGTAAGGCTATTGTAATAAAGGTTGAGGTGTGTCAACAAAGGCATACCTGAAAACTTAGACCAGTCAGGGGTTTCTAAGTAGTTTGATCCAAGGTCTAAGTACCTTATCTTCTGAAGATTGCTAAGTTGGTAAGGGATGGTGCCATTCAGATTGTTGTTGTTCAGATTAAGATACTGAAGCTCTGTCAACTCTGCTACCTCTGGCGGGATATTTTCTTCGAAAAGGTTGGTGCTCAAATCTAAGAAAGTAAGCTTGGAGAGGTCACCGATGGTGGACGGTATTGTTCCTTCAAGATTGTTGTTGCTGAGGTCAAAGCGAGTGAGAGTTGAGAATTCGGTGAAGTTGAAGTGTGTAAGTGAGGCACTAATGTTTGCATTGGAGAGGTTTATTTGGGAAACAGTTGTAGAGGAGTCACAAACAATGGAAGTCCAGTTACAGAGATTGCTGAGGTTGTTGAGTGACCATGAAGCCAGAGAAGTTGGTGAAGAAGAAGTGAAGCTGTTCTTCCATCTGATGAGAGCTTCTGCTTGTGTTCTTGGTGATGATGTGATCTTCAATGGAAGTAATGAGACAAGGAGAAGATGGAAGAGAATCAGACAAGTGTTTCTGGTTGGTGTCATGTTAGTTGTTTGACTTCAGTATGTTATGCATTCATCTTGGTTAATACTCTCTTATAACTCAGAGAGAGAGAGAGAGAGAGAGAGATGACATGATTTGTTAGAAAACATAGATTGGTGATTACAGTGTCTAAGTAGTGGTTTAAGCATAAACGATAAAGAAGATTGAGTTTTGCTTTAAACAAATCTAAATGAATAAAAAATATAGAACATGACAGAAAAGAACAAAGTATACTTATTGAAAGACTGCTGGTTTAGCTGGAAATGGTGCATGACAGCTTGAGTTCATACATCAAGTCTTATTTTTATGTAAAGTAATGTCTTTTAGGTTGAACTTTTGACTTGTAGCAACTAGCAAGCATAATATATATATATATATATAAGTAAGTTAATTACTGGATAAGGTTTAAGTGGCAGGTAATATAGCTGGTCCTGGTATATAAATTAAAAAGGAATTGGTATAGTTTATTATTTCCGAACTCTCGAGAAGTCCACAACTGCGGCCAGCCAGCTGCTGGAGTCCACCAATATTTATTCTTTAATGCCTGCCAACTTGAGTTTCACTTCTTCGTACCTTTTTAACCAAAGCCAATTTTATTTATTTTTAATTTCAAGGGATATTATTCATTTGGTACCTATGTTTTTTTTGAAATATCTATTTTTTACTCACTTATCCATTTTTTACTGGATTGAGCCCTATATTTTCAAAACCACTCATTTTGGTCTCTCTGACCAGAATATTGATGGTCAACGGTCACATAAAAAATAAAATGACATCTTTACCCCCTTGACCATTTAATTTCTTTTAAAAAAATTTTGAAGAAAAATAAAAACAAATTAAGAAATAATTAAATCTTTCAAAAAAAAAAAAAACCACCACCACTCAATTACTCATCTCTCATCATCATCATCTTCCACAATCAACTCAAACACAAACCCTAGCCACCACCACCACCATCTCCTCCGACATGCCTGTGTAAAATTTTCTATTCAAACCCAAACCTAAATTCGAACCCAGCCACCACCCAAATTCGAAATCAACCACCATACCAAACCTATACTCAAACCCAGCCACAACCTTAAATTCGAAACCTGCCACCACCATATTCGAAATCTACCACCATACCAAACTCAAACCTAAATTCGAAATCAGTCACAGCCATAGCCATCACCATACAACAACCTGAAACCTAAATAGAAACCCAGAGATTGAAGCAACCCAGAAATTTGTCAACAAAAAAAAAAACCTTTTAAACCCAGAAAACCAAACCACCACCATCAACCCACAAAATCAAACCTAGCTGCCCAACCCCACCACCGAAATCAATCTCCAGCCATCAAAACACCATCATCAACCTAGAAAACTCTTCAAACCCAGAAAACCCAAAAAAACCAACCACCATCGAAACCAAACCCACCAATCCGTCCACCTCCCAACGCCAAAACCCAAACGGCTCGTTTCAGTTAGAACCCAGTTCTAGTTCGAACCAAATCTGGGTTCCTTTTGGTTCGAACCCAATTCTGATTCGAACCAAATCTTGGTTCGTTTCGCGGCGGCCGGCGGGAGGTAAGAGAGATGGGCTTTCATGGCGGCGGAAGAGTAGCTTCTTCTGGGTTTCATGGAGGTTAGAGAGAGACTGAGAAAGGAGAGAGAGAGAACGATAAAGAAGAGAGGTCGAGAAAGAGAGATGGATTTTGAATCATTGAGTTTACGTTGAGAGAGAGACAGAGAGGTAATGGTTTTTGGGGTTAGATTTTGTTTGTGGTTGAGTTTGATTTTAGGTCTAGGTTTAGGTTTTGTTGGTGGCTGGGTTTTATTTTTGTTGGAAATCATCAATAAAGAACTGATTTTCAGCCACCAACATTCCAAGAACTGATTTTTACTGGGATTGGTTTTAGATTTTGAGTGAGTGATATATTTTGTTTTTATTTTTTTAATTTTATAATTATTTTTTTGTTTATAACTTTTTTAATTTGTATTTATTTATTAATTTAATTTTCATTATTTAAATTTAATTTTTATTTATTTATTTGTGTGTTGACACGTGGCATATCAGTGTTTAAAGACAAAAATACCCTTAAAACCGTTTAGTTTGACTAACGGTTGACTAACGGAAGGACCAAAATGAGTGGTTATGGAAAACATATGGTCCAATCCAGTGAAAAATGGATAAGTGAGTAAAAAATAGACATTTCAAAAAAACATAGGGACTAAATGAATAATATCCCTTAAATTTATAATTGATTTTTGAAACTATCATTGTAAAATTTATATCGATTTGTAAGTTGAAATTCTTAATACCAAATATTTATTTACAATTTTGGACAAAACCGAAAATCGAAAGTCTTGAAAATAATGAGTAATTGAGTATAGCAATTTGGAGTATCCATAATTACTGAATATATTATTGGAAATAGATTTAAAAGTCTTGTAAAATAAGATCATATAAATGTTAGATAGATAGTTTAAAACCATACAAATATTAAATAGGTGTGGACATTGCCAATCATAAAACTAATTAGTACATTCATGTCTAAAATTTAAAACTAATTGGATTGCTAAGGAGAAAATCACTTAAATATATTAGTACAATTAATTATAAATTAATAAAAATATTATTTGGCATACATACAAATCTAATTTTGAATGCAAGAATTAAATACTACTGATACAATTATATGGAGGAGATATGGAAAACAAAATAATTTTTTTAAGCAAAAAAATTTAAAAGAAAATAAAGTCTCAAAAATAAATAAATAAAAGAAAACAAAAGAAAAATCCAAACTTACAAATCGGGAAGATATCTGAAAAAATTTCCAGATCTCCTATTACAAGAACATAATCATTATGTTCATCTCTCTGTCGTGAACACTCCACCATCATAAAAAGTTGGTATAGAAACTTTGATTTGATGTGACGTTTGATTCTTTTTGTGTGTGTACATAGGTGAACTTATAATGGTGTTATGTATACTTTAATGGGGGTTTGATAACTGAAGGATGTAACTCCTTAAAAAAAAGATACAACTCTTTTGTAAATTTTACTGGTTGTAATGTTAAGTTTTATTTTTTTAGTGACAATGATATTTTGCATATTATTATGTGAGAGAGATGGATATATAGGAGTTAAGAAAATTTATGAGTTTTTTTAATAGGGATATTTTATTTAGTGATGATGACCCTCCCCTACCCCAATGAGTAGGGGTGGGCACTAAGTTATGAACCGAACCGAACCAAATCGAACCGAACCGAACCAAATCGAATCGAACCGAAAAAATGGTGTTCGGTTCGATTCGTATAATTAATTCGGTTTAAAAATTGAAAACCGAAAAAGTTTTCGGTTCAAACCGGTTTGCTTTTCTGAAAACCGGTTTGAACCGATTAAACCACCTATAAAACTATAAAATAAAATTAAAAAAAAAACCGCTAACATTTATAGTGTTCTTTCTCTTACACAACCACGAAACATCTCAGTTCTATTTTTTTTTTGGGAGGTATTATTATGTAGTGTACTCTTATTAACATATTTTGAACTTTTATTTAAGAGTTCAGATTTTGGAATGTATTAAAATGTTTTTTATATTTTGGAATGGATTTATTATTAACTTATTATTATGTATTAATATGTTTTTTTATATTATGTAAATGTTGTTTTGGCTTTGGGCTATTCAAATGGCCAAAATTAGGCCCATTAAGCTATTCATTAATTTTAAAACAAATTAAAAAGACTCATTATGTTATCCGGCTCATTAGACCCAAAACCAAATTGAACCGAACCGAACCGAACCGATTAAAATCAATTCAGTTCTCAATTTTTATTCGGTTTAAACCAGTTTAATTTTGGAAGAACCGAAATATTTTCGGTTCAGTTCGGTTTTACCCAAAACCGAACCCAACCGAACCGTGCCCATCCCTACCAATGGGCCCCACACCCATCTCTAACAGCAAAGATGACCACTTGTAGATCATGAAAGAATGAATAAAAGAATCATTAATGTTAATGCCTTATATTTGGTCCTAAAAAGTATTGATTTGAAGGGAAAGATTGGTTTTACAATATTTTTTCACCTTTGGCAACTAAACATATTAGTAGTGGAAAAACTTATTTCCCGACTAACATTATAGTCACGAATACTATGAAAAAAAAAATATTAATATTATTTATATACTAAATATATTAGTTACAAAAAAACTTAATGTGTGACTAAATACGATTCTTTTGTGAAATTATTATTTCAATTATAATAATGTGAAAAAAAATGTTTACGGCTAAAATAATTCTCAAACTTTTTTCATTGAATTTTACATCCATAAAAAATCAACATCCAAAAAACAAAGTGATTTATGTCGAGAAAATTTTACATTTTATATACTCATGGTAATTTAACTTAGAAAAGTTTGTACTAGTTAAATAAATAAATGCTACAACTTTTTTAAATTTACTATTTATGTTTTTTTAAAAGAATATTTATTATTTGTGTTGTTGTTTCTACACAGACATTTTATTAAGACAATTTGGGAAAAAAATTCTTAATTCTTGTGGTTAAAACATAATTACAAAGCAAAAATTTGAGTCGATATACCTGACCTATTACTAATTAAAAAGAATATTATTACAAAAAGAATATTATTACAATTGGTTTTAAAAATAAAAAATTATTACAATTAATGCAGCTCTATGTCTCTTTAGAAAAAATATATATTATTACAATTATTAACTATAAAACTGTTCATAAACTCCATAAAAAAAAACTTGTTCAGAAGCAATGAAAAATATAATTTTGATGAGAATATATATTTATCAAATAAAAATTAAAAAATACCTGTAAAATTTACTATAAATGGTTTCCATCAACGTTGAAGTTATTCCCAACGAGTAGTTGTTCTTGGTAACAACTTTGACGTTAATTTTAATGTTAAAGTGGTCTCCATAATATAAAAGTTGTTCCCTTTGTTAAGGTTGAGTGGTTCCGGGAACAACTTCAACGTTGGTTAGAACGTCAAAGTGGTTTCCATCATCATTGAAGTTGTTACCAACGAGTAGTTGTTTCCGGTAACAACTTTGACTTTAATTATAACGTTAAAGTGGTTTCCATAATATAAAAGTTGTTCCCTTTGTTAAGGTTGAGTGGTTCCCGGGAACAACTCCAATATTGGTTAGAACGTCAAAGTGGTTTCTATCAACGTTGAAGTTGTTCCCAACGAGTAGTTGTTCCTGGGAACAACTTTGACGTTAATTATAACGTTAAAGTGATTTCCATAATATAAAAGTTGTTCCCTTTGTTAAGGTTGAGTGGTTCCCGGGAACAACTCCAACATTGGTTAGAACATCAAAGTGGTTTCTATCAACGTTGAAGTTGTTCCTGGGAACAACTTTGACGTTAATTATAACGTTAAAGTGGTTTCCATAATATAAAAGTTGTTCCCTTTCTTAAGGTTGAGTGGTTCCCGAGAACAACTTCAACGTTGGTTAGAATGTCAAAGTGGTTTCCATGAACGTTGAAGTTGTTCCCAAAGAGTAGTTGTTCCCGGGAACAACTTTGACGTTAATTAAAACATTAAAGTGGTTTCCATAACGTAAAAGTTGTTCCCTTTGTTAAGGTTGAGTGGTTCCCAGGAATAACTCCAACGTTGGTTAGTACTTCAAAATGGTTTCCATCAACGTTGAAGTTGTTCCCGGGAACAACTTCAATGTTAATTATAACGTTAAAGTGGTTTCCATAACGTAAAAGTTGTTCTCTTTGTTAAGGTTGAGTGGTTCCCGGGAACAACTCCAACGTTGGTTAGAACTTCAAAGTGGTTTCCGGCAACGTTGAAGTTGTTCCCAACGAGTAGTTGTTCCCGGGAACAACTTTGACGCTAATTATAACATTAAAGTAGTTTACATAACGTAAAAGTTGTTTCCTTTGTTAAGGTTGAGTGGTTCCCGGGAACAACTCCAACATTGGTTAGTACGTCAAAGTGGTTCCCATCAACGTTGAAGTTGTTCCCAACGAGCAGTTGTTCCCGGGAGTAGTTGTTCCGGGGAACAACTTCAACCTTAATTATGATGTTAAAGTGGTTTCCATAACGTAAAAGTTGTTCTCTTTGTTAAGGTTGAGTTGTTCCCGGGAACAACTCCAACGTTGGTTAGAACGTCAAAGTAGTTTCCATCAACGTTGAAGTTGTTCCCAACGAGTAGTTGTTCCCGGGAATAACTTTGATGTTAATTATAACATTAAAGTGGTTTCCATAATGTAAGAGTTGTTTCCTTTGTTAAGGTTGAGTGATTCCCGGTAACAACTCCAACATTGGTTATAACATCAAAGTGGTTTCCATCAACGTTGAAGTTGTTCCCAACGAGTAGCTGTTCCCGGGAACAACTTCGACGTTAATTATAACGTTAAAGTGGTTTCCTTAACGTAAAAGTTGTTCCCTTTGTTAAGGTTGAGGTTTTCCCGGGAACAATTCCAAAGTTGGTTAGAACGTCAAAGTAGTTTTCATCAACGTTGAAGTTGTTCCCAACGAGCATCTGTTCCCGGGAACAACTTTGACGTTAATTATAACGTTAAAGTGGTTTACTTTTCATTATTATTTTTATTTCTCAATCAATATATACATTTTCAAATGTTTGTAATTTATTAATATGTTACAATTAATTACTTGTTTTCACAATTTTAATTATATTATTTATGATAAATGTAATTTTATTGTATATTAATATCATTTTAATTATATTCTCAAATTTGCAAATTACAAATGTAATAATATTATTTATTAGTACTATTCTACAAATATTTACAATTCTACATTTTAATATAATTTTATTATTTATTAACTTTATTATTTTTGTTTTCAATTTTTCTATATTTAATATAGTTTTATTATTCAATTAATATATAATAATAATATGTAATTTAATATATTAATAATATATAAAAACAATTAAATAAAAAAGAAAACATTTGTTATTGCTTTTTTGGGGAGAAACCGGTTGCAACCGGTTGTCCCAAAGCCCAAACACATTGCCATGATACCTATGACTTTGAGAGGAGGTATACTAGCCAACTCCTAAACATACAAATCATAATCATAAACTTATTGTATGATGACAAGATGATAGTTTATTAAACCAATTATAAATTGTTATGCAGATATCACTTCAAGTGTAGGAGATTGATTACACCGTGTGAACTTAAGTTGAATTCAATCTGGGGATCAGTCATCAGTGGTCTTAAACAAAATATGAAGTCAAATCACTTGCACGGACCTTGATAAGTCCAATACTAATATACTATTTAATCAAAGGCCAAAGTCAAAATTTGAATATTTCTATGGACCAATGAGACATGCTTCGCCCCATCAAAGTTTAACAAATCAATTGACATATTATAACCATTTGGTCTTAACCATCAGATAAAACTATATAAAAGAGAAATTACGTGATTTATTTATTATCTTTAATCATAATAAATATAGAAATAAAATGATAAATACAGTGTGACTTTTTTTTTTTATAGTGTTTTATCATATGCTCCTAGAACATATATTAATACCGCTCATTATAATTTGCTTTGGGAAACATTTAAAATAGACCAACCGTTGAGATTTGGTCTTTTCTATCATGAATCATGATCGATCATCAATGGCATTATTTTGTGTGATTGCCTAGGATATGTTTTAGGAAATTTTTTATTAGTCCTTATTCTTTCCTAATTGTATTTCTTGTGAATATGGTAGCTGTATATTTCCTAGAATAGGTCCTAGACTAATTGGTTAGTTTCCTAATTTAGTTTTTCAGTCTCTCTACGTATATTAACACTTGTAATTCAGAATTAATATATGAGAAAATAAGAGAATGTCTTATCTCAATTTTACGTTCACCAACAGTTGAACAATTGTATGAGTTTCAAGCTTCAGTGGGCTGTGATTGTACCTTGGCAAACTCATCATCGGATCATCCCTTGTTGGCACATTCTTTGAATAGGCACAACGAAACTTCTGCTTGTGTAAACTCGCCTACTCAGATGAAAGTTACCGGACATAAAAATATTATGAAGATCAGCAATGGCAATACTACAGTTGCAGCATAAGAACTCAAGACTTCAATAACTTAACCATCAAGCCTTAGCTAGTTGAGCATATAAGCAATTTGATATTTACATATGCATGTCTCTGGACTTGAAAGTTGAAACAAAAAATCATGATATCTTTTCATACAGAGACAACCAAAAAATAATAATAATCTAACTGATTGAAACAAAATTTTTTTTTTCTAGTTACTACAGTGTAATTCAATCCCAAGCCAGGAAAGTTTTAGGTTTCCTGCATTGAAGTTCCTCTAAAGATTTGCATATGTTGATGCAAAAAACTGGGTGTGTTAAATGCACCACGAGATTGGATTTTTATTGACCCGAGCTCAAGTTTGGGTAAGCATTTTGTGCTTCTGTGATACAATATTGGGGGTTTTACATGATGTAGGATAATTAATAACCTGAGAATCAATTCATTACTCAGGTCGGGCTGATCTCACAGCTTGTAAAAAAGCTTATATGATATTTTTCTCAACTAACCTAGAATATCGCTGACCTGATGGAAAAGACTTATAAGGTGTTTCCTTCAGCTGACCTCTCATTTGTATGAGCTTGGTAAATTACTGACCTGATCTGAGACAATATATTGCTCAGATCAAGCTATATTTGTGGCTCGAAGAAATTCTCATCTGATTTTTCTCTCTACTCATCTTGCTTTTTTAGTCTGTTTTCTTTCTCTTTTTTCACTTGTCCTTCCTTCAATCCATCTTTCACCATTTATAGTGTTTTTTTTAGATTGGTTTTGACAGGTGTAACCTTGTCTTTGGGACACATGGAACCACGTGTCTATCATGAACATCTCGGTTTTCACTCTCATGGAGCTCAGCTCGGTGTTTTTCTTATCATTGCGACACCTGGTCTTGTGTCTTCCTCAGTTCTTGATATCTGTTTTTTTCAGCTTGGGTCGGACTTTTGCTCACCCGATCTCTTCTTTCCCACCTCTTACTCATTCGCCAAGTGGCATTTGTTGTCTTAGACTTGGACACATGTGTTGTTAACCCAGATCAGAGTTTTATGCCTCTTTAGATCATGTCGGTTTTTTCACACATCTGATTTCTTTCTTTTTGACTCTTACTTGAGTTCAAGTTAATCTGGCTTTAAACTTACTCATTCTATTAAATATGTAGTTTTATGTACAAGGTCAGATAGTAACTGACTTGATCTCACATTTTCAAACACAACAGTATACATGACAGATAACACTCAAACAAACAAATCAGAACTTTCATGGTTCCTGAAACAAACATATGCTTTGAGCTAAAGGAATAATAATTTAATGAGCCTAAGATATCTGACTTAGGGACTGCAAGGTTGCTGAAAGAAGGTACCTGTACAGATCCAGTTGGTTCATATGGCTATATTGCACCAGGTACTTCCCAAACCCACATCTCTATGTTATCTGCATATTTGTGTATTGTTTTTCTTATCCAATGTAATGCAATACAAACAGCATTTTCAACCCCTCCATACTTGATCCCAGGGTTCATTAACCAAAGGAACAACTTGTCTTCTTTGTAAATATAAGGCTCCGTCCTGCAGCTGTTTTTCAGTCCGTTTTCGTTTTTGTTTTTCAAAAACAATTTTGAATTCGCGTTCGTTAACCGTTTTTCATTTTATTTTCAAAAAATACAAAAAATTTGAAAAACAAAACTAGTGTTTACAGTGAAATATTTGAAAAACACAAAATACTTGTTTTTCGTTTTTGTTTTTCAAAAATATTTAACATTAAAATAAAAAAAAAACTTTTTTTTTTCTTTGAACTTAAAGTCATCGACATCATCATCATCACCATTCACCATTCACCATTCACCAGGTCTTCTCATCAGTCTTCACCAAGTCTTCTCTTCTTTTCTTCTACTTATTTCTTCCTTCGCCGTCGCTGCCGCCGCCGATCAGCTACCACTCGCCTCTCGTCGCCGCCTATCAGCTCTGCTTCGCCACTCGTCGCTATCGATCTTCTTCAGCTGGTCTGCTTCACCGCTCGTCGCCGCCGATCAGCTCTGCCTAGCCGCTCGTCACCATCGATCTTCTTCAGTTGGTCTTCTTCGTCTCCTGCTCGCCGTCTTCTTCTTCTTCTTTTTCTTCAGCTGAACATGTGCATCAATGGGTTTTGATTTGTGATGGATTTTGATGATGTGATTTTGAATTGGGTTTTGTATTATATAAAATAATTGTGATGGGTTTTGATCTTGTGGTTTTGATTTGTGTGTGATTTTGTGATGGGTTTTGATGCAATTACGGTGATTATATAAAATTATAAATCAATTGGGACACACTGATCATTGCAGGCTTATATTTCTTGAAGGGTTTTAATGCGTTGAATTGGACCAATTGGTTACTTATTTTGAATTTAGTTCTGTTTTTGCAGAAGTTGCTTACCAAGTGTTTGGAACATTCTTGAATGCTGTGCTTGAGTGGTATGAACCTGGGAACTAACTTTTTTTTTTTTTGAGTTGTATGAATTGATTTGGATTGGTGAATGCATAGGTGGTGTGCATTCACGGATCTGAATTCTTGTATGTGCATCAATGTCTCATCATCGGAAGCATTCACAATTATGATCCAATTCTAAGAGAATTCGGATTTTGCAAGAAAAATGAAGCATCATCTGGAATGTGCATCATTTAAAAGAAAATAACATCAGATAATGAGACTTTGATAAATTATTGAGTCACTTTATATTCAAATTAAAAAATAAATAATAAGAAAATTACGATTTTTGATTTTTTTTTGTTAGTCTACCAGACGCGTTTTTTCCGTTTTCATTTTCAGAATCCAACTTTTATCATAGGCTACTAGCCGCATTTTTGGATTTCGAAACTGAAACCAAAACACTGTTTTCATTTTCATTTTCATTTTCATTTTTCTTTTTGAAAAACAGTCAACGAAAAACGCTTACGGGACGGACCTTAAGTGTCATGGACAAACAAATCATAAGTACAAAACTCTATCTAATGCCTTGATAGTTGATGCTTTAGTACTTGGTTCACATATTCTCCATATGTAACAGAGCTAGCTTCTACGATGAAGGTGACAGAGAAATGTGATGTGTACAGCTTTGGTATTGTTGCACTAGAACTGCTAGTCAGTAAGCACCCCCAGGAACAACTTTTATCTATGCAATCTGGAGGTTATAATCTGCCTCTTGCCAATATTTTTGGATAAAATGTTTGCACCTCCAACTGGTCCTATTCTGCAAGATCTGGTTTTAGCATAAACACTTGCCCTGCTATGCATGAACGAAAATCCGATGTCAAGACCACATCAAGTGTCGCAGGAGCACGTCTACCTCTCTCCTAGCACCTTTTCATTTGCTTACATTGCAAAACTTGATGTTATAACCCAGCCAGACAAGGAGTAAGATCCAGTGAAGTGAATGCAGGTAAATTTCTTCTACTATCCAAGCCTCTCAACACATGCTCAAATTCAGACCTTAATGTAACTTTACCGGTTAATTATGTAATTTCACCTAGGATGACAATAAAGAACTGTGGCAAATAAAATACTTTCAATGATTCTATATATTTCTCTGTCCTCTAAGGAATAAAGAGAGAATTTTTCTTACTAAGAATAAAGAGAAATCTCTCAACCTGAGAGTACAACACCATTAACATCGGCGAATGGTTGTGACAGCTGAGAAAGTAATGGTTGCTCCAACGAATAAATTACATTCTTGGTCTTTGAAAAATTAAAAACAGGAGAGAGAATATTATTTGTACTTACACTAAAACCATGCTTACACTGTTATAGCTAATAAAAATCTCAAAAGTTTACTTTTATTAACCCAAATGTATATACATTTTTCTAAAAGCAATTAATTTATTAACAATCCAAGCGAATAGAGATTGACATTGTAGAAAAGATTTAACTAGCACAATCACTGTAATGGGATAATAGTCATATATGTACACATAAAACTCATTGAATTAATTAGAAAATGGATGAAAACATTCTCTGTCCAAAAAAAAAAATTCTCTAGTTATCACGTTTTTTACGAAAACATACAAGGTGCAGGAAGCTATCATTAGGGATGGTCATTTATACCTGGGACCCAAATCCCCGCTCTTCCATCCCTATTTGGGGTAAATTTTTTGAGGAAAAATAGGAAAATGAGGAAGATGGTGATGATTTTTATCCCCAAATTGAAATAGGGATCCCCCATTTTCCCCATAAATTTATGGAAATGGGGATGCGGATGGGGTAGGTGCACCCATCCCCATTTCCTCATTTTCCCAAAACCTTATGTATAATTTATTATAATATATATATATAATTATATATATATATATATTTTCTTAATATTTTTATTCTTTCTATTTTACTAAGTATATATACTTCCTTTAACTTTAAAACTTAACTCTAAATCCTATATACTTATTTGTAATGGATTGTGTATTTTTTTGTATGTAATTTATACTTAAACAGGGGAAACGGGTAAGAACGAGAAAACGGGAAAACAGAGAAAAAAAATGAAAAATCGGGAAAAATGGGAAAATGGAAATGGGGGACCTCCCCCAAAACTATCTCATCCTCATTTTACCCAAATGGGCATATGGGGAGGGATTGGGAGACCTATATTCATCCCCATTTCCTCATTGGCCATCCCTAGCTATCATAGACAAAAGTCATTTTGAAATTAAATAGTTGTTTATGAATCCCATATCAAGATTTTCCTCACGAGCAATTTATCGAACAGGTAGAGAACAAATGAGGAAAGTAGGGTGATAATAAAGTAAGATATAAAGGAATTATTAAAAAAGATTGAACAGAGGAATATGAGGATTACGTGAATGTGGCAACATCAACATCAACGATTTGAGAGCTGCTTCCTTTTCTTAATAGCTTTTCCGGCCTTTAGTCAACTGCCTCGTTTTTATGCGCTACACAACCGTCGTTACTTGCTTAATATAATAGTGTAGAGATTATCGGGTCACCTTTCGAGTGTAATAATTCAAAGGTGTCTAATCAAATTCTTGAGGTCTTATTGAAAGAATGGGATATTTTCGTACAAAATTAAAAACGATTGATTAAGTACTTGTTATGTAATTTATAGTTTGCCTATTACACTTCTCAATGCAAGAGATTAAAGGCAGATTGGAAAACTATCAGTTCTGGATGGAAGATTTCCCCCTGAGTGTTGGTAATGAAGTCTTCTCTGAGATACGGAGATAGCTGGTATTTTGTTTTCTCCTTTTTTTTTTCTCCTTTTTGCTCTGCATTTCCTCCCAGCTGTTCCTTGTTGCTGGGTTCCTTCTCTGGGCATGGCCCGTGTTTTGTTTTCCTTGCTCAGTTTTGTGCCATCATCAAAAAAAAAAAACATAGAAGGAAAACTATCTTTATGCTATTGAATTGGATTAGATAGGATAAGACTAAATTAGTATTGTGATTTGTTTTGTACGGTATGATTGTAATAAAATAATATTGTTTATTATTTATTATAAAATGGAATTAGATAAAAAATAATTGAAAATAATTGTCTGGTCCATATAAAATCATATAAAATTAATTTTTAAATAAATAAAATCAATTCAATGAAAAGAAAAATAAAATTATTTTAAATACTTTAAATTTAATTTAGTTAAAAAATTTATTTAAATTATTTTTTAAAAATAAATATAATTAATTTAAAATAAAATAACATTTATTTTTTAATTGATATTAAAAAATATTTTTAAATGATAGAATAAAATATATTAATATTAAAAATAATAAAATATATTAAATAAAATATTAATTATATTAAATAAATTTAATATTTATATATAAAAAAAATTAATTAAAATAAGAAGAAAAAAAAAAACAAAGCAAATGCATAACAAAAGCTGGGACACAATATTGTTTTGGTCTTTGTGGCGTTACTATTTAGTCCTGCCACCGTGAGACTATTTGTCTACACGGGAGTAGAGAAATTCAATCCCTTGTAGACTACAAATATGATATTAGATTGAGATTAGTCCAATTTCATCCTAATTCCATATAACAAACATGCCCTAAAAGTGTTTTATTGTGTTTGACTTGTTTTTTTTATTTAACGGAGTGCGAATATTACCATCCATAAAACTAATTATTAAACTCAATTTTATAAGTAGACTAATATCTAATTTTTAAAAAATAAAATTACTATATGCCCCCGTTATAATGTTAATAGTATCATTGTTGAAATGACAATATTCATTTTAATACGTTTTATATATAAACCTTCTTAAATTATTAACACATCCAATTTTTTTTTTATTTAAAAAAATCATATTATTTTTGAAATCAAATCATCATGTAATCATGATGGTGGTCTAATTTATTGTTTGAAATGTCTCAATGTAGAAGCCTTATGAAAGGGAAGATGTATAGCTGGATTATATATAAGGTCAATAGATTTTCAATATGAAATTACCTTATATATACAGCTATCTTAAAAAAAACATTGATTTAAAAATAAAAAAAACATTGATATCTACAGCTATATTTAAAAAAAAAATTAATGTGTTTATTGATAAAGTTCATAACTAGACATAAAAGAAAGTAACATAATAATAATAATAATACCTACCTTTGTATGATTAGAAAACCTTTGAAAATTCTTTTTCTATTATATTGCTATATGATAATTATGTGATGATGAGAAAGTTTGATACTTTGAATAAAATTAGAGTTTAATTATGTTTTTTTATCATAAAAATTAGGGTTTATAGGTTAGAGTTTATCGGAAGGATTTTTTTTTTGTTGAGAAACGCTATTGACAATCCATTAATTATTTGTTTACACTCTATTTTAACTTTTTATTTATTTATGACAATTTTAACCTAAATTAAAATTATTAAACAAGACGAGAAATTTCTAAAGACACTCCAAACCATTTTTCTAAACAAGCTTTTTTCCATATTTAGTTTTTTATTTTTTCCACTTTTGTGTATTTTTTTTTCTTGTTTTACAAACCCTAAAACATATTCTTCTTCTTTTCAAAATAATTTTTTTCACACAGCATCAAACCCTTAAAATATATTCTTCTTTTTTTCAAAATAATTTTTTTCTCACACACCATCAAACCTTTCATCATTATCATCTCCGGTTTATATATATATATTTTTCCAGTTAACCCAAATTTGAAATCAATTTTTTTTTCTCAAGTGCCATCCATGTTCAATCATCTCTATCATTAGAAAATATTATTTTCCAAAAAAATATTACTCACTAGATTTTTTTACTCAACTTAAAATCCAAAAGAGAAAAACAAATATTGTGTTAATAGCCAAATTTGACTAGGGACCAAAGGAAAATTCTCCCCCCTCCTAGCCCGAATCCATGCCCAAAAATTATCCACCATGGAACGCCTCCAAGGGTCAGGCCACGAAGCCACCTTGCAAAAAACGAGGAAGGGTCATCAAGCTATAGAAACACTCGAGACGAAGCCTGACATGTAGAGATGCACATTTTCCCCCGGATCCCCAAATCCCCACGTCCCCATCCCTATTTGGGGAAATTTTGTGGGGGGGAAATGTGGAATGGGGTGGGGATAGGGATGATTTTCATCCCCAAATTGAAATGGGGATGGGGATGGGGATGGGGATGGGGGGACCCCCCATCCCCATTTCCCCATTTACCCCACAAATATATTGAAATGGGGATGGGGATGGGGATGGGGATGGGGATGGAGTGACCTCCCCCCATCCCCATTTCCTCATTTCCCCCAAAACTTATATAAATAAATATATATATATATATATATATTATGTAACATTTTATGATTTTATTATATTTTTGTACTGTAAACTTTATGATTTTATTATGTATTTGTAATGCACTAATGGATTTTAGTTTGTATTTGTAATGGATTTTTTTTTAATTTTTAATTTGTAATCAAACTGGAGAATGGGGAAACGGAGAAATGGAAAATGGGAAAACTGGAAAAAATGGAGAAAACGGGGAAAATGGAAAACCGGGGTTAGGGATGGATATACCTCCTCCCAAAATTCCCATCCCAATTTTTCCCAAATGGGGAAATAGGGGGAGGGATGGGGAAAGGGTCTGGGAAGTGGGGATGGGGATGAGGGGACCTATATCCTTCCTCATTCCCCAAATGTACATCTCTACCGGCATGGTCGGATTGAGCTTCCAACACCGAGGTCGAGAGTACCTCGCAACCTCCCTAGAAGCTTGCCTTTCTCTCCAAATTCAAAGAGAAACTGTTAGGCTTTAAGCTCGTATTACAATGTTTCACTACCCCGCCAAACGGAGTTTCAGATCTATTAGGATGGGTAGGAGGAAGCTCGTCAAAGCCTGTTACCATTGAAGAGCACCCACAGTAAGCTGTTTGAAGCTCCAAAGGACCTGGAAAGTTCGAACCAAGCTCCTAGCACCAAGACCAGGACACTTCGCTCTACCAAACAATAAGTGTCATACTCACCATCCTCCATGAAGAATCATACCATGAAGATACACAAGATCATACCTACAACACACATGGAAACACTACGTGTAGAACAAGTGATTGAATCCAAAAAGGAAACAAACTCATCTCCGCCTACTATACTCTCGAATCCGTCATTAAATCAAAGTCAATGACTTTTTAAATAAAAGATCCCGCCCGATAAGGAGGGAAAGGATTGAGAAAATCATGGCGGGAAAGTCGCAAATCGAACATACCTAGACTATGTATAAAACGATCGAACATGAACAAAAAAAAGGAGGAAGAGAAGAAACTACTTTTCTACAGGCATAAGAGTGCCACCTTATTGTATTGTATCCCAGAGAGATTAAGAGTATTGGAGAGATCGTTGTTAATAATGCCTGATGAATGATAATGTTATAATATTCCCTTTTACCTTTTGTTAGCATTATTTTTCAACACCCATTGCAAACTAAGCACCGAAGGTATCTAACCCCGACCACCACCTGCGTGGTAGTGGTCTCGAGGGTGTTAACTGAGATTTCTCGTCCCGAGCGAATTTTTCGTTAACATATTGTTTTCCAATTTTCACTTATTGATCTCCAAAGCAGTTTTCTCATTGTTTTGATCTCCTCACTTTTGTTCAGTTTTATTCTCAATTTTATTTTTATTTTTGATTACTTCATATATCTTTTCCATATCGTTTCAAATTTTCTAAAGAGAATTATTCAAAAGGGCTAATGTTAAAATAAAATGGAGTATCTTTAGAATTTTTTTTAAAAAATGGAGTGTCTTTAGAATAGGAATGTCAAAAACTGTTGATGATATGAGTGTACATAGTATTTGGTTTATTTTAGTTAAAGTAATTTATCTTTATTGGTAAATTTCTATTGAGATATTTTTTTGAATGAAATTGGATTGATCTAAGGGGAAAAAGCATCACAAACGATCATATGCTGAAAAACCCCTAGACAGTATCAAAAAATATATTAATAAAGAAAAAGAGTAACAAAAGTAATAGCAATACATCACAAACCAGAGGACGCATCCCCAAAATAACCAGAGGCACACAAGCCACACAAGAAAAACAAAGTTAGGAAAACCTAAACGACTCTCTATCCATACAGTTATTACCAACTAACAAAGAACAGAATGAATGAGTGGAAGATCACCTAGGAATCAGAAGATAGACCCAAAGCGTGCTTAGAAAGAGCATTTGCCACCTAATTACCTTCCCTGAATATATGAGAAACCTAGAACTCCAAATGCGAGATCTGATGAATGCAACGCTGCCAAGCTTGACGAACACGTCAGGTAACCTGATCAGACCTAACCGAAAGAAGTTGCACAACATAAGAAGAATTACTATCGAGCCAGAACCTATGCCAACCCAAATTCCAAGCATAATTGATGGCTAAAGAAGCCGCAAGGAGCTCAGTCTCAAAAGCAAAATCCTAACGAAGGGGGACCACGAAACAGGCCTTAACAAAAGATCTGCAAGTCCAAAAACCACCCCCACAACCTCCCACACCTGGCGAACCCAAAGCTGTACCATCAGTGTTAACCTTTATCTACCCCGGAGTCGAAGGCAACCAAACCACACTCCTAACAGCCTGGAGCCTTACCAGGTCAACCACTAAGACCAAACCGGTGAAGAATCAGCAGATCATCAACTTAGTTACGCATACAACCGATCCCCAAACGGTTCGCATCATATATAGAGCGCCACACTAGAGATAAAGTAGCCCTGAAATCAACATATTTTCCTTTAAAAATCCACTGGTTACGAGAATACCACACAATCCAAACCACCATATGAATAGCAGCTCTCCATAAAATCCTATTGAGATATTTTTATAATTAAATATTTTAATAAAATATGAGTGAACTAATTAGTTTTATAGGTGACAATATCGACACCCTATAATGTCCTTTAAATCCAATATTTTATTGTCTTATTATTTTTAGTTTTTTTTTTTGATTATGTTGGACTTAATTATATTTGTACTTTTATGGTATTCAAATATGTATTGTTTGGGAATTATGTTTGTTACGCCAAAGCAAGATCAATGTTATTAGATGTCCTAAAAGGTTCAAATGAGTTTTTTTTATTATTATTTTTTTTTAAGAAAGTTCAAGTGAGTTATTTCGCAAATTCTCATGTATACATGGACACTTTGGCTTTTATACAATAAATATTCTATTAAATGTTCTGTAGTTAATGAAATATAATGAATGATGATCGCCGGTAATGATAGCGCGCGATAATTGTAATTTTATGTGTTTAGCTTTGTGTCAAATTCTGAAATAAATTGTATTGAAATTGTCGGATCACCGAGTACAGTAATACTACTTGATTTGAGCTTCTTTATTTCTCTAAAAAGAAAATATTACATGGATTTTGAATGTATTTTGTTTCTTAGATTATAATGTTCGGTTTTGACATGAATCACATGACACATTATAGTAATACTGTTTATTGAATTGACGAGACTCGCCCATTGTTTCTACCATTTTACAGACTAGATCAATAATAGAAATGCAATCGTGTTGATTATAGTTTCATGGAAATGTAATATGATGAAGTAAGGTTCAGAAGTTTATTCTTGATAGGTTTTAGATTATGATGTAACATGATTATATGGATAATTAATGTTGATATTTATTTATATATGACTTGAAGGAATTTTTTTTTAAAGTATTACACTATTATATAAATTCGGATTTTTTTTTGGGGAGGGGGGGACTCGAATCCTCAATCTCGTTGTGCAAGTGTGAGAGGTTTACTACCGGACCAACCTCATCTTGTTTGACTTGAAGGAATTTATGAATCTATGTGTATAATTTATTGGAATAGATTTGGGATACAATTTACCGGTTAATATATATGTTATCAAAGAGTTTTTAAGCTACAAATTTTTGTGGGTTATGTATAATTTATGGATTGGTATATATACAATTAACTCGAATTCAAATATATGCTAATCATTTGTTGGGTTCTTGGTGTTACAATGAAGAAGAAAGACCACAACCCAAAAGGGTCCAACAAACAATGAAAGTCTAGTTGAAGGCATGCAAATGTAGCTCTAACTGAAGAAGAAATTATTAAAATATCAGCAATAATTAAAGAAGTACTTGGTAGAAAAGTGAATGGGCATTAGAAGATCTTTGAAAAGAACTTGGAATGATCATCAAGATGAATTTTCTCACTAGTATTTTCTGCAACATTACCCCACACGATACATATCTCTTTTACCAACTTCTTTTTCGCTTTCGATGGTATGCACTATGCAACAATTCGCCACAAGGACTTTTAGATCTTTGTTTCTTGGACTCCTTGTCATAGTTGGATGTAGTTAACTCTTCGAACTTTATGGCAAGTAGAAAAGCAGCAGCCAAGAGTGTAGACTCAAGTGAGACAAATACTTGAATGTATGTGTGAATGAGCACTAAAATAAGAAATCTTGTATATAGTGTTGCAATGCACATGTGAGAATATAATACAAGAAGCAATTATGTAAGTTGTCCGTTATTCAACATAACAATGTCAGGAATGAATGATATTATCTCTTCAGGAATCTGAAATTTGAATAGCTTACATATTATTGTCATTGCATTACAATGTCAAGAGAGAGAAAGAATTTAGTAGCTAATGGTGCCTTCCTCAAACCATCCAACTTTAAAAGACCCAATTGAAATTTAAGAAATGTGCACGGATAAGAAATTAACAAATTTAATTGCATTATCAATCAAACAATCTTACTAAAATTCACAAAAGCAATTATAAGACGAGATTATGAACATCCAGAAGAACAATCCAAACCATCTCACAAATTTATCTATCTAACATATATTAGAAGTATGAGAAGAGAGAGCATCAGCTGCACCTCTATTCAAAGCTCTCTCCAACCTTGTCTCAAACGGTGTAGAATGCCAATTGACTCTCTTATCCTGCATATCCATGAAAACAAATCAGAACCCGCAAACCCATTTATGCTAAAACTCCCATCAAAACCTCACTTGGTATAATGTACCTCTCTGTACTTGCTGGTTGTGTTTGGTATTCCTTTATAAGAGGAGGCTGAGCCAGAATCCTTAGCCATGTTGCCTGTGTGATTCCAGTAGGTCCCAACAGTCCCTATTATTGGCATTTCATCAGGGCTACGACTTGGTGACTTCCTTGGTGAAGAAGAAGCAGAAAACTGCTTGATTTCTTCAAGAGTTAGTGCCCCTAAAATAGGCCTATCTTCTTGACTCCACGGTGAATTTGATCCCTGTGACGTGGTTTTCTCAGGCGTGGAGTTCAAAGAAATCGTGTTATAGTTTTTTATGGGTGTAGCTTCTGATGAAGACAACCAGTTTGAAAGGCTAGCATCCACTGCAATTTCTTGGTTTGACTTGTTGGATTGATAATCAGATTTTGATTTGAAACTGAGAGATAGTTCCTTGAAACTTGGCTCCAAGCTAAACGAAGCTCGAGGTTCTTCGTCCAAAGCAAAATTCTCTTTCTGTTGCTTCAATTGCGGTTTCCCTTTCGTCTTGAGAGCCTTCCATTGAGTGAGATTTTCAACTGGGTTCAGAACAGAATGAATATAAGCACTCCTATCCCTTGCACTTCCATTAGCCCTGATTGGCTTCACTGCTTCCTCAATCTCTTCTTTAGCCACAGCAGTTTTCGATTCAACAATCCCACCCTCCTCATACATATCGTCATAATCCAGTACACCACCACCATCATCATCATCATCATCATCATCATCATCATCATCAAGATCACTGGCTTCATAGTCTATTTCGTCCTCTTCGTCATCACATTCTCTGCAATTCTGGTACCTGTGATTAGGAGGGTAAGATCCTGAGGTGGATGTGATTGAACTAGCTTCAGAAGAAGGCTGAGAAAGGCCCGATTTCCCCAAACTCTCTTCCTCTTTCGCCCCAACTTCATCTTTCTCAGGTAAAGTACCAGAAACATGCTCATAAGTTCTGACATTAGAATCAAACGTCACTTTCTTTCGAGTACCCGAGCTGGAGGATTGTGATTGTTCCTCAGCATTAACCCTACACCCATAACCACACCACTTATATGATTCAAAAAAGCAGATAACAAACAGAATGGCAATTAAAATCAAAAGAAACCCTCCAAGTTCCATGACTCACCCAACTTCTGAAACCTGGGTAATCAGCTTTTCTGGGTATTCCTCAACTATAGAAACTTCTATGGTAGACTGCACAGGAATGTAGTTTGCGTTTCTCTGCTGCAAAATAAAAACACAGTCAAGCAAATAATATAGTAGATCGGTTTGGATTCCTAAATCGAACGGGAGATTAGGGTGTTTTTGATTTGGATTCCTAAATCAAACCGGAGATTAAAGTGGTTTCCTAAGGAAACAGGACATTCAAATTTTCTAAGTAACAAAAAAAAAAAAAAAAACTACGAAAATCCGAAACAGGAAAACACGTCTAATTAAAGAAGGGTTGAAGAAATAATACATGGTCGCAAGGCTGATGCTTGTGTCTCTGTTTCCGGCGCTTGCGATCTTTGGAGGAACCAAAGCAACCGAGAAAGCAACCCATCTGCGATCGACGAGTGAATTGACTGGCTGGTTTTTCTCTAAGAACAAAGAGAAAATAGCAGTCTGGTCTGAGTTAGTGGGTTTTCATTGGTTTAGATGGAGCGGAAGGCAATGGCGGTAGGGACAAAACAGTCATAGAATTTGAAGTTTTTGAAGGCTCCAGGGATTTTTTTAGATTATAAAAAAGAATGTGACCGTTACAAAGTCATGATTGTCGAACAACGTGGGACCTGTTCTGTATTGGACCGTTTATTGATGTAGGCGTACTCCAACTTTTTGTTGAGTTGTGATCGCCTATATTGCTCGCTTTTCTTTTAATCGAATTTTTTCTGCATACAGATTACAAGACAGAAACCAAATATTTACATATCCATTTTGCTGCTATGTATATTGATTTAGTGTACGTTTGGTATAGTTTTTGTAAAGATTAAAAGTGTTTTTTTAATGTTAGAATCTATTTTAAAGTTTTTTTTAGTTGTTTGGCAAAACTCAAAATAATTTTTTTAATGTAAGAATTGTCTCAATTATCCTTTATAAAAGCCATTTTATGTCTATTTGGAGAAGCCCAAAATTTGGGACTTTTCCAAAAAGCTTTTTTTGAGCTTTTAAAAAAATATATGAATTGTCTCAAATGCCTATACAACTCTTTCATTATAAATATATTGTTAACATCTTTTTTGTAATTTACACAACCAAAAATCATTTTAAAAAATACTAAAAACATTTTTCTTAGAAACTCTACTCATTAGAAGCTCTAATACAAAAACATATACTCTAGAAGCTCTACTTGAAAAGCTATATCAAACACACTCTTAATGAATTTACTCTGCGCTTAAAAGAGAATTCTTTCTCTTAAATATTTTTTTTTTCATTCTTGTCTTTAATAAAAAAAACAAAAAACAAAATTGTAATAATAAAGTATAAAATTCCAAACAGTCTCTCCCTCGGAAGTTCTCTTTTTTTTTTAATTATTATTTATCATAACAACATTATTACATTAGCCGTGTAAAATTGTAATTTGTAAATATATTTTATTGGGTTACCCACTTACCCGATAAATAAAATAAGATAAATAAATGACAAATTAAAAATTAAAATTAAAATAAAACTAAAAAATGTAAAATTGGTCTTGCACTTAATTTTTACTACAATTTAATTGAGAGAGAATTGAGGAAATTGGGATGGGAAAAAATGAAGGGGGGGGGGGGGGGGGGGGGGGGGGGGGGGGGGGGGGGGGGGTTGTATTTATAGAATGAAAAAAGAAAAAAAAAAGTCACCGTTGGGACCTCCAACGGTTTAAATTTTTTTTAAAAAGGCTGGAACCGGCCGGTTCGAACAGGACCAGAACCGCCGGTTCTGGAACGAACCGGAATAATTTTTTTTAAAAAGGCTAGAACCGGCCGGTTCGAACAGGACCAGAACCGCCGGTTCTGGAACGAACCGGAACCATTTTTTTCGGTTCGGTTCCTGTTTTTTGACGTCGGTTCAGGTTCGGTTCGGTTTACCTGTTCGAACCGAACCGGCGTCATGCCTAGCGCTGAGCCTTATGGGGAAAGTGCTAACTACTAAATTGTAGGGGTGTGCGTTTAATGGATCGGTTCACTTCTAAAGTGAACCGATAAAAAACCGATAATGTTCGGTTTTTGAAAAAGTGAACCGATCCAATCAAGTTAACAATTATGAACCGATCCAATCAAGTTAACAATTATGAACCGATCAAAAACCGATTAAATTTGACCGGTTCGGTTTTTTCGGTTTTGGGACAATTGGACCAAAATTTTGGGTTTTAATTAGTACACATATTTTCATATTTTAATCTTTTTGGACCTTTGACCAAATTAAATTATGGGTTTGAACAAATTAAAATACTACTTAAAAATAATATTCATAAAAAAAACTAAGAAAAAAATATGATGTGACACACTTTCATAGTTTTATAGTTTCATGAACTATTAAACATTAAAACTAAGGTTATATATATATATTTTTTGGATCTCGGTTCGGTTTTCCGGTTTGGGATAACGAACAAAAAAAAAACTGATCCAATCGGTTTTCAAAAAAATGATCTGAACCGAACCGGTGAACATAAGAAAACCGAAAAAAAACCGATTGGATCGGTTGGGTTCATCGGTTCGGTTTATTGGTTTTTTGCCCACCCCTACTAAATTGGTGAATAGAGCTATGAGGTGGAGTGCAATGTGGAGTGCATCATATATCTCATTGTACAAGAAGGGACTAAAGACGGCCAGAGCGCATCGGCTTGTGCTGAGCCATGTGGGGAAAGTGCTAACTACTCTTATTTGATTATAAGAGTCATGATGTCCATATCTATAAATATATGTCCGCTATGATATATGAATCAATAACGTCAAACTATCGAGATTAAATCGTTATTTTATGGTCGTACCCATTGATAACTCAAACATTATAACTCATAATACATTTTGTACATTATTTATCTCAGGATTAATATAGATATTTCAATTGCTCTATTGTGAATGTATTATTCAATTAATGGTAAAATCAAAATATATTATTCACTTGATCCGTTCAATACATCATATATACTAGGTCTTTTGTTTAAAGTCTTTCACTTGGTGATTCTAGACTCATCACTTCCCAATTGAAAACAAAATACTCACAACTTTAATCAAGATAAGGTGTCCAACATCTATCTTAAGTTGTGAACATTTTTAATAGCACTTTTTTGGGTGAGTTTTGTGTAAACAACACCACATTAATAAGTCTTGTTTTCATAGCACTCAATATTGAATTCGGACAAAAATACCCTCATATCTGGGCACATCTGATTTTTAAAATTTACTGTTAACTTTTCATGTTTCCAATTTTTTTACTTCATTGACTATGGAAAGATAATCACTCCAACGAGATTGACATCGACGAACCAATAGTGACGAGAAACCCATTGACGGCGACGAGCAGTACGGCACCGGCAGACAACAGTGAAAACTTCGACGGTAGCCGTTAGAATCCGGTGACACGTAGCTTCGAGATCTTGTCGATAGAAACCGACTTCGATTTGAGGTAATTTCGTTTGGGTTTTGTTTTCAAATTTGATATAGTTGATTTTTGTTTTGTTTTTGTTGATTTCAATTTATTTTTTTGTGAATTTGATTTCAGTGGTCATGTTTTGTTGTTTGAATATGATCGAGTTGTGGTGTTATTGATTTCGATTTTGTTGTTTTGTTTTGAATTTGTTCTACTGTTTGGTAGATTTAGGTAGTTTGGGTTAAGTTGATTTCGGTTTTGGTGTTGATTTCGGTTTTGGGTTTGGTTGATTTCGATTTTGTTGTTTGATGTGGTGTTGGTGGGTTAGGGTTTTTCAATTAGGAGAAGATGATGAATTTGCAGGCTCATGTGGTGAATTTGTGGACTGTGTAGATATGTGATGTTGTCTGCTTTTGATTTTCTTTTAGGGTGGGGTTGCTCTGTTTTGGCAGTAGTCATCGATTTCAATCCTTTCTTCTTTTGCTTTTTGGGTATGCTGCTTTGTGAGTCTCCATACCAGGAAATGACTTCCAATTTCTTTAATTTTATTAAGAGAGTAAGTGGTTCCCACCAGTAGTGTAGCTTTATGTTTAATAGACAGTTCCAAATTTTGTTTTGCTGAGTACTACTCAAGCTTCCAAAAGTCAATTTTCTGAATCTATCTTAGCAATTTACTTTGCTTTATGGCAGCATCTGCTCCACTGCAAAATCAGATTTTGCTTCTGATGTGTAACATATGCAATTAGTTTCTCTCATGATCCATTAGTTTGTTAATCATTCTCCTCTCTCCACCGACCCCATTTGCTTTGACAACTTCCACGATTAGAATATTTTACATGCCATATTTTTCATATATAAACTCTTTTAAGTTTCAAAAATTTATAGTGCTATAGAACTTTAAACGTTCAGGGTGCCTCATCATCACTTGATTTATGCAGTTGTATGAAGATTTCGTATGTAGGATTAAATTGTTGAATATATTTACTTGCATTGTTTTTTGTCACTACTCATGCAATGAAAATGACATCATATAATATAGTTGATTCCGATGAATGTTGGCGGCGGTCATTGGTTAATGGCTAGAGTGGAGCTAACACTACGATCCATGGCAGCAGGAGTTTCAATACGAAATCCAGAATCAACAAGTTGCTTGTTTACGGTATTCTCTGCCTTTGATGCTGAATCAAATGGGTTTTTACAAAAAGAGGCGGGGGAAGAATACAACGATGTCTCCGGAACCGTTTCATATGGTTGTAGTAAGTAAACATAACATTCCCTAACAAAAAACTGGGTAAATAGCACAACGTTAATGATTATATACGGTATTGAAATCTTTATTCTGTTTATAAAGTCATTAACAGTTTCTTAACGTCTTTATAGTGGCAATTGTGGAGCACACACATTAGCATTGCTTGAGCATACTGTGGCAAAGAGAAAGAAGTTCAATTGGACTGATGACCAAATGCCACACATGCGACAGAAAATGGCAGTGGAGGTATTTTCAAACTCCTCCATTGTTGAAGACCAGTGAAGTATGTTATGTATGGATGGACTTTTGAATGGTTATTGCAAATGTTATTATGGATGGATTTTTTGTTGATTATGAATGTTAATACACCAAATCATGGATGGAATTTGTGTTGATTATGAATGTTATTGAATGGAATTAGGGATGGATTTTGAATGGTTATATTGATAGTTGATTACATTTATATTGAATTATGGATGGACTTCCAGTAAGTCTCGAATTACGATACTTATTAACTATATTCGAGACTTATTAGGTAATTTCGAGACTTATTAGGTAATTTCGAGACTTATTAGAATATGTAGGTTTACGCGAGACTTATTAGGTTCAATCGAGACTTATTTCAGCATTTCAAGACTTATTGGAAAACATTCGTGACTTATTAATAGTATATTCGAGACTTATTATAACAATGCGTGACTTATCTGAAATAGTTCGAGACTTACTGGTACGTAATGACATCGTCCATTATATGATATCAGTATTCTAACTTGATCCATTGTCCTATGTCAATTTCATATCTGTTCGGATCATGTTCGACAATGGCCTTCACAACCCCTAACAGCTCTTCATATGTCAAATTCTTCCGGACATATACACTTTTATTAATGGCGCTGACATATCTTTGGCTTCCATCCGATAGTTCACGATAATTATATAAATAATTCTCGAAAGTGATATAAATTAGTCCCGAATGTGATATAAATAAGTCTCGATATTGATTTAAATAAGTCCCGAAACTGATATAAATAAGTCCCGAACAATTAAATAATTAATTATTCACCATATGAAAACTAGTCAAACAACAACATTAATCCTTCTTCCTTGGGAAAAATTGTCCCTTGTAAATCATAGTGTTAGGTGTACTAGAACCCATGGTGCTCATGTCGCCAAACGAAAATGACTCTAATCCAGGGATGACCCACGTTGTTTGATTGTTCGAACTAGAAATGTTATGCTCTCCTTCCACGTGTCTTCCCGATGCATCATGTTGTTCAGGACCATAACCAATATCAAAGCGGTCGTCTAACTGCGGTTCCAAGTCACGGTCAAAATGAGGTACGGTATAAGGTGCATCAAGGTCAATTGTCTCGTACGAATCATGGATAGCATTATTATCAGATTGTCGTGTTTCTACGGGATTTTGATTGATTTGAATGTCATCACCCATGACCCGTTCCTCGTATCTTCTTTCAACAAGTGTAACACACACTTTCAGAATTACCTTGTCTTCCCCTAATAGAAACTGAACGTCATCATCATCCTCTATCATAGTGCGACATGTACTGTCTGGACCAACAGATATTGATTCTATGTCAATTTCATATCTGTTCGGATCATGTTTGACAATGGCCTTCACAACCCCCAGTAGCTCTTCATATGTCAAATTCTTCCGGACATATACACCTTTATTAATGGCGCCGACATATCTTTGGCTTCCATCCGCTAGTTCATTCCATCGTCCATTATACGATATCAATATTCTAACTCGATCCATTGTCCTACAAACAAATAACACTATCAAATCAAATTACTCACCATATGAAAACTAGTCAAAAAATAAAAGTAATTCGGATTCATCCTAGTAAGTCTCGAATTAATGGAATTAAGTCTCGAATTTAATATATATATAAGTCTCGATAATGATATAAATAAGTCTCGCATGTGATATAAATAAGTTTCGATAACGATATAAATAAGTCTCGGCTGTGACATAAATAAGTTCCGAATAAATAAGTCTCGAACATGATATAAATAAGTCTCGAAAGTGATATAATTCATTATTCACCATATGAAAACTAGTGAAACAAACAACAATAACAGTAGTTCATCCCAGTAAGTCCCGAATTAATGGAATTAAGTCTCGAATTTAATATATATATATATAAGTCTCGATAATGATATAAATAAGTATCGCATGTGATATAAATAAGTTTCGATAACGATATAAACAAGTCTTGCTACGAGTATAAATAAGTCTCGAAGATGATATAAATAAGTCTCGAAAGTGATAGAGTTAATTATTCACCATATGAAAACTAGTGAAACAAACAACAATAACAGTAGTTCATCCCAGTAAGTCTCGACAATTAAATAATTAAGTCTAGAAACATAGATAAATAAGTCTCAAAAATAATATAAATAAGTCTCGAAACAAATACAATTATGTCTCGATACGAATACACATATGTGTCGAAATCAGGACTTATTTTCTGGAAAACCAGTTTTCTAGAAAAGACAGTTTAACGACAAAATCCGAGTTTTCCACAAAACCAGATCGAAATGAAGAATTAGCTTCACTTCAACATATAGATCTAACAAATTGAAAGTGAAAGTTTCCATACCACAATTGAAATGGAGGAAATTTACCTTTTCAACTCTTCAATCTTCAAACCTTGGCATAAACTTATTGGATCTACTCTTCAAATCTGGACATTTTTGAAATATTACCTTGTGAATGAATGAAAGAACATATGGAAAAGTGACTGAATCTAAAAATGAATGGAGAGAAAATGATAAGTCGTAGAACGGTTGAGAGAAGAGAAAAAATAGAGAAAATTTGAAAGAGGAAATGATAAGTAAAAGTTGTAAAAGTAAAAGAAGGGGCATTTTTGTCAGCACACCTTTTTAGGTGCTAATAAAACAAGACTTATTATAGTAGTGCTAGTTGCACAACTCAACTTCCAAATGGTGCTATTTTGAACCATTCCCTCATATTTCAATTGCTCTATTGTGAATGTATTATTCAATTAATGGTAAAATCAAAATATATTATTCACTTGATCCGTTCAATACATCATATATACTAGGTCTTTTGTTTAAAGTCTTTCACTTGGTGATTCTAGACTCATCACTTCCCAATTGAAAACAAAATACTCACAACTTTAATCAAGATAAGGTGTCCAACATCTATCTTAAGTTGTGAACATTTTTAGACGAAATAAATTGTTAACAGAAATTTTGCTCGGGACAATAAATCTCAGTTTGCACCCTCAAGATCATTACCACGTAGGTGATGACCAAGGTAGAATGTATATGTATATAACAGTGCCTAATGTAATGACAAGGAGACAATGATAATGTTAGCTACTCGAAAGAAATAAAAGTCTTCCTTTATTGATAACATATGGTATACATCTCTCTCTCTTTCAAATTGCTCTCACTTTTCTCTAGGGGATAGTTGGGTACTTGTGTGCATGTCGAATAGTAGTCTCCTCTTTTCAGAAGGAGGAAGTCCATCCTTTATACAATATCTTCATAGGTTTAATCTCATTGATTCCCTCTTGATTTTCTCCTCCCTCCTTATCGGACGGGATTCTTACCTTTAAATGTCATTGACTTTGAGTTAATTGCTCAGTTGAGGATATCTTGGTGGAAATCAATTTGTTTCCTACTTAGACTCTATTACTTGTTCTATACGTATGTAACGTATTTAGATGTGATCATGTGTATCTTCGGGTCTAGCATGACTCCATAGGGGTCTGAAAATACACAAAGTGTGTCTAATACAATCTAGAGGGGGGGGGGGGGGGGGGGTGAATAGGTTTTAGTTGATTTATTACCAAATTTTCGACTTAATCAATTTTAATAATCCTACTCCATATTAGAAATCAATCAATCCAATATAAATATGCGGAAAACAATAAAAACACAAGGATTGATTTACGTGAGAAACCCTCCAACTGGGCAAAACTCACGGGCTATCCTTCTAGCCACATACGGTCCTCAAATCCACTATTTGAACGAAAGTTTACAACCTAGGTTGACCTCAAGTCACACCTACTTGGTCACTAACCCTTTCACTCTACCCAACGGGTCTTTAATAGTAATTCTTGACCACAAGCTTGTGCACTAACTCACTTAGTCACAAAGCTTAACAATCAATGAAGAGGTTAAACAACCTATGTGAATATGTAAAAGATATTCAAACATGCAATTAATGCTAGGCAACAATAAATGCTTATCTAAGGATTTAAAGATGTCAATAAATGCAAATCCTAGATATCAATATCTAAATGCAAATGCATGAAGATTTAGCTAGAAGGGTAAAATCGTCCTAAATGCTAGCTATTAATGAACAAAGATCTCAACCAACAAACAACAACTCAATCATGTTATAAATGCCAATAAACATAAAGATATGCAATAAAATCACATAAAAGAGCTAACCCTAGGCAAACAAGAACATAAATAAATACAATGAGATTTAGAGCATGTTCAAGTTACCTAGTCAATGAAAGCAAGAAGAATCCATGATGAGATGATGCTTGAAGAGGTTAAATGCACATGGATTTGTGTTTGGTTGAGTAAAGATGAGTTCTTGGGAGTTTCTCTCTCTAAGGGAAGCTTGGCCTCTCAAAAATGGCTTCTTGAACTCATAAAAACGAGTAAGGAAGAAGATAGAGTATATATAAGGGAGCCCTAGTTGAAACAACGTCGTTTTGAACTTAGGGCACAGGCCGCGGTATGGGCAACAGAGGCCTACTGGATAACACCGCGACATGGGTCGCTTTGCGTGCAAGTGTACAGGAAGCGGTACAGGAAGCATGACCCTGCTGAGGTATACCGCTCTGTATGCCGCGGTGCAAGCATGTCTTGCCAAGCGGTCTAGGCCGCGCTAAGAGAAGAAATTTTCTTTTCTGGGCAAACTCAACACACTAAGAGATGTGCAAAATGTGCAAGTGTGGAGTGTGAAAAGAGGCATACAATACATCATTCAATAACATGAAGATAAGAACAATAATGCATGCAAGTGAGTGTGTGCAACTAGATCTTTTCAAAGAAATTTAAACTAGTGAGATACCTTTGAAGTGCTCTTTGAGAGAGATGATGTCCTTGAAGCTTGATCACACTCAAGAGGCCTAAATTACCCTTACAAAGAATAATCCCCAATGTGCTTTGTCAACGAAATAAGCCAATCAAAATATGAGGAACTTACAGGGTCGTTGAATGTATCACGGTGTGGTACATCAGTTTAGTGAGGTCGATCAAGTTCTGGCCCCGATATTGAGAAGTTTCGTCCAGCTAGAAGCTAGGTCTGGCCTCCCTTGACCTTTCGAAGCTAGGTGCGGCCCCTAAGGACACTCCCTGTATCAGCGAGGTATAGGCGAGCTTCTGGAGAAATTACTAGGTAACCTCGACTTCGGGGGGATTTCCTGTTTTCAGGTTCGGTGACGCGGGTTTGATCTGACCATTCCGGGCTCTATTCTGGATGTTTCTGGAGCCTGCCCTTATTCCTGCGGGGCTGTATCGTAGCTCGGCTTTGGGTAACATGGTCTTCTGGTGGAAAATCTCGGGCATGTAGCCAGGTCTGGAGGGTGGAAAATTTCCCTTTGGTCCTTAGCCAATTTTGGCTATTAACAGAAGTCCCTTCTGACTTGAACACCAGACGTCGAGCTTGGGGTTGGGGTCAGATTTTTTATTTTATTTAGGAAATCTTTCCTTTTTTACCGTTACTGGAATATTGAGGAAATCTTCTCATTAATTGCGTAAGTGACGTGGCGTGAACTGACTAATTTATTTCCGAATTAATCCGGTTGCGTTACGGCAGTCCCTGAGATTCTTTATCGTTACCAGAATCTTGGGGAGATCTCCTCATTAACTGCGCAAGTGACGTGGCGTGAGCTGACTAGCTTGTTTCTGAGTTAATCCGGTTACGTTACGGCAGTCCCCGAGATTCTTTGCGATCTCAACCGAAGATCTCAACAGCTCGTGCTGCTGCCTTCTTGCCTATATATATATCTATTTATCTCAACGTCTTTCTCACATCTTTCAAACTCAAATTTTTCCCAAGATATACTTTCTCTCATAACCTTTCTCTCAAGCTTATCTTTTTCTTCATTCTTCATCCTTACTGACTTCACCATGTCGAAAACCAGTCATGATTCAGTTGACTCCATAGTTGATGGCGATGAAGTCTTTAGCCTTTTCCCGGGGAAACAGGAAAGTAGGAGCTTAGACAGCGACGATTCCCCCCCCCCCAACCCGCAACGTCGGCGGTCAAACAGGAATATGTCCATTTTGACTGGGTTTTCCAACCACCCTGACCATCCTTTGGATATTACCGATGAAGACTCAGACAAAGAAGTGGGCGGCGACGCCGCGGGAGAACATCGAGTCCCAGCTTTTGGCCCCCTTTTGGAGAGGCTCCCTCCTTATAACTTCAGGGTTGTCCTTGATTCCATCGCCGATCCAGTCGTGATTGACCGTTTGAGGTCGAAGTATGGCATCCCCGATAACGTTTCCATCTCGGTGCCCCCCAAGGGTTACGAGTTCTTCAACCCCCCTAAAGGCGTGCTTCCAATTCATGTGGCGGCTCTCGAAAATGGGGTTAGGCTTCCCCTTCGTCCGACTCTTCGGCGGGCTCTTAACGCCATCCAGCTTGCTCCCCTCCAGTTGATGCCTGGCTTCTGGAGGCATCTGATTGGTTTTCTACTGCTATAGAAGGAACAATGTCAGTTGAGCAAGGTGACGAGAGAGCCGTTGGCAGAGGAGCTGGCCTATCTTTTCCAGATTGGGAGCCTGTCTGGCGCTCCTCGAGGCCAGTTTTATGCTAAGGCCAAGAACAAGCTCAACTTTGTTATTCCTGACGCTTCGAAGAAGGACCCCGTCTGGAAGGAAGAATGGATCCTTGCGGGGGATGATTGGGGGAGCTCGATTTTCATTGGAGGGCATGAGTTCGAGGTTCATACAGCTTTCAGTGACAAACCCTCGTGGGACCGGGACTCCCTGCCCTCTGAATCTGAAGCCATTTTGAGGGCTATTTTAGCCAGGAATTACTTGAACCTGAAGTTCCCCACTGCTGAAGCCTTCGATCCTCGTAGGGTGAACCAATACCTGCGGATCTCAGACGCTACTCTTCGTAAGTGTCATTGAATTGCCTTGCCTTGCCTTGTTGATTAGCTTGGTTCTGACATTTTCCTTTTTAATTTGTTTATTCACAGTTTTTATCGTTGAACCAGCTTCCCGCAATGTCTCACGCTCTCCTCAAGCTAGAATTTATCTTCCCTTTGCTGGGGTCGAACCAGCTCTTGCTCCATCTGCCTCCCCAGCTGGGTCCAAGATGGCCAACCTTGCGTCACAGGCTTTCCGGGCTTTGGGTAAAGCTCCCCAGGTTGTTGGTCGGACTGCTTCAGCCCCTTCTGCTGTAGTCGCTAAAGTTGCTACCCCCTCGATTCGCCCGCCTGATTCCGCTACGCTTCCAACCCCCCAAGCTTCAGAGGATTCTGGAAGGGGTGTCGCAAGGATTCTTTCCAGCCGTTCCCGGCCTCAGTCGAGCTCGACGGGGCAGGACGAAGTCCTGGAACAATTCATCGCGTCTTGTCCGGGCGGTGGAATCTCCAGGATGGCTTCCATGCCCGTGGATGTCCTGATTACCAAGGGGTCTGCTATTTTAGCTGAGGTAATTGCATTTCCTTCGTACTACTTTTGCTAATTTGTTCAGTTTCTAACTCTAGCTTTGTATTTTGTAGGCCTTCAAATTTAATGTAGCGATGGGCCAACAAGTAACCCTCCTCCGCGATCGAGCTGCAAAAGCCGAAGCCGAAGCCGAGAGAGCCATGGGATTGCTCAAGCAGGCTCAGTCCTTAGTGGAAGAGATGACCTCCAACCAGGGAAAGGTTGAGATCGAGATGGCTGAGCTTCGTTGTGACCATGAGAGGACGAAGCAATCTTATGATCAAGAGTGTCTTCAATCTACCCGGCGGGCTAGACAGAGGGATTCTTGGAAAGCTGAGGCTAAAAAGTTGGACCTCCAGAATCAGTCTTTGATTGCTCAGGTGACCAAGCTGCAAGCTGACGCGGAGACCTCTTTTAGCGATGGATACTTCTATGCTTCCTTTCAGGTCGCTGAAGCTCTCCCTCTTCCATTTGATCTGTCATCTATTGCCTGCTGGGATAGACAGGAAATGATGATTAAGGCTGCCGAGTTATCTCACCCTGATGGCGACGAGGCTGTTCCTTCGAACCAAACAGGAGTCGGAAAACAGCTCTGCCAGACAGATCCTCCATTTCCACCTCCTCCCTTTACTACTTCAGGTCCCGGGGAGTCATCCAGCAAGGTTATGTCTTCTCGATCCGAGGGGGACTAGCCGGGAGCTGGGGAAGGAGCTAGGAGCCCGTCTGAGGAACCCCCTATAATGGAGATGGAGGTCGACAGGAGCCAGACGGGGTTCATGGCTGTCCTTCTCGATGCGGCTATCCCGTCTGAGGTTATGGAAGTGATTAATGAAGTCTTGGAGGAAGATCCTGCTGATCAACAGATGGAGCCTCTAAATGGATGGGCGGTTGGCGAGGATAACCAAGATGGACAACTTCCTGAAGGAGGGGTCGATGGCGAGGATCAGCGTGAAGGAGGAGGACCGGCAGAGGAAAACCCAGAGAGTCCCAAAGCTTGAAGCAGTTCGTTCATGGCTTGTCTTGATTCCCCGGAAAAAGGGGTGGGCACCTCATTTTGCCCTTATTTAGCTTAGCTTTCCTTTTTTTTTTATAGCCCGAGCTCGGGGGTTGGGCCCCCCGTTGGATGGATGTAGCCTTACCGGGGGATAGGCTCCTCTTATGATGAGAAATCAAATCACTTTGAGAACTCTTGTTTCATTCCTGGTTTTGAATAGGAACCAGAATTGTATCCGCAACAACAATTTGTTCATACTTCATTAAAACTTTGGTAAGGAATTCTTATTATGATGATCTTGATTCTACACACGAAAACAAACTGTTAATAGCCAAAATTGGCTAAGGACCAAAGGAAAATTTTCCACCTCCCAGACCTGGTTCCATACCCGAGAGTTTCCACCAGGAGACCTCTCTATCCAGAGCCGAACTACGATATCACCCCAGGAACAAGGACGGGCTCCGGAAACATCCGGGATAGAGCCCGAAACGATCAGATCTAGCCCGCATCACCAAAGCTAGAAGCTCCCCGAAGTCGAGGTCACCTCGCATACGCTCCAGTGACTCGCCTATACCTCGATTAACACAGAAGAATGTCCCTAGAAGGCCGCACCTAGCTTCGAAAGGTCAGGGGAAGCCACACCTAGCTTCGAAAGGGTCAAGGGAAGCCAGACCTAGCTCCAAGCTGGATGAAGGAAGGCCGCACCTAGCTTCGAAAGGGTCAAGGGAAGCCAGATCTGGCTCCAAGTTGGATGAAACTTCTCAGATATTAAGGTCAGAACACTAATCAACCTCACTGGTTGGTGCACCACACCATGCCATATTCAATGACCCCTATAAAGGATCATGCTGCAACGACCTGTATAAAGGATCATGCTGAAAGGATACGAGGGATACACTGAATCATATCTAGAAACGTTACCTATATGCAGAACAAGTAATAGAATCCAAAAAGGAAATAAGCTGATCTCCACCACGATACTCTCAATTCGGCAAAGTCAATGACATTAAAACAAGAAATCCCGCCCGATAAGGAGGGGAGAGACTGAGAAAATCAAGGGGAGAATCAGTCTGTTTGACCTATAAACTATGTATAAATAGAAAAGAAAGAAAATGGAAAAGAGGAGACTACTATTCGACAGGCATACGACAAACATTCAACTATACCCTAGAGAGAAATTTGTATATCATACATGTTCAATAAAGAAAATATTATTCTCTTTTGGATGTTAAACTATATCATTGTTCTTTCATTGTTCTTGATCATTTCGAAACGCATTGTTGACATATAAGATCAATCTTGGCCACCACCTACGTGGTAGTGGTCTTGAGGGTGTTAACTGAGATTTCTCACCTTAAGCAAAATTTCCGTTATCACTTTTTGGCGCCGTCTGTGGGGAATTACCCTACACCCAATTAACTAGTTATTTGCATTTACATTTCAGTTGTTTTATAGGAACTATGAGGCTCCGCTCCTCCCAAGGCCAGCATAGAGTCCCGGAGCAACCTCCAGCGAGGCTAACATGAAAAGCCCCAAGAAATGGGAGAAAGTCTGGATATAGTAGTCAAGCTCCGATCCAGACAACCAATACGCGGGCAACTGGCCACCCTATAGTAAGCCAGGCAGCGCTCGACCAACAAGCGGCGGCCTTCGTAGAATCTATCCGCGTCCGCCTTCTCGCTGAAGGAATCACGATCCAGCCAACCAACCTGAATGATCAAGGAGAGCCGAGCAGGCTCGGGGCTAGGCCACATGCTTTCGATCGCCTAGGACCTCCTCTTCCAGAGCCGACTCGAGATAGATCAGGGCCCCAACGTTCGATCCGGGATAGGCTGGGACCCATGCCCCCAGTTTCCGAAAAGACTTTCACAATATGAACACAGGCTAGTTAAGTCTGCCGCAGATGCTTTTACCCGGAAGCCACAAGGGCTATCTCATCCAACTACATCCAGGAGAACTGCCCGGGCTCTAGAGGAGGAAAGTAGACAAACTCCCCGAGTGGATCATGTCCTGGAGGAGGACCAGATAGAAATTGCCAGTTCATCAGAAAGATTCGACAGTGAGGAATCTAAGGTTAACTCGAAGAGACCTGGGAACAAGCGACTGAGGGATCAGCTGGCAAAGCTACAAAAAGAGGTCCAGTAGATAAGGAAGGGAAAAAGTAAGGAAGACAAAAATGATCCCCTGAGCGAGATGAACGCTCCCTTCACTAGGAGGATCCGGGAAGCAGAGCTCCCCCCAAAATTCAAAATGCCAGCAGATAAGTTCTCTGGAACGGAAGATCCTCTAAGCCACCTAGAGAGCTTCGTTCAACAGATGGAGGTCCAGAACACTACCAGAGCTGCTATGTGCAAAATGTTTCCAACGACCTTGACCGACTACGCGAAAACCTGGTTCAGGAAACTGCCCGTTGGTAGCGTGGATTCTTTCACGAAATTATCAACAGATTTTTGCTCACAATTCCAAGGAGTCAAACCTCGCCCGAAAGATCCCATACACCTCCAATATGTGGTCCAGGAACGGAGTGAAACTCTTCGATCGTACGTGGAGCGATTTCACAAGGAGGTCATACAAATGGGAGTCTTCACTGAAAAAGAAACCCTCGCCAACTTCAGGTGAAATTTATGGGCAGGAAAGCTTTTCCGTTCTTTCGCCAAGAGACCTCCTGAGACTTACCAGGAGGCCTACGACCGGGCTCTTGAGCAGATCGAGATCGACGAACAACTCAAGGTCAAGATGGAACACGACGACATGAGAACGGCGAAGCGTCTGAAGAAAGAAGCCCCCAAATTTGAGCCAGTACAGAAAACTCAGAATAAACCTCCCAACAGGTCGACCTATTGCCTCCCTGCTCCTCTGCATAGGCCAGAAAGATATCCAGCGAAACGAACCCTCCCCGGGCTTCACCGCCTCTCAGGACTGTGGCTCCAGTAATGGAAGGGGAAAAAGGGTATGACTGCTACACCCCTTTGAATGCTTCCAGGGAAATAGTCTACCTTGCCATACGAGATAAAGGGTTGCTCCAAAAGCCCGCTCCCATGAAGGCCCCAGCTGACAGGAGAAACCGGTACAAGTACTGCGACTTCCATGAAGATGTGGGCCACAACACCTCAGCGTGCTATAATTTACGCAACCAGATTGAAGCCCTAATAAGGGGAGGATGCTTGATTGAGTTCTTACAACAGGTTAAAGATAATATCAGAACTGGAAGGGAGGTACAAGCTGAAATCCGTGAGGACGTAGAAAAGAGGAAAGGGGAGCAGACTGACTTAATGCAACAGATCCAGGTGATACACACTATCAGCGGAGGTCATACACTGGCTGTCGTTTCCAATAACTCCTGGAAAAACCAGGTAAGAAAGGTTCCCCACATCGGAGAAAGCCGAGGGATATTTGAAGTCAGCCAGAGCCCAACAGAGCCCTCCCAATCAGCACAGATCGTATTCACTGAAGCAGATGTCTTCAACACTGTGCAACCTCATAATGATCCTATGGTAATCACGATACAGATCTCCAACTGTCTGGTCCATCGCGTGCTCGTGGATACATGTAGTAGTGTAGATATCCTCTTCAAGGATACCCTGGGAAAATTGAACCTGAAGCAACGTTGTTACAACAGCTGTACCACTCCGCTTTACGGTTTCACTGGAGACCAGTGGGGTCAATGATCCTTCCAGTAATCATCGGGATCACCCCGCTCCAACAGAATGTTATGACCGACTTTGTTGTGGTGGACACCCCATCAGCCTACAACGCCATCCTAGGGAGACCTTTCCATATACCACAGCGTCTTGAAATTCCCAGTTGGAACCAAAGTAGGAGAGGTACGCGGAGACCAGTAGACAGCCAGGAAATGCTACACAGTATCTACCAATCCTACAGCCCTAGCGAAACAGTGTGTACATGTGACATTAGTCCAGGAAGACAGGGATACGTCTCGGATAACCCAAGAGGAGAAGGAGCCCGCGGAACATCCTGGGCATCCGGAGAGCGAACCTATTATGCCTATGAGGAAGAACGGAGTAAGGAATGGGCCAGCGGGCAGCCCGTAGATAAACTAGAAGAGATATCTATCAGGAATGACGATCCCTCCAAGGTCGTCAAGGTCGGAGCCACCCTTGATCTAGAAGTAAAAAGAGGGCTGATTGACCTTCTCAGGGAATTCAACGACATCTTTGCCTGGAACCATGATGAAATGCCTGGAATCCCGGCATCGTTAGCCACCCACCGACTAGCAGTAGATCCAACAGTCAATCCCGTCAAGCAGAAGAGCCGTCACTTCAATGCTGATAGGAACGCGGCGGTGCAGGAAAATGTTGATAAATTGATCAAAGCAGGGTTCGTCAGAGAGGTGCGTTACCCCGAATGGGAAATGGCGTATGTGTGTCGATTACACCGACCTCAACCGGGCTTGTCCGAAAGACAGTTTTCCTTTACCAAAGATCGACATGCTGGTTGACTCCACATCCGGAAATAAACTTTTGAGTTTTATGGACGCATTCTCAGGATACAACCAAATTAAAATGCACCCGGCTGACCAAGACAAGACCAGTTTCATTACTGGGCAGGGCTTATACTGCTACAAGGTGATGCCGTTTGGTTTGAAGAATGTGGGGGCCACATACCAGCAACTGGTTAACAATCTGTTCAAGCCCGATATAGGAAGGACGATGGAAGTGTACATCGACGACATGATCACAAAATCCCCAACCACAAAAGGATATCAGGAAGACCTTCGCAAAACCTTCCTCATACTGAGGAAAAACCAGATGCGTTTGAACCCCTCCAAATGTGCCTTTGGGGTAACGGCAGGGAAGTTTCTGGGCTTCATGGTTCATGAGAGAGGTATAGAAGCCAACCCAGAAAAAATCAAAGCTATCTTGGACCTGGAATCCCCGACCTCGCTCAAGCAAGTACAGATTCTGACTGGACGGGTGGCGGCACTCAACAGGTTTATCTCTCGCTCCACCGATAAATGTCTCCCTTTCTTTAAGGCCATCAAACAAGGGAAGAACATGAAATGGAGCCAGGAGAGCGAACATGCGTTTCAAGCTTTGAAAGAGTACCTAACAAACCCCTCATTGTTAGTCAAGCCGATTCTCGGAGATGAGTTACAGATCTACCTGGCCGTATCAGAAACTGCAGTAAGCGGGGCTTTGGCCAAGGATTGTAGCGACGGTTTTCAAAGACCCATATACTATGTGAGTCATGCTTTGACCAAATCAGAAAGGAATTACATTCTCCTGGAAAAGCTCGCTTATGCTCTGGTGATCTCAGCAAGGAAAATCCGTCCCTATTTTCAAGCTCACACAATAGCAGTGGTGACAGACCAACCCCTCCGCCAATTCTTGCAAAGACCAGACGTGTCAGGAAGGCTAGTCTTATGGGCACTAGAGCTCACTCAGTTTGACCTAAAGTATAAGCCCCAGACTACGATTAAGGCATAGGCTTTGGCCGACTTCGTGGCAGAATTCTCAACGATCCCAGATCCAGATGATCCCCCAGTATCAAATGAGGTACCTGAGAAGATATCCGAGGTCGACAATTGGCCGGAGGGCTGCAAGCCATGGATCCTCTTTTCAGATGGAGCATCCGAGCGAGCCGGGGGAGGAGCTGGTATAGTTTTAATTGATCTGGAGGGGACCGAATTCTGTCACTGTTTCAGATTCGAGTTTAAAGCTACCAACAACGAAGCAGAATATGAAGCCCTCCTAGCCGGGATGAAGGTAGCCATTGAACTAAAGGCCGACTACCTGCAGATCAAGAGCGATTCATGTGTAGTTAGATGTGATCATGTGTATCTTCGGGTCTAGCATGACTCCATAGGGGTCTGAAAATACACAAAGTGTGTCTAATACAACCTAGAGGGGGGGGGGGGGGGGGGGGGTGAATAGGTTTTAGTTGATTTATTACCAACTTTTCGACTTAATCAATTTTAATAATCCTACTCCATATTAACAATCAATCAATCCAATATAAATATACGGAAAACAATAAAAACACAAGGATTGATTTACGTGAGAAACCCTCTAACTGGGCAAAACTCACGGGCTATCCTTCTAGCCACATACGGTCCTCAAATCCACTATTTGAACGAAAGTTTATAACCTAGGTTGACCTCAAGTCACACCTACTTGGTCACTAACCCTTTCACTCTACCTAACAGGCCGTTAATAGTGATTCTTGACCACAAGCTTGTGCACTAACTCACTTAGTCACAAAGCTTAACAATCAATGAAGAGGTTAAACAACCTATGTGAATATGTAAAAGATATTCAAACATGCAATTAATGCTAGGCAACAATAAATGCTTATGTGATCATGTGTTGTTTAAATATGTAAAGGATTTATTATTGCCTAGCATTAATTGCATGTTTGAATATCATGTCGTCGATATATACCTCCATCGTCCTTCCTATCTCGGGCTTGAACAGTTTGTTAACCAGTCGCTGGTATGTAGCCCCTGCATTCTTCAAACCAAACGGCATCACCTTGTAGCAGTACAAGCCCTGCCCAGTAATGAAACTGGTTTTATCCTGGTTAGCCATGTGCATTTTAATTTGATTGTATCCTGAGAACGCGTCCATAAAACTCAAAAGTTTATTTTCAGACTGTGGAGTCAACCAGCTGATCGATCTTTGGTAAAGGAAAACTGTCTTTTGGACAAGCCTGATTGAGGTCGGTGTAATCAACACACATACGCCACTTCCTATTCGCCATTGTAACCATGACCACGTTGGCGATCCATTCGGGATAGCGTACTTCTCTGATAAACCCTGCCTTGATCAATTTATCTACCTCTTCCTGCACTGCAGCGTTCCTATCAGTGTTGAAGTGACACATCTTCTGTTTGACAGGCTTGACTGTTGGATCTACCGCTAGTCGATGTGCGGCCAATGATGCCGGGATTCCAGACATTTCGTCATGTCTCCAAGCGAAGATGTCGCTGAATTCCCTGAGAAGATTAATTAAACCTTCTTTCACTTCTGGTTCAAGGGTGGCCCCGACCTTGACATCCTTGCAGGGATCGTCATTTCTGATGGGTATCTCTTCAAGTCTATCTACGGGCTGTCAGTTGGCCAACTCCTTGCTCCGTTCCTACTTATAAGGCATAATAAGTTCACTTTCTGGATGCTGAGGATGCTCCGCGGGCTCCATTTCTTCCTGGATTATTCGGGATGTTTCCATGACTTCCTGGACTAATGCCACATGTACACATTGTTTTGCTAAAGCTGTAGAATTGGCAGACACTGCGTAGCATTTCCTGGCTGCCTGTTGGTCTCCACATATCTCTCCCACCTTGGTTCCAACCGGTAATTTCAGGACATTATGGTACATGGACAAGACTCTCTTCAAGGAGGACATGAATGGTCTCCCTAGGATGGCGTTGTAGGCCGATGGGGTGTCAACCACAACAAAGTCGGTCATAACATTCTGTTGGAGAGGGGTGATTCCAATGATTACTGGGAGGATCATCGACCCCATCGGTATGATCGAATCTCCAGTGAACCCATAAAGTGGAGTGGTACAGCTATTGTAACAATGTTGCTTCAGGTTTAATTTTTCCAAAGTATCCTTGAAGAGGATATCTACACTGCTACCTGTATCTACACTGCTACCTGTATCTACGAGCACACTATGGACCAGACAGTTGGCAATCTGTATTGTGATTACAATATGATCATTATGAGGTTGCATGGTGTTGAAGACATCTGCTTCAGTGAAAACGATCTGTGCTGACTAGGAGGGCTCCATCGAGCTCTAGCTAACCTTGAAGATCCCTCGACTTTCTTCTATGTTGGGAATCTTCCTCGCGTGGTTTTTTTGGGAATTATTGGAAATGCCAGCCAGTGTGGGACCTCCACTGATGGTGTGTATCACCTGGATCTGTTGCATTAAGTCAGTCTGTTCCCCCTTCCTCTTCTCTGCGTCCTCACGGATCTCGGTTTGTACCTCCCTTCTATCCTCTATTGTGCCTCTCTTTAAAGATTTCCGTTTACACTAGCTTAAGATGAATAGATGTTGATATGGTTTTCATGTTGATAATCCAATTACTCATTTACATATGCTTGAAGCAAATTCACACACACACATTTGTTTTGCTTTTAAGTGAACTTGTTTTACTATCAATTTTAAAAGAATTATGAGAGAGATTGAAAATCTTGGTGTATCTATCATAGTTTGTGGAGCTTATTTTTGTTGAATTTCTTTAAAATTGTTTGATTGTGTGATTGTATAGATATCATTGTAAACAATATCATATTTTGATCTTAGATATAGCATTTATCAAAGGGGAACATTGTATGTTAAACTTTGTTCTCTTTTATGATATGTTCACATGATTTGTTTTGGTAGATATTGGCATATTGTTTGTTTAGAATATTGGATCTTGAAAACGCATGACACTTATCTCATATTCCTTTATATGCATTGTGATTCATTATTTTATGCCTTTATATATTTGTTTTTGATTTGGTCACTTTTATGACATTTTAAGACTAACATGTTTTGTTTTTTCCACTCATGTTTGTTTCTTGTGATAGTTTTTCTGCTACTCAAACTATGGGAAGATCTATACCAATCGGACTTGGTAACCCTTCTAAACCTATAGAAAAATAAAAATCCACTTCATCTACCTCTTAGAAACCCAAGACCAATAGATTGAATCCATTAGGTGTGATGGGAACTAAAAAGCTTATCTTAGAAAGGGGTATTGATTTATGTGAGTGTAGAGGATCTTATGTTCATCGTATCATTATTGATAGGCATTGGGGAACTTGGATTAATATGCTTGGTGTGGTCAAAGATAGTATGGTTAGAGAATTTTACCATGATTATAAGCATAGTTCCACCTTTGAAAATGCCTTGGTGAATATAAGAGGTGTTGTCTTTAAAGTTTGTTCTGAAAATATCCACAAGTTTCTTGGGGTTCCCACTAACATTTCATCGGATTTTCTTGATGTTGAAAATATGGTGCATTTTAATGAAATTGGGAGAACTCTTTGTGAAGACAATGATTTTGAGTGGGGAAAGCGTGCATGCATTAGTTAGAATGAGTTGACCAAAACTAGTGCCTTTTGGCATCACTTTGTTTGTGCAAATCTTGTGCCTTCCACAAATGTTACCGAATAGAACAAGGAGAATGTCAAGATTGTGTTTGCCTTGGTCACTAACAAGCATATAAACCTTGGGGATATCTTAAGGCAACATATTGAGAGCTCGGCTCGTTCAACTAGGTTGGACAAAAAGCTAGCTTATCCCGGGTTTATAACTCATTTGTGTATGGCTTTTGATGTTGATAAGGTTGAGAGAGATGTGCTTATACCACCTTTGGAGAAATTTAGAGACAAACGTGTGGCATTTATGTCATACAAAGGTAAAGGTGGATCTAATGATACTTTCAGTCTTTATGGTGATACACAAGAGTCTAGCAATGTATCAAAGTCAAGCTATCTTCCAGAATGGGCCATACAAATGCTAGAAGAGCTTGTGGATTCAGGAAGAAAAGAGATGAGCTAAATCAGAAGGTGGTACAACAAGATGCAAAGATCAATGGCTTGGAAGAGCATTTTTTTTCAAGCAAGGCATCCACCTCTAAATGCTATGTGAGATCATCAAATGGTTCAAAGTTCTTTGATGGCACAAGTGGCTAACAAAGTCTTATGAGATATTGAGGTATCTTTTCTTGTCCTTTTGGCTTCATTGCATGTCAAAAAAGGGGAGAAATATGATACATGCATGATTTAACTTGTCTGTATCTTATTTCAGTTTTTGTTTTTATTTTGGCCTTTTGAACTTCTTATGGCATGTAATAACTTGGATGAGTTTTTTTTTGTGTGATGGATATTATTCATGTATTAAGGGGGAGTATACATGTATCCATGTGAACTTTATTGCTATATTTTAACCGCCAAAAATGGCCAAGGAAACAAGGAAGCGATTTTCCCAGTGTATCGTACCAGTATCGAAGTCGTGCCAAGAATCCCCGATCCAACCAAAGTCGTCCCGGTCCCGAAAAAATTGGGTCTAACATGACCCCGTTCTATCCTTCAACTTTGGTCCGCAACAAGTACCGGGATCCTCTATACCACCGGGAGAGATCGAAGTACTGCGACGACCAGACTCACCCAGACGAGCCAGAGGGAACAACACCCAGTCTTAACATCCTTCAACAAGCGGGTCGAGATGCCCTATATGTAAGAGAACAATCTAGAAGCACCACCAAGGTCACTAACAGACCGGTGAAGGGCTGATGCAAGCCCTAGCAGACTAACCAGCTCGACTAAGGAAGAAACCCCACCAGAATGCAGGAGGGTAGGTAAGCATTACTGGTCGCACAATTGACTTGGAAAAGGAAAGATAATGGATCAAAAGTCCTGGTTGTGCCCCATTGATCGGAACCAACAGTGGGATGACGGTCCAACTCAACCCTACCAGAGGTCAACTCCAATCATCATCAAAGAGGAACCTAAGTTCCAGCAGGCAAAAAGAATACAAAAAGCACCTAGGCAGAAAGAGGAAAGGATGGGAAGAAGCTTCTGACAGTGGCAGCGTTGCAGACACTAGCGTTGTCCCCCATGAAAACTTCATCTATGAAAGCGACCTCTCATTCTAGCTCAAGCTCCTCTATCCACCCAGAATAGATGAAAGCGCCACCTAATCGTTAACCAAGCACCCACATGGGTACTAGGGCATATGTGAGACCATCTTGGCCCTTTAAGGCGTGTGTCGCGCCTATGCCGGATACGAATGAACAGTGGAGATCGTCTAACGGCTATCCCACCTAAAAGAGAGGCCTCTTACCTACCCACTTGATCAACAACTCAGCATTATAGCACGGCTGGAACGATCACAGCCCTCTAAGGCATATGTCGTTGTGGGCCCGACACTAAGGAACAGTGAGGATGGAGTTAAGGGCTTTCTCACTAGGGGACCCTTCCCACCTACCACACCTAGGACACTTTACAAATACCACAACTCGAAGAGAATTAAAGGGTTCTGGACTCTTGACAAAAATAAGAGATACTTCTACTATAGAACGACTAAGCCTCATCCATTTGGCCATGATTGTGTAACTCTTTCTACTATAAAACGATTGGTCTCCTTGATCGAGAACCCCATTGTATGAGAGATAGTGAAAGAGACTGTGAATCCCTCCATTCGGGAAATTGTAATCGAATCAAAGATAATGAGAACCATCATTTATCCATCATTGTCTGAATAACTAGTTGATTTCACCTTATTTATATGTGTAAGAGTATCGTGACCAACTTTGTCACAACTAGTACCAAAACCTCTGGGAACTAATCCAGACTTGTCACTAGCATCACTCGACCCCGCTAGAACATCAACTAGCTACTCAGGACAAAGCCCGGTGCTAGTATCGCGCCTAGAACCGCGACCGGGCTCTCTGGTCCAAGCTCAGGCCCCTCCGACCGTGGAGCACCACTCCATCAGGTCTAGGTGTTATCCTGAAGTAGACACATAATTTTTCAGATAACACTTTGAGGCCGTCTGTGGGAAGAAATCACTGGACCACGGTGGTTTACTTTCATTTGTACTAACCATTTGAGTTATTCAGAACTTGTGTAATGAGGTTGAGATCCCCGTAGGGCCAACCCAACCCATCATGACCATATTCCTACGTGTCCACTCAGGAGAACGCGCTAGAGAGAATGCTCTAATGCAGCCTGACCAGCCGCATCCTAAGGTACCACAAGTACCACGGCCATCTCAGTCGGCTTCAGCTGCTCCACCCTTAGCCTCGACCGCCAGCCTAGTGATCGTGCCAAAATTGTGCTATATTTTGGCCATCAATTCCATATCTTTTAGCTTGTTTTAGAGTGTGTTTTGGTGTCTAATGGCTCGTTTCTAGTCAATGCATGCATTTTCAGGCAAAAAGTGAGATTTGGCGGCAAAAAGGGCTGAAATCGTAAAAAGCTTGTGCAGAATATCCAACTTCGAAGGGTCATATCTCCCTTCTCAGATTGAACCACATTTTGATTCATATATATTTAGAAGGCCCCGGAAGTTTGGTTTCTATAGGTTTTTATGGATTGCGATTCTGAGTCTTTTAGAGGGAGTTATGCTCATTTTAGTAACTAATGCGCGGGCAGTGCGCCAGTACTCCGTAGGTAACCATACCAACGCACTGTGAGCCGTGAATCTAACGGGAACAGCCTAAAGATGGCTTTTAGGCAATATTAAAGGGGTAATATTGTTATTTCATGCCCAGATCATGCACTAGCCTCCAAACCCTATAAATACACCACTTTTTTTCAATACCCAACACATTCATTAGACCTTTGATAACCTAGATCACAAAAACACTCTCCAAACATCTTCTTCATCAAATCAAGAGAGAGAGAAGCTTCAAAGGCATCCATGGGAGGTTTTCCTCCATGGATTGCCTCGCCACTACCACTTTATACCATCATCATCCATCTTTGAGGAGGATTCAAGAGGAAAGAGCAATCATTTCATGTCTATGAGGAGGATGAGCTTCAATGAAGGATGGAGACTTGAGATGACAATTGGGTTTCCCCTTTTACTCTTCCTTTTTTGATTTTGTTCTTTGATGTGTATCCCCAATTGGGAAATACGTAAACCTAACACTAGCTCCATCTATTTGATTTACTTGTATTTGATTTCTTTAAGTATTGTCCCATTCAATTGCTTATTAATTTGACACTTTGCTTGTATTAAGTAGGCACATCAACTCTTATGCATGTTCAAGGATAGCTCTTAACTTTACATTCATGTTCATGTAGGGTAGAAATTGGTATGTGTTCATGATTGGGATTATGAGTAGATTAATGTGGATTAGAAGTAGATTAATTACACATCCTATGATTGCTCGTATGTCGAGGATTATCCAAAATGCATATTGTGGATTGATTTGAGTACTATTGGTTGTTTGGGTGGAATTCATGAAGAGCACACACCATACCTTTGTGGGTTTTGGTTCTTGAACCATACGCTTTATGCGACCCTTGGGCGCTGCTCATGCGATACACCATCGATGAGTAGCCACCTATGGTTACGATTCTTGGTCATTGCTCGCACGATACACCATCGGTGAGTAGTGGTCGGGGGTCCCCTTTCATGCTTAATGCTTCCATTCATAGTTGCTTACACGTGATAGGTGAGTAGCAACCGGTGGTCGATACTATTTCTTATCGTTTCAATACTTGTACTTAAACGCGGTCCTTAGTGGTTGCTCACACGATTCACCCTCGGTGAGTAGCAATAGAGGACTAGACGACTCTCTTATTTCCATATCTAGAGGTCATACTAAAGGCTAGGTTGAACCCATGCTCGGAGTGTTTTTACAGTTGGTTACAATATGTGGGGCGAATGTTATGGTGGTCATGAGTACCTTTTGTGTTTATTTTCTTGCATCTCTCATATCCATCCTATTTTCGTAACTTAGGGTGCTTGCCTTTAGAAGTAGATTAATGTAATTAGGAGTAGTTTAATTTAGAAAGGTAAGCACCCAGTTACATTTATCATTTAATCACCATTCTCATCTCTCTATATTTTCCATGTTTTTATTTTCATTTTCCATGTTCTCTCACACACACACTCAAAGGCTACACTTCACATACACCACTCTCACCCTTACCATGTTCTTATTTACATTGCTTTCAATCACTAAAACATGAGACGATCAACGGATGACACCTCCCTAGGGACGATACCCTCGCTTGCCGTTTTACTAGTTTTTAAACTTTAGAGCACATTACATAGGATTTCTTATAAATGTCTTTTTCAATCGCAATTTGGTAACAACACAAAAAGCGAGTTCACCTAACCGCCGAGGATCTGTTAAGCTCCAAGTGGCGGCCTTTGTAGAAGGAATCCACCGGAATATGTTCGGGGCCTCCCGCTCAAGTCACTCTTCCGCTTCCCATGCTCAAGAGGCCGGACCTAGCACTAGGGCCCTTGTGTTCGACATGCTCGGTCTCGCACTACTTCTGGCCTAAAGGCCAACTGCTTCAGAACCGAGCCGAATCCGGCCCGCCATCAAGATTCCCTAGAGAAGGGCAAGCCGCAGTAACAGATAGATCCAGGACTGGAAGCCGAAATGAGACCGAGCGATCTAAACCACAAGATGAGCAATGGAGAGAGACGAGGCATGAGCATAGAACAACCACGACATCTAGAACTACTGGGGAATAAGCAGATCCTGAGGCCCAGTCCAGGGATAATAACTCAAAGCGCCTGAAGGACCAGATGGCAAAGGGCCTAAAAGAGCTAGAAAAGGGGAAGCATCGGGGGAGACCTGAGAACCCCCCTGGACAAGATGCATGCTCCCCTCTCCAAGAAGGTCCAAAAACCAGAGCTTCCACCCAAGTTCAAGATGCCCGTAAAGAAGTAGTCCAGTTTAGAGGTCCTACTTAGCCAACTGGAGTCTTTTATGCATCAGATGGAGGTCCAGAACGTTTCGTGAAAGGCAATGTGCATGATAATCCCTTCCACATTGACTGATTTCGCCAAAACTTGGTTTATGAAGCTCCCCCTAGAAGCATGAACTCTTTCACCCGCTTCTTAGAGGACTTCTGTGCCCAATTCCAATAAGTTAAACCGGGCCCAAAGGACCCTATCATGCTCTAGTATATGGTACAGGAACGAGGAGAGTCACAAAAGACATATGTGGAAAGGTTCCATAAGAAAGTCATCCAGATGAGTGTTTTCGTTGAAAGAGAAACTCTTACCAATTTTAGGAAGAACCTTTGTGTTGGGAAGCTCTGGAGATCATTCAACAAAAACAAGCCAAAGACCTACGAAGAAGGATACACGAGAGCCCTCGAGCAGATAGAACTAGATGAGCAGCTCGGAGTCAAGGTGGAGCATGATGAAGAACTAACCATCAAGCCCCCAATGAAGGAAATCTACAAGGCTGAACCATCTCAAAAGCATAGTAACCGTCCTCCAAAAAGGTCATCGTTCTACCTGCCTCCGCTTCCATATTAAGAAATCCCCAGTCATGAGGCCTTCACCGGTCCGATATGCACCGCCCGCCAAAGAGGTAACATTAGTAGATGGTTAGGAAGTGGCCACCCACAAACATTATACTCCCTTTAACATCCCAAAAGAGGTTATCTGTGTAGCCATCAGGGACAAATGACTCCTCAAGAAGCTGGACCCCATCAAGATCCCTCAAGATTGAATCAGAACTGCTTCAAGTATTGTGACTTCCATGAGGATGTGGGGCATAACACATCAGAGTGCTTCAGCCCTTGCAATCAGTTCAAAAGCTTGATCAGAGGGGGACTCCTAGTGGAATTCCTTCAACAGGTAATGGACGACATCAAGACCGGGAAGGAAGTGCAGATGAGACTCACGGAAGAAGATGAAAGGAAGAAAGACAAATGGAAAGACATTATGCAACAAATCCAGATAATCAATACCATCAGTGGGGGGCGACCTTGGCCGAGACCTCTAACAGTTTAAGAAAGAATTATACGAGGAAGGTACCGCGCCTTCACCGAAAGAGGGTAGGTACTCCGAGTCACTCGGGAAGTTTCAGACCGGTCCCACGACAGCCATATAATCTTCATAGAATACGATGTCTACAACACTGTCATACCCCATGATAACCTAATAGTGGTAACAATCCAGGTGGCCAACTGTCTAGTCCACCACGTCATGATCAACACCAGGAGTAACGTGGACATCCTCTTTAAAAGTGCCTTGGAACTTTTCAATTTAAAGCCTCCCTGCTACAATAGCTGCACCACCCCCCCCCCCCCTCTACAGGTTCACCGGGAACTCCATCCTGCCCACTGGCTCCATGATCCCACCGGTCATCATCGGTGAGGCCTTTCTGCAAGTAAACACCATGATGGAATTTTTCATAGTTGACGGAACGAATACAATATCATCTTAAGGGGGGTCATTCCTCTTAATGATCAGAGAGGTGCTTTCCACCTACCATAATGTGTTGAAGTTCCCTGTAGGAGACATGGTAGGGGAGCTTAGAGGCAATCAGCAAATGGCATGGACCATATCATCTAACCCTACCATGCTGATGAAGCAATGCTCACACATCATAAAGGGGAACCAGACAGGACTGACGGCAACAGGGATGAAGGCGGACTCACCAGAACAAGCCAGCCCAATGGAGGTTGATGAGGAGGAATCCGACCCTAACATGAATGACAAAAAGGAAGGAGATTGTGCAAGAGGACAACCAGTCAAAGAACTATAGATTGTGACAATCGGGGAAGGAGATCCCTTGAGAACAGTGAAGGTTGGGACCACAATGGAACCAGAGCTAAAAGCAACCGTGGAATGAGTCCTGCATAACTATTGCATCGTGTTCGCCCAGAGCCATGAGGAAATGCATGGCATCTCTATGGACCTGATATGTCATTAACTCAATGCGGATCCCACATTCAAGCCAGTCAAACAGAAGAAAAGAAATAAAACTTCAGCAATAAAAGGAACATGGCAGTTCATGAGGAAGTGGACAAGCTCCTTAAAGCAGGGTTTATCAGGGAAAACCGATACCCGGAGTGGATCGCCTTCGTGGTCATGGTCACCAAGGCCAATAGGAAATGGAGCATGTGCGTTGACTATACTGACTTGAACCACGCGTGCCCCAATGATAGCTTTCCACTGCCTAAGGTAGACCAATTGGTGGACTCAACCGCGGGGAACAGACTCATCAGCTTCATGGACGCCTTTTTAGGTTATAACCAAGTTGTGATGCATCCCTAGGATCGGGAGAAGACCAGTTTTATTACCAGCCAAGGTCTTTATTGCTACAAAGTCATTCCTTTTGGATTAAAAAACGACAGGGCCATTTACCAGAGGCTAGTAAACAAGCTGTTCAAATACCAAATAGGAAAAACAATGGAGGTGTATGTCGACGATATGATCACCAAGTCGTAGCAAGCGGAGGACCATGCTGAGCACTTACGCCAAACCTTCGAGGTGCTGTGGTTTAACCAGATGAGACTAAACCCCGACAAGTGCGAATTATAGGTCTTAGCAAAAAAATTCCTTGGATGCATGGTCCACCAGTAAGGGATCGAAGCAAACCCGGCAAAGATCAAGGCCTTCCTCGATCTAGAATCGCCAACAAACTTGAAGCAAGTATAGGGATTGACAGGCCGATTAGCGGCTCTCAACCGGTTCATATCGCGATTGATTGACAATTGCCTCCCAAGGAAATCAAGAAAGGAAAAGCTATGACCTGGGGCCCCGACAACGAGCAAGCCTTACAGGAGCTCAAAAGCTATCTGGCCAGCCCGTCTCTGCTGGTTAAACCCCTGCTAGGTGACACATTGCAACTCTACCTGTCCGTATTGGCCGTGAAAACTAGCACGACGCTTGTAAAAGAGTGTGAATAAAGGGTCCAGAGGCCAGTGTACTATGTTAGCAGATCCTTAAGCAAGTCAGAGAAGAACCTACACCTTACTAGAGAAATTAGTGTTCGCCTTAGTAACAGCATCTAGGAAGCTGCTCCCCTACTTTCATGCCACACCATAGCCGTCATGACAGATCAGCCCTCTCAAGCAGTTCCTACAGCGCCCTGATGTGTCGGTCCGACTCACCTTTTAGGCCTAGAGCTTACGTAATTCGATATTTAGTTCAAGCCAAGGACAACCACCGAAGGGCAGGTGCAAGCAGACTTTATAGGGGAATTTAGTTGTATTGATCTGGGAGACCAACCAATCGAACTGTCCGCTCAACTAGAGCAAAAAAGCAGGGTGATCCAGGAGGCATGGCCAGTAGTGGCTAGAGTGTGGAAATTACACGTGGATCGAGCATCTAGCCAACATGGATGCTGGGCCGAGATTGTACTCACCGACCCCGAAGGTGTAGAATGCTTCCACTACTTCAGATTTGGGTTCCGCGCAACAAGGTTGCACTGTCGTAACTGTAGATGTGTTACACAAATCAAAATATCAGTGTCTATCAATATAACTATTATATATGGTATGATCCTCTACAAGTAGTTCATAATTAAAGTTAGGTCATAAATTTTGATATACCTCTCTAATTATATATTTTCCTTTAAGTGTCATTGATTCTCTAATGAACAATTATATCCTTCATTCCTTTACTGTAAAAGGAGAGCGCTCTAGTTATATTATTTTACAATTTATTTTTTTTTTTTGCCTTTTAATCAAACACTTTATAAACTTTAATAAAATAAAAAAATTAAATAAAATATATGATTCATTAAATAAATAAATATTTTTAAAAAAATAAATAGTTTTAAAAAAATAAATAGTTTAAAAAAATTAAATATATAAATATTTTTTAAAATATTAAGTAAATAAATAATTTAAAACATTAAATAAAAAAGTTTTAAAAAAATCAAATAAATAAATAGTTTTAAATAAATAAATTGTTTAAAAAATGATTGAAAAAATTAAAAAAATTAATTTTTTTAAGAATATCTGGTAATAGGGACAATATAAGTTCTAAATATCTAAGGAGTGTTGGGAATCTTGAAGTTTCTCTCACCATCATCTTTACAGTAAAAGTTTAGATATTTAGAGTTTTTCTTGTCTCTATTAATGAATATCCTTAAAAAATTTAATGTTTTTAAGTTTTTCACTTATTTATTTATATTTTAAATTTATTTATTTAAAACTAATTATTTATTTTATTTATTAAAACTATTTATTTATTTTATTTTTAAAAACTATTCATTTATTTATTTATTTTAAAATTGTTTATTTATTCAAAATATTTATTTATTTAACTAAAAAAACTATTTATTTATTTAAACTATTTATTTATTTAATGAATCATATATTTTATTTAATTTTTTTATTTTATTAAAGTTTATAAAGTGTTTGATTAAAAGGTAAAAAAATAAGTGTAAAATAATATAACTAAGGGCATTTTAGGTATTTTTAAAGTCAAATTTAAATTTTGGGGGTGTTAGTGTATAATAAAGAAACTTATACATCTAAGTGTAACTTGTCCAAACCTCAAGGGGTTCAGTGTAATTAGCCATAATATTAATATATATACTAAAACTGGGTTTGGGTTAATTGCACCCAAATAGACAAAGATACTTATTACACAAAACTAAAACTCATTTAAAATCAAAATTTAAAACTTCCAAGTTCCAACTAATAACATCAAAAATCCATAGAAACTCATAATATCAAAACTCAAAAAATTTCTTCAACAAACAAAATTGGGAAATACAAAATCTCTACCCAATTTTGTTTGTGGAAGAGATTATAGGGAAATACAAAATCTTTACCCAATTTTGAATAGATTTTTATTTATTTATAAAAATTTCACTGAATAGTAAAATTAAATAGATTCCTCTTTTCACATATTAATATCCAATCATTTTAATTTTTTCGGTGTCATAATTTAGATAAATAAAATTTATTAAAATTGAATAATACTCCTGCAGCAAAGCACGGGCTATTTTACTAGTATATACTACAACTCATCTTTTCAATTTAACTATTCATTTGATTTTGGTTTATTTACAAAAATATCATTCAGTTTATTTACATAAATGGCATTGAATATATAATATAATATACTAGAGGGCAAATTACATTGATATTCCCTGAGGTTTGGGTTAATTGCACCCAAATAGACAAAGATGCATATTACACAAAGAGACCCCCTGAAATTAAAAAAATTCAAACCCTAAAACTTAAATTATTTTCACGATCCAAAACCAATTCAAATTGAAATTCATAAAACCAAAACTCATTTCAAATCAAAATTTAAAACTTCCAAGTTCCAACTCATAACATCAAAAATCCATAGAAACTCATAACATCAAAACTCAAAAAACTTCTTCCACAAACAAAATTGGGAAATACAAAATCTCTACCCCATTTTGTTTGTGGAAGAGATTATAGGGAAATATAAAATATTTATCAAATTTTGAATGGATTTTTATTTATTTACAAAAATGTCATTTAATAGTAAAATTAAATAGATTCCTATTTTCATATATTAATATCCAATCATTTTAATTTTTTCTGTCACAATTTAGATAAATAAAATTTATTAAAATTGAATAATACTTCCGCAGCAAAGCGCGGACCATTTTACTAGTATATACTAAAACTCATCTTTTTCAATTTCACTATTCATTGGATTTTGGTTTATTTACAAAAATACCATTCGGTTTATTTATAAAAATGTCATTGAATATATAATATAATATACTAAAGGTCAAATTGCATTGATATCCCCTGAGGTTTGGGTTAATTGCATCCAAATAGACAAAGATACTTATTACACAAAGACACCCCCTAAAGTTAAAAAAATTCAAACCCTAAAACTTCAATTATTTTCACGATCCAAAACCAACTCAAATTGAAATTCACAAAACCAAAACTCATTTCAAGTCAAAATTTAAAATTTCCAAGTTCCAACTCAAAACATCAAAAATTCATAGAAACCCATAAAATCAAAACTTAAAAAATTTCTTCCACAAACAAAATTGGGAAACACAAAATCTCTACCCAATTTTGTTTATGGAAGAGATTATAAAGAAATACAAAATATTTACCCAATTTTGAATGGATTTTTATTTATTTACACAAATGTCATTTAATAGTAAAATTAAATAGATTTTTCTTTTCACATATTAATATCCAATCATTTTTTTTTTCTGTGTTATAATTTAGATAAATAAAATTTATTAAAATTGAATAATACTCCCGTAGCAAAGCGCGGACCATTTTACTAGTATATACTAAAACTCATATTTTTCAAATTCACTATTCATTTGATTTTTGTTTATTTATAAAAATGTCATTCAGTTTATTTATAAAAATGTCATTGAATATATAATATAATATACTAAAGGGAAAATTGCATTGATATCCCCTGAGGTTTGGGTTAATTGCATCCTAATAGACAAAGATGCTTATTACACAAAGACACCCCCTGAAGTTAAAAAAATTCAAACCCTAAAACTTAAATTATTTTCACAATCCAAAACCAATTCAAATTGAAATTCACAAAACCAAAACTCATTTCAAATCAAAATTAAAACTTCCAAGTTCCAACTCAAAACATCAAAAATCCATAGAAACCCATAAAATCAAAACTCAAAAAATTTCTTACTCAAAAAATTTCTTCCACAAACAAAATTGGGAAATACAAAATCTCTACCCAATTTTGTTTGTGGAAGAGATTATAGGGAAATACAAAATATTTATCCAATTTTGAATAGATTTTTATTTATTTATAAAAATGCCATTGAATAGTAAAATTAAATAGATTCCTCTTTTCACATATTAATATCCAATCATTTTAATTTTTTCTGTGTCATAATTTAGATAAATAAAATTTATTAAAATTGAATAATACTCCCGCAGCAAAGCGCGGGCCATTTTACTAGTATATACTAAAACTCATCTTTTCAATTTCACTATTCATTTGATTTTGGTTTATTTACAAAAATGTCATTCAGTTTATTTACAAAAATGCCATTGAATATATAATATAATATACTAGAGGGCAAATTACATTGATATCCCCTGAGGTTTGGGTTAATTGCACCTAAATAGACAAAGATGCTTATTACATAAAGACACCCCCTGAAGTTAACAAAATTCAAACCCTAAAACTTAAATTATTTTCACGATCCAAAACCAATTCAAATTGAAATTCACAAGACCAAAACTCATTTCAAATCAAAATTTAAAACTTTCAAGTTCCAACTCATAACATCAAAAATCCATAGAAACTCATAACATCAAAACACACAAAATTTCCTCCACAAACAAAATTGGGAAATACAAAATCTCTACCCAATTTTGTTTGTGGAAGAGATTATAGAGAAATACAAAATCTTTAACTAATTTTGAATGGACTTTTATTTATTTATAAAAATGCCATTGAATAGTAAAATTAAATAAATTCTTATTTTCACATATTAATATCCAATCATTTTAATTTTTTCTATGTCATAATTTAGATAAATAAAATTTATTAAAATTGCATAATACTCCAGCAGTAAAGCGCTGGCCATTTTACTAGTATATACTAAAACACAAACTCAATTTTACACAGTGAAAGTGAATGAGATTTTGATTTATTTACAAAAATGGCATTGCTTATATAATATAATATACTATAGGGCAAATTGTATTGACACCTCTGAGGTTTAGGTTAATTGCAGCCAAATAGACAAAGATGCTGATTAGACAAAGACACCTGTTAAAGTTCGGAAGTTACTATTCCGCTAGCTTTCTTTTTTTTACAATTCCGTTAGTTTGATCAAGTATGACTCATATAATGACAAAAATACCCCAAGTAAATAAAGAAAAATAAAAATTAAAACACCAATTCAATTTTGCACAATGAAATTGATAGATTTTGATTTATTTACAAAAATACCATTGACTATATAATATAATGTACTAAAGGGCGAATTGCTTTGACACCCCTGAGGTTTGGGTTAATTGCACCCAAATAGACAAAGATGCTTATTACACAAAAACTGTTGGTTCCAGGTTTTGGATTGCGCAGCGGAATGGTGTTTTAAATTTTTTTATGCAATCATCAAGTAAACCTATTTGTACAGTAATAATCGAAAACAATAAGAAGGAGAAGAAACTATTTCATACCAGCGTTTGAAGGCTCATTCTTTCTTTTCCGATCTACTTCCTGATTTGAACCACAAGATCTTCCCGGCTATGTCCCGCGATTGGCAACAGCGTGTGGGCGCGTCACGGGTTTCAGGAACTTAAGTGGAGGTAGAAGAAACTAACGAAAACAACTCTTATTTTCTAGGTGTGGAATTCGGCCACCATGAATCAAAGAAAAAATTATTATTATTTTTTTCTCTAGCAGCACACCTCTCTGATTTCTTCTTTTTGTTTCACGCAACCAATTGTATTCAATACAATTGAGAGAACTTAAAAGCAATTGAATCAAACGAATTGATTTTATTCTCTTCTATTAATTTCAAGCAATTAATTCATTCAATGCAATTGAATCGAGAGAATTGATCTATTCAATTCTATGCGTGTATCAGTTTTCAAAAACAAATATATATCTTATATTCATTTATTCTTTTAACCGATAACCTTTATTAATTAATCCTTTAATTAATAAAAGATAATTAATGGTTTGAATTTAAACCTTTTAAATTCAACTTTTATAACACCCTCCAACTAACGAATCGTATAATTAAATAATCTAATTATTTAATTACATAATCACTAATATTCATTAATTAAATAATCTCATTATTCAATTAATTCCCGAATAAACACGTGTTACTTTCGTAACCCAATTAATTGGACGATCCAATTAAAAAACCGTGACCCTTATTACCTTAATCAATCGGGTTAGCAAGGGGACCTAATGGATCCACATTATTTCGAGCTCCCATAATCCTTAGAAATAATTAATTAAACTCTTTAATTAATATTTCATGATTATTAACTTCGGTGTTATTCCACTAAAAACCCGAAGCTGCATTCTCTCAACTGTAGATGTTTTTACACAAACCAATAACTTTCGGTGTCCATCGATATAGCTATTACATATGGTATAATCCTCCACAAGTAGTTCATAATTAGAGCTGGGTCATAATGTCCATTATACCCCTCTAATTACATCTTTTCCATTAAGTACCATTGATTCTCTAATGAACAATAAATCCTACATTCCTCACGGAATTATGAGAGCGCTCATATTGTTTAAGCCCCGAATCAACCCTTAAGGGAACTACTATCTACTTCTCGCAAGAAGGAGTGGATTCCACTATTGTGTACAAACCTTCCCAGCCACAAGCCAAACCGCGATCTCAACATACAGAGCATATTGATCGGGAATGTAACTCCGACCTCATCCATGGTACATCAAAAATCACGATCTAACCTGAAGGAGTCGATAAGACACCCATGATTAAGATCACCCATTTATAGCCATCATTTGTCGATAAATATGAATCTCATCATGTAACGGATCTTATTGAGAGATCCATATAGATCGTGGCCCAGTCCTATATGATCACATCACATAAGGTGCCTCCATTCTCATATCACCATATGAATGATCCAGGATAAGATCACCGTACATTACGGAATGGACCGCAGCTGTAGATTAACCACAAATAAAGTACCCAGCTTTATTTGCTATCTACGGACTCTTTAGATTGCTTGTTTCAAAATGAATCCATCCGTATATGACAATCAGATACTCAATTTGAATTACATCCGGCAATCTTAGATGTTAAATACACATTTTATATAAAAGTATGAAACAATTTGAATGAATAAACTACTTCTTTTATTTATGTTCATTTCACATTTACAAATTACAAGCTTTAGAGCAAAAACCCTAACAAAAACACCCCCTACAGTTTGAAAGTTACTATTCCGTTAGCTTTTTTTTTTTTTACAATTCAGTTAGTTTGACCAAGTGTGACTAATATAATGACAAAAATACCCCAACTAAATAAAGAATAAAAAACAAAAAAAAAACAAAAAAAACATAAAGGTAGACTGCGCCTCCTCCCATCCACCGACTTCCAAAAAAAAATATTCAAACCTTAAAACTTCAATTATTTTCACGATCCAAAAGAAATTCAAAACTCATCTTTTCAATTTCACTGTTCATATGAATAGTGAAATTGAACAGATTTTGATTGATTTACAAAAATACCATTGAATATATAATCTAATATACTAAAGGGCAAATTGCATTGACACCCTTGAGGTATGGGCTAATTGCACCCAAATACACAAAGATGTTTATTACACAAAAACACCCCCTGAAGTTCGACAGTTACTATTCTGTTAGTTTTTTTTTTTACAATTCTGTTAGTTTGACCAAGTGTGACTCATATAATGACAAAAATACCCCAAGTAAATAAAGAAAAATTAAAAAAAACATAAAGATAGACCGCGCCTCTTCCCATCCAACGACTTCCAAAAAAAAAATTTAACCCTAAAACTTCAATTATTTTCATGATCCAATACCAATTCAAATTGAAATTCATAAAACCAAAACTCATTTCAAATCAAATTCCAAAACTTACAAGTTCCAACTTATAACAATAAAACTCCATAGAAACCCATAACATCAAAACTAAAAAAATTTCTTCTCCAAATAAAATTGGGAAATACAAAATCTCTACCCAATTTTGAATAGATTTTTATTCACTTACAAATATGTCAATGAATAGTAAAATTAAATAGATTTCTATTTTCACATATAAATATTCAATCATTTTAATTTTTTCTGTGTCATAAGTTGGATAAATAAAATTTATTAAAATTGAATAATACTCTCGCAGCAAAGCGTAGGCAATTTAACTAGTATATACTAAAACTCATCTTTTCAATTTCACTATTCATTTAACTTTGATTTATTTAAAATGCCATTGAATATATAATATAATATACTAAAGGGCAAATTGCATTGATACCCCTGAGGTTTGGGTTAACTGCACCCAAATAGACAAAGATGCTTATTACACAAGGACACCCTCTGAAGTTAAAAAAAATCAAATCCTAAAACTTAAATTATTTTCACGATCCAAAACCAATTCAAATTGAAATTCACAAAACCAAAACTCTATACTAAAACTCATCTTTTCAATTTCTCTGTTCGTTTGATTTTGGTTTATTTACAAAAATGTCATTCAGTTTATTTACAAAAATAGTCATTGAATATATAATAGAATTTACTAAAGGGCAAATTGCATTGATATCCTCTGAGGTTTGGGTTAATTGCACCCAAATAGATAAAGATGCTTATTCCACAAAGACACCCCCTGAAGTTAAAAAAATTCAAACCCTATAACTTAAATTATTTTCACGATCCAAAACCAATTCAAATTGAAATTCACAAAACCAAAACTCATTTCAAATCAAAATTTAAAACTTCCAGGTTCCAACTCATAACATCAAAATCCATAGAAACCCATAACATCAACACTCCAAAAATTTCTTCTACAAACAAAATTGAGAAATACAAAATCTCTACCCAATTTTGTTTGTGGAAGAGATTATAGGGAAATACAAAATCTTTACCCAATTTTGAATGGATTTTTTATTTATTTATAAAAATGTCATTGAATAGTAAAATTAAATAGATTCCTATTTTTACATATTAATATCCAATCATTTTAATTTTTTCTGTATCATAATTTAGATAAATGAAATTTGTTAAAATTGAATAATACTCCTGCAGCAAAGCGCGGGCCATTTTACTAGTATATACTAAAACTCATCTTTTCAATTTCACTATTCATTTGATTTTGGTTTATTTACAAAAATATCATTCAGTTTATTTACAAAAATGGCATTGAATATATAATATAATATACTAGAGGGCAAATTACATTGATATCCCCTGAGGTTTGGGTTAATTGCACCCAAATAAGACAAAGAAGCATATCGCACAAAGACACCCCCTGAAATTAAAAAAATTCAAACCCTAAAACTTAAATTATTTTCACGATCCAAAACCAATTCAAATTGAAATTCACAAAACCAAAACTCATTTCAAATCAAAATTTAAAACTTCCAAGTTCCAACTCATAACATCAAAAATGTATAGAAACCCATAATATCAAAACTTAAAAAATTTCTTCCACAAACAAAATTGGGAAATGTAAAATCTCTATCCAATTTTGTTTATGGAAGAGATTACAGGGAAATACAAAATCTTTACCCAATTTTGAATGGATTTTTCACTATTTACAAAAATGCCATTGAATAGTTAAATTAAATAGATTCCTATTTTCACATATTATTATCCAATTATTTTAATTTTTTATGTCATAATTTAGATAAATAAAATTTATTAAAATTGAATAATGATCCCGCAGCAAAGCGCGTGCCATTTTACTAGTTATATATACTAAAACTCAACTTCAATTTCAAACAGTGAAATTGAAGTTAATATTGATTTATTTACAAAAATACCATTGCGGTTTATTTATAAAAATACGATTGAAAGTATATAAATAATAATATTATTATTAATTAATATATATACTAAATAATTAAATAATTAATTATAATATTTAAAAAAACACGATTGAATATTACAAATAAGGCATGACGCCAATTCCAGTTCACATGTCTATTATAAATTGAACTGTTCACATAAACAGTGAAATTGAATGGATTTCTACTTATTTACAAAAATACCATTGAACAGTAAAAATAAATATCTTTCTATTTAACTACAAAAATGCTATTAAACAGTAAATTGAATAGATTTCTGTTTAGCTATCGAACTGTTCATTAAACTAAAACACAACTTTCAATTTTACTGGTCATATGAACAGTAAAATTGAATGGATTTCTACTTATCTACAAAAATGTTATTGAACAGTAAAATTAAATAGATTTCTATTTATCTACAAAAATGCCATTAAACAGTAAATTGAATAGATTTCTGTATAGCTATTGAACTGTTTATATGAACAGTGAAATTGAATGGATTTTTATTTATCTACAAAAATACCATTGAATAGTAAAATTAAATAGATTCATATTTTCATATATTAATATTCAATCAATTTAATTTTTTCTGTGCCATAATTTAGATAAATAAATTTATTAAAATTGAATAATACTCTCGCAGCAAAACACATGTCATTTTACTAGTATATACTAAAACAAGACTTCAATTTCAAACAGTGAAATTGAAGTTAATTTTGATTTATTTATAAAAATGTCATTGAATATATAATATAATATACTAAACGGCATATTGCATTGATATCCCCTGAGGTTTGGGTTAATTGCATCCAAATAGACAAAGATGCTTATTACACAAAGACACTCCCTGAAATTAAAAAAATTCAAACCCTACAACTTAAATTATTTTCACGATCCAAAACCAATTCAAATTGAAATTCAAAAAACCAAAACTCATTTCAAATCAAAATTTAAAACTTCCAAGTTCCAACTCATAACATCAAAATTCCATAGAAACCCATAAAATCAAAACTCAAAAAATTTCTTCCACAAATAAAATTGGGAAATACAAAATCTCTACCCAATTTTGTTTGTGGAAGAGATTATAGGGAAATACAAAATATTTACCCAATTTTGAATAGATTTTTATTTATTTATAATAATGCCATTAAATCGTAAAATTAAATAGATTCCTATTTTCACATATTAATATACAATCATTTTAATTTTTTCAGTGTCATAATTTAGATAAATAAAATTTATTAAAATTGAATAATACTCCCGTAGCAAAGCACATGCCATTTTACTAGTTATTATACTAAAACTCAACTTCAATTTCAAATAGTGAAATTGAAGTTAATTTTTGATTTTTTTATAAAAATACCATAATGGTTTATTTGCAAAAATGTCATTAAATATCTAATAATAATATTATTTTTTTGATAGATAATAATAATAATATATTATTATTATATTATATATACTTAAACTCAACTTCAAATTCAAACAGTGAAATTGAAGTTAATTTTGATTTATTTATAAAAGTGCTATTGCGGTTTATTTATAAAAATACCATTAAATATATAATAATAATAATATTATTATTATATTAATATTAATATTATTTATAATTAATATATATATACTAAATAATTAAATAATTAATATTAATATTTACAAAAATACATTGAATATTATAAATTAGGCATGACGCCCGTTCCGGTGGTTCCTTTTTTTTTTCTTAATTTTTAATTTTTATTTAATCTTATTTCATAAAAAAATTAGATATGTAAAATTGTAATTTGTTATTATAAATTTCACTGTTTACATGAACAGTGAAATTAAATGGATTTCTACTTATCTAAACAAATACCTTTGAACAGTAAAATTAAATAGATTTCTATTTATCTAAAATAAGACTTTCAATTTCAAACAGTGAAATTGAATTGAATTTTGATTTATTTACAAAAATGTCATTGCGGTTTATTTACAAAATTGCCATTGAATATATATTATTATCATTATTATTAATAATATTATATTAATATTAATATTATTTTTAATTAATATGTATACTAAATAATTAAATAATTAATATTAATATTTATAAAAATACCATTGAATATTATAAATTAGGCATGACACCGGTTCTAGATCCGGTTTTGGTACCATCGGTTCCGGTCCGTTCCGACGGTTCCTGTTCCTTTTTTTTTAATTTTTAATTTTTATTTAATCTTATTTCATAAAAAAAATTAGATATTTAAAATTGTAATGTGTAAATGCATCTTATTAGGCCACCCACAAATAAAATAAAGTAAATAAATTATTTTATTGGTTCAATCAATTTTTTTTAAAAAAAAAAATTAAAGTTGGAACTGCCTGGTTTGAACCAAAACCGAACCGCCCGTTCGAACCGGGCGGTTCCTCCAAAAAGAGAACCAAAATCGGAACCCGAACCGCCTAGTTATTGGTTCCGATCCGGTTCCAAAACCGGAATAGAAAAAATCGGTTCTGGTTCCGGTTTTCCTCCGGTAGGTTCCGATTCAGTTCGACGGTTCGAACCGAACCGGCGTCATGTCTATTATAAATTGAAATGTTCATATGAACAGTGAAATTGAATAAATTTATACTTATCTACAAAAATGTCATTGAACAGTAAAATTATTATATTTCTATTTATCTACAAAAATGCTATTAAACAGTAAATTGAATAAATTTCTTTTTAGCTATTGAACTATTCATTAAACTAAAACACAACTTTCAATTTTACTGTTCATATGAACAGTGAAATTGAATAGATTTTGGTTTATTTACAAAAATATCATTGAATATTATAAATTAAATTGTTCACATGAACAATGATATTGAATGAATTTCTACTTATTTAGAAAATGTCATTGAACAGTAAAATTAAATAGATTTCTATTTATCTACAAAAATACCATTACACAGTAAATTGATTAGATTTCTATTTAGCTATTGAACTGTTCATATGAACAATGAAATTGAATGGATTTTTATTTATCTATAAAAATATCATTAAACAGTAAAATTAAATAGATTCCTATTTCACATATTAATATTCAATCATTTTAATTTTTTATGTGTCATAATTTAGATAAATAAAACTTCAACTTCAATTTCAAACAGTAAAATTGAAGTTAATTTTGATTTATTTACAAAAATGCCATTGAATATATAATAATAATAATATTATTATATTAATATTAATATTATTAATAATTAATATATATACTAAATAATTAAATAATTACTATTAATATTTACAAAAATACGATTGAATATTATAAATTAGGCATGACGCCGGTTCCGGTTCCACCGGTTCTGGCGGTTCCTGTTCCTATTTTTTTTTTAATTTTTTTAATCTTATTTTATAAAAAAATTAGATATGTAAAATTGTAATTTGTAAATGCATCTTATTGGGTTACCCACAAAATAAAATAAAGTAAATAAATGTCTTTTATTGGTTCAATCAATTTTTTTTTTTTAAATTTAAAGTTGGAGCTGCTCGGTTCGAACCGGAACCGAACCGTTGGTTTCGGTCTAGTTTGAACCGGGCGGTTCCTCCAAAAAGAGAACTGGAATCGGAACCTGCCCTAGTACCGGTTCCGGTCCGGTTCCGATTTTTCTCCTGCGGTTCTGGTTCGGTTCGGTTCGCCGGTTCGAACCGAACCGGCGTCATGTCTATTATAAATTGAACTGTTCACATGAACAGTGAAATTGAATGAATTTTTACTTATCTACAAAAATACCATTGAACAGTAAATTAAATTGATATCTATTTATCTAAAACGAGACTTTCAATTTCAAACAGTGAAATTGAATTGAATTTTGATTTATTTATAAAAATACCATCGCAATTTATTTACAAAAATGTCATTGATTATATAATAATAATAATATTATTATTATATTAATATTAATATTATTATTAATTAATATATATACTAAATAATTAAATAATTAATATTAATATTTACAAAAATACCATTGAATATTATAAATTAGGCATGACGCCGGTTCCCGATCCGGTTCTGGTCTGGTTCTGGAGGTTCCTTGCCTCATTTTTTTAAAATTTTAAATTTTTATTTAATCTTATTTCATTAAAAAAATTAGATATGTAAAATTGTAATTTGTAAATGCATCTTATTGGGTCACCCACAAAATAAAATAAAGTAAATAAATTATTTTATTGGTACAATCAAATATTTTTTTAAAAAAATATTCAAGTTGAAACCGCCCGGTTCGAACCGGAACTGAACCGCCAATTTCGGTCAGGTTCGAACCGGACGGTTCCTTCAAAAAGAGAACCGGTACAGAAAAAATCGGTTCTGATTCCGGTTTTCCTCTGGCGGTTCCGGTTCGGTTCGCCGGTTCAAACCGAACCGGCATCATGTCTATAATAAATTGAACTGTTCACATGAACAATGAAATGAATGGATTTCTACTTATCGACAAAAATACCATTGAACAGTAAAATTAAATATATTTCTATTTATCTACAAAAATTCTATTAAACAGTAAATCGAATAGATGTATGTTTAGCTATTGAACTGTTCATTAAACTAAAACACAACTTTCAATTTTACTGTTCATATCAAAAATACCATTGAATATTATAAATTGAACTGTTCACATGAACAGAGAAATTGAATAGATTTCTACTTATCTACAAAAATGTCATTGAATTGTAAAATTAAATAGATTTCTATTTATCTACAAAAATACCGTCAAACAGTATATTGAATAGATTTCTGTTTAGCTATTGAACTGTTCATATGAACAGTGAAATTGAATGGATTTCTATTTATCTACAAAAATGCCATTGAATAGTAAAATTAAATAGATTCATATTTTTACATGTTAATATTCAATCATTTTAATTTTTTCTATGTCACAATTTAAATAAATAAATTTTATTAAAATTGAATAATACTCCCGCAGCTAAGCGCAGATAGTTTTACTAGTGAAAACTAAATTGGGATTTCTTCAATTATTTTCAAGTTGTCAACTGTGGTGTTATCCTAGAAGACAATTGCCGGACCTGGAGATATTCCAGGAATGTGGTTCAAAACATTTATGTATGTGCTTGCAGATAGAATAAATTTATCTTTTCTTTTACAGTCTGTATCTTGCTTTTTATGTGGAGAAATGAAAAGTGTAGTAGAGTGTTGATATCAATCAGGATGAACAATTTTGAACATGAAAGAAAGTAGTTTACTAATAATGATGTTTGATATAGACATATAGTTGTTCAAATCACATCACAGAAAATTGTTCTTGTATCTCCCAAGTATGCACTCTTTTACAAATCATTAACAGAACATAAGGGCCTATATTCACTAATTAATCTATTGAAAAGCTTCAAAATATGGAGAGAAACAACCTAGCAAGCAAAAGGGGTGTAAGGCTGCCCAAAGCAAGACTAGCATTCCACTCCACATTGTTTGAGAAGTGGACCTGTTTGCTTAGGCAAGAAGGGATCAATTCGAACCCAAAGCAGTGAGAAAATTGATGACAGAAGTATCGACCAAAGGACTACAATGGTAGGAGTCCTGTTCTGCCTTCCCATCAGACCTTTGAGGAAAGGATAGAGATGGACAATAACCCAGAAAGCGAAAAATAGCTTTCCGAACAAGGGACCCCATGAGCCGTAGCCATTGTTAATTGCATCAGAAACTCCAGCCACAACTCCCACCATGTTCAAGATTATAAGAGTGGTTGGTGGGATAAGAAGGGTGGTCCATTTGAAGAGGTAGAGTTCCCCAAACTCTTCATCTTCTGCTGCTTTTGATGTCACAGTGAAGTTGGTATCAACTCCAGCAAGGACCTTGAGAAGCCCTTGGAAGACAGCAAAAAGATGTGCAGAGACACCACCAATCACCCAGAATTGCTCGTTACGCCACCAGTCCTCGATGCTGACACCACTCCATCGAAGCTCGAGCACACCCGTTACTATGATGGAGAGGAAAAGTGCCAAGAACCATATGCTAGCAAGATTATTAAGCTGCACAAACCACAATTTTGTTAAGAAAAATTTCCCTCGGAGTTTGAAATGATATCGACTCTTTAAGTCTTAAATAAAAATTTGACTTACAGTGGGGATGATGAATTTTCCAGTCAAAAGGCAGATAGCAGGAATGGTACAATAGGCAAGTAAAGGAATAGAAGTTAAAGGATAAACAATGGTGTTGGTATAAGCAAGCCTCTCCAGCCATTTAAGCTTTCCTCCATATCCATACCACAAGGGGCAGTGACGACTTAGGAAAATTTCAACAGATCCAAGAGCCCATCTCAGAACTTGGTGCAGTCTATCTGACAGATTGATTGGAGCTGATCCTTTGAATGCTGGTCTCCTTGGCATGCAGTACACTGACTTCCAACCTCTACAATGCATCTTGAATCCAGTCAAAATATCCTCTGTAACTGAACCATAAATCCAGCCAATCTGCAAAGAAACAAATTCAATATTTCTTACTACTAGTCAGTAGTCATGAATGTATTGTAAATAAACAAAGTTTTCAATACCTCTTTGCCCCACTCAGTTTTCTCTTCATACCCAATACTTATAACATGAATGGCTTCTTTAACAAGCGATGTGCTATTAGTCCCTTCAGGAAGGCCACCATCTTCCTTGAGAGTGGAAGCAATGAAAACCGGTGACTGTCCAAATCGTTTCTCGAAATTTTTCTGAGACATGAGTGATGCTTTCTCTAACTCATCATATCCTTCAAGCCCTTCTTCAATCTCTTCGAGGTCAAACGCGTGTGAGGACCCTTTCCTCACGTAATTCTTCCCCATCATTTTCTTCTTCTTGGTGTATAGTCCTCCCAACAAGCTTCGCTTTTCCCCTTTCTTCTTAGACTTGGACTTCCTGGAACCACCAAAGCAACAGCAGCACCACGAGGGAAAGCAGTCACAGGTCATCTTGGGCCGCTTCTCCGACACTGGTGGATCATAGCCGTACAAGGCCGGCCTGTTGAAGACACATCCTGTGCCAACATATACTGGCCCTTGGATCCCATCAAGACCTTTCATGTTAATCTGCAGCAATTTGAAACAAATTAGTACCCAATTTGTGAAATATTAAACTAGCCAAAATTCAAATTAGCATGACTTACATCGAAGAAGACAACATTGCGATTAGCATATCTATCGTGCCTATCAATACCATCGAATCTCTGAGGAAACTGGACATAACAGAGCTTTTTGCCGATCTGGGGGTCCATTAAAAAGCACATAGCTTCCCTAACAGCCTTGCTGTTGTTGATGTAGTGATCACAATCAAGATTCAACATGAAGGGTGCATTGGTGAGCACTGCAGAGACTCGAACCAGAGCATTCATAGCACCGGCTTTCTTGTGGTGCTGATAACCAGGCCGTTTCTCACGGGAAACATAAACAAGACGGGGAAGCTCCTTACCGTCTACATCAAGTGCGCCCTCACTTCCCAAATAAACCTGCACAGAAAGTAGTTATATAAGATGAAAAAGAAAATGAAATTGAAGTCGTGAGGGATGATGTTGTTCACCTGAATCATGCCAGGATGATCACGAGTGATGTTACCAGGCCAAGGAGTACCATCCTGCATAACCCATCCTTCCTCTGGTTTCTTCTGAGCCTTTGCCACCAATGCATTGATCCTCACTTTGAATTCCTCATACTCTCTCTACAATGCAAAAGAGCTATTCATAATTAACAAGGCAAAGGCATTGATTGAGTGAGCGAGCGAGAGTCTTACCTTCATGGCTCTGCGCTCCTTGACAAAAGTAGGCTCCACTTTATCTTTCAAGTAATCAATCTTTTGATTGAAATAATACTCAGGAGCTCTGGGCTCAATACTATACTTCTTGCAGAAAGGAACCCATCTCCTGGCGAACTCAGCAGTCTCGGCCAACGCGTCGAAAAGCAGCATGGAAGCACCATCGTCAGAGACATAGCAGCTCACCTTGTCAACCGGATAATCAAGGGACAAGATGGACAGGACAGTGTTTGCCGTGATGATAGGCGGTTCCTTAAGCGGGTCGACAGAACTGACAAACACATCAACTGGGGCCAGGCGGTTGGGCTCGCCTTCACGCTCGAACCGGGCGGAGAGTCTGTCCAGGTAAGTTTCACGAGTGATGGGATTCCATTTGGGGAACTGGTCGAGAATCCAAGAGAATGCGAACCATACTTCGCAGATGACGGAGATGAGCCAGAGAGGGTAGGCGTCGTTGGCCGGAGTTAAAATACGGAAGCGAAGGAAGAAACAGAGGATGATGAAGCGGAGGATGATGACTATGCGATAAGGGCTGATTTTGCTGGAGGGGATCGGGACTTTACGCCACAGAGGCTGTCGAGCTTCAACCATGCTGACAAGACCATCAAAATAAATAAAAAAACAGAGTGTTATGGAAATGGATTGATCCACAAGTGGCTTTGATGAGTGATTCAAGTTATGGAGTTACATGAAGTCGTCTTCGTCTGCAGGAGGGTCGTTGGCGTTGTCGTCTTTGGTGAGAATTCCTCTCTTTTCTTGCCTGATTTTCCATTTATCGACTCTTTCTTGCCACTCTGCGTTGCTGTAGGCTTCTCTTTCACCTTCAAAATCCTTTCCGGTGACTACATAATACAAATGAATCAACAAATAATGTAGAATGTTTTTAGAGCAAAAAAAGACTCCGATATTGCAATATTGCATGCTTACTGCTTCCTGCCATGGAACCGTTGGGATGCCATTGCTGATGATTATGTTCACCGTTTTCCTGCAATATTTACCCCTTCTACTTTTAAATATTATATATATCTATATTAATACTCTATTATTCTCTGCTACAAAAGGAATGGAAATGAATCGGAATTAACCGTAAATCCCTACTAACTTTTTAAGAATAAGAAATGGAATCAAGTTTATACAAATTTTATTAATTTTATTTTAATACAACTGATAATAAAATTATTAAATTTGTGAATTTGTTAAAATTTCTAAAAACTTTACTGTCAACGAATAAAATATACAAAAGATCCATTAGAAAATGACCGTATCAATTAAATATTTATTTATTTGTAATATTTGATTAAAAGTAGAAGGAATTCATTTTTTTGAGATTAATAAATTATTTTTGAAATCATTTGTGAAGAGGTATTTATACAAAAAAATTATTTGGTAAGAAAAATATTTTAAATTGCTTGAAAGATTGATATATATTTTTTTTCAGAAGACACTTAAAAAAAAGGACAATGTTAAACATGTTAATTAATGATCGAGAAAGTGAAATGATTACTGACATGGTGGGGATGTTGATGATTCTCATTATGATTGTTAATGGGAAACTCATCATCAAAGTCATCGGCATCAAAGTTGTCATCCTCATCTCCTGCAACTCTAGGGCAACCTGCATGCATATGATCAAAACCTTATAAAATACATAAAAAGTTGAAGAAGAGGTAGCAGCAGTGCATATATTGCCGATCGACGTACCTTTGTGACGCTTGTAGCGAGTGTTGCAGCCAGGGCAAGACTGGTTGCCTTCGCTCCGTTCATATTCATAGCAAGGCCTGCAAACTGGGAAGCCACATTGGTGGCACGCCACGAACAGCTCTCCGTTTTGTTTGAATCCAATCTCATCACCACAAACACGACATGTCTTTGGTGCTGACTGCCTGCTCGGAAGTGGTGTTACCTCTTGGTTCAAAACGTCACGTGGGGGGGTATGGGAACCTGCAATGAAGCCAGCCATGGGGTTTGAGGCCATGGCAGATCAGTAGCTGCTAGTAGTGAAAGATGTGTGAGAGGACACAAGGAGAAGAAGGGTATTATTATAAGGAAACATGATGTGTTTCTACCAAACTGTGAGTTGAGAGGTCATAGGTGTAGGTTTGAGTCTAAGAGACGTCAACACATGCAGGATCCAAATGGCAGCTAACTTACACTCAAAGCCAGGGCTCTTTTCTATTTCTAAATTCTAATTGACCTCACCTTCTCATGCTATAACCTCTTACATCTCACAACTCACTAACAAATTAACTTGTAATCAACAAAATGAAATTCTTTGCTTTGCCCCTCTATTTTTTTCATAATTTCCCAAATTGACAAATGCCCACACATAATAAGAAGAATAATTGAGTTACTCATTTGGTAATTTTAACATTTTTCCCTCCTAAAATCTTGAGTTGCCCATCTCTCCGTTTGTGTTTATCTATCTACAACTTTCTTCCCTCCTTAGTCCTTCAATCACGATTATCTATCTTCTACTTTTTTTCTCTTTCTCCCATCTCTGTCGTTTGTTTGTGTTTCTCTTTCTTCTCTCTTCAACTTTGTTATCCATGTCAAAACAATTCAAACAGCATATTATGGATACAAATATGATATCTCTACCCTCAAAAGTTATTCAAAAGTAATAATAACAACAATGTTCACATACTAAAAGAGAAAATGTTTGCATGGTAAGAACAATGTTCACATGCCAAGAACAATCTTAATGCAGCAAGTTACATACATGAATATATTCACACGCCAAGACCAAAATGTTCACATGCAAATAATATCAAATATTGTTTACACATCAAGACGCAAATGATTCAAAATGTTCACGCACTAAGGCGAATAATGTTCTCACCCTAAAGCCAATATATATGAGTTTTTTGTGATTCTTTGTCTTCTAACTTGCGAAAACTCGTTGATATTGTATTCTCTCTTTACACAACTTCCTTCTCTCTCTAGGGTTTCAGTGGGCTTTTCTCACTAGTTTGAATTTGTTCTCTCTAGTCATTTCTCTCCCTAATTGCCTGTGATTTTCTTTCTCTAATTTCAAAATGATTTTTCCTTCTCTATTTTTTATCATTTAAGTGAATCGGAGGGATCGAGTAACTAAAGGGTATTTTAGTCCAAAAAGTTTTATTTTGGCTAAATGAAGAAAAAATTTACAGATGGACTATTTTGAAATTACCCATAATTTTAGAGCTATTTATAAAATTTTGCCTTTCTTCTATTTAATTGCTTGCAGTTGCATGTGTCAGATACCCCACTCGTCCCTGCACCATCTTCACAACCTAACTCTTTCTCATTGCACCTTGAAAGAAAGCAACTCTTTGTTTGTCAACAAACTTCATGTCTAAGTCAAACGTTTTCATTTTTTTTGTTTTTTAACAATATTTATACATTTAACATTTCAAATTACCAACCCTAAATGCCATCGATACTAAACAAATTCCTGCATATATTTATTTTATGTAAAAGAACCTTCATTTTTAGTAAACAAAAAATTCAATATTAATTAATTGATCTCTCATGAAGTAATAAATTTATAGACTAGCTAATTGCAAACATATATAGGTACTGTGTGATTTTCTTTGCAATAAAATTTATTACAAATTCCAGGAAAGGTGTTTCACAAATCTAAGAAAATGTAAAATGATAATAATTAAAGGAGGTTGAAATCATCCAGATGTATATTAATTAATTTGCATTGAAATTATCACATCATAAGAATTAAGAAGATCAATAAAATAATTTATTATAATGTGTAAGAAATATAGTATTTAGGTTGAGTAGAGTATTCGGCATTCTTTTGTTACAAGTAATAATAGATAATCTTCATATGAATTATGATTATGATTTTATTTTCATCTAATCAATGAATTAAATATATAAACCTCAGCTGTAAAATGTCGTGAATGAGGTTGGTTGGTAGATATCGAAAAAAAGACCCACTTCCAAACTGGATGCGGACTGGCCAAACTCCAAAGGAATTAAGCTGAATATTACATCACACGATATTCACCTCCCAACCATAAATAAAAGCAACAATATAAAACTCTATCCACCTACCAAGTACCAACAAGGCAACAACATTGTAGCTTCGTCTATATTCTTTTTGTTTTCCTCTTTTACTGGCTACGTTGATGCCTTTTATGCATTGTTGCAGTGACAATATTACTGGGTTAAGGCTCATCCATATTTCTTTCTATTCTTTACATGACAAGATCATGTCTCCAATATTGGCTACTACATTTTCACAGATGTCAAAACAAGCAGGAAAGAGAGGAACAATAACAAGCATAGTGATATACTATTATATGCATTTTTTTTTCCGGTTACATAAATAACCTGGGGTAGTGACCATTGACCAAGGTTTTCATCCTCACTTCAACAGGGTACAATTAGGCGGTTGATGATGACTATTATAATTTATAATCGAACTCACCTCTCTTCTCAAAGTTTGTTTATAAACTACTAAACAAAAAGAGTACATAAGCAATTGCCCATATGCCCACATGCTCAAAATCAAGACTTCAAACTTCAATAAGCTCTATCCATCTCAGATAAGTTACCTAACTCATATCTTAACTCAAGATAAATATCTCCACTGAACAACTATCGCCTTGTTACTTGATGCGGCTATGACCTACTTGTCAGTTCTTGAACGCTTTGTAGGCTGCAAACTTGTCTCACAAACATTTGGTTCACAACTCTCAGGTGCTTCTGTTTCCGGTACCTTCTGGTTATTGTTCCCCAACTCCTGTGAGCTTCCTTCCAATGCAGAGTTTGCACCAACTGTGTCGGTCTCTTTTTTCCCATGGTCCAACTGGGAGCCTTCCTGTTCATTTTTTGCAAGGAAATCTTGGATTGCATCTGAAGATGGAGTCGAGGGATTCACTGCATTTGGTGATGATGCCTTCAGCTTGTCCATGCCTGACTTCTGTTTCTCAAACATCATTTGCAGGTACCTCCCTTGTTCTTCTATTCGCAACTGTAAATTTCTTTGAATCTGCAGAGAAGAGAGATACCCTAACATTACACCACATACTGTCCACAAAGCTTAAATATGAATTTACATGTGCACATGCAGGTATCAAGTGATGGATAAAGCCCAAAACGATGAAACAGGTATTAAAGATGGTATGCACACCATCAAAAACCCAATGGAACTAGGCTAGAGTTTTTCTCAAAATCTTTTCAAATTTGAGCTAGAGCCTGAATTTCAAACTTTAATTTGGCTCAAATTTGCATATTTTATTTGAATTAAGTAGTCTAATAAGTCAAGTATTTAGCTTGTATTGACCGGTATTTACCCCTCTACAGACACGCCATTACAAGGAACAGTATAACATTAAGAATTAAATTTCATTCACGCCCTACAGATTTTGTGATGACTTCTACCTTTTAATTATCTAATTTTTTCAAGATTTAGATAGCCATCAGGTTCAATATACACATGGACATCAGTACATCACAAATCCAAATGCACCTTATATGGGTAAAACATTATAAGCTAGGTGAGGCATGAGCGTACCATGATGGATCCCATGGAGCAAGTCCAAGATTATGCGACCAATAAGATTTTGGTTGTCTTATTCTATTATGCAATGTTTGATATATGAGGGAGCAACTACAGGATTAAGGCCTCTACACCCAATTTTTTTTTTTTTTTACCCCAAACCACAAATCAAACTAAAATAAGAATCCCTTTCACGGGGAACATATTTATACCTCAAGCTGTTCATGCAGCCGCTTCTGAACTTCCATTTGCAATCGCAGAGCTTCAGTGATCTCAATACCCCTGTTTATCCAAATCAAAAGAAAATCATAAGAAATTTAACATAATTGCAATACAAATATAAAGAATGATACAGAAAACTTGAAAAAAACTTGAACCATAGAAATTTTTGACCTGGCAGACCATAGTGTGAGCTCTTTAAACCAATTCCCTTGTTTACTTCTATTAAACCTTGTTAGGTCTGTGTTCAGAACTAAACACCTTAAAAGGTCCTTACCAGTTCTATTTTTAACCAACGGCAACAAGCCATTATACCCCTTTAGCTCATTTTAAAGCCATCCTTTAGGGCAACTTAACTCTTGTGGCAGTAATAAGACTAACCTGCCTAATCTCAAATGAGAGTGATCAATGAAAAGTCCTCATTAGTAAATGGCTACCGACTCTAAACACACACAATGGAACAAGCAGGGGACATTGAAGTTGAGGTGGAATCTCAAAGCAATATTTTTTATAATGCAGTTGTCATCTTTAAGCCAGCTTTACAAAAATAAATATTCCTGTGGAAATGGAAAAGGTGGCTAAAGTAGTCATATTCACAACCTGCCCACCGAATCGAATCTAAAATAACATAATGACAAACTACTTGGCACTACAACTTAGAAATAAATATGAGATTTAACTACAAATTACCGCAGGGGAATGAAAATATATAGTCATCAGCCCCATGAACCCACCTTTTCATGGTTTTAGGTCAACATCTACTCGTAAAACTGGATCATCACATAGTATTTACAATATTTCCAATGTAATGATAACCCATAATGTAAAATCAAAATTTGCAACAAATTTTTCCAGAACAAGTATCACACGACATAATTACAAAACCAAGTTAATACCAAATGACAGTATCACATCTGACTATCCGAGTACCAACTAGCTAAGCTGGCAAGATCTTTTATAATGTAATCAGTTTTGGGGTTAAATTCTACTCACATCAGCATTTGGGAGAGATTTGGTTAGTATGAGTAATATTAAAAAAATCACTATATCAGATGATAAAATTAAAATTTTCTCATATATTAGTAAATAATTGAGTACTCATACGTTTTCAAGTCAAGAGAAGATATTTCTTCAAGAGGAGTTAATCTTTTCTCTAACGATCCTGCAACAACAGAGAACAACACATTATTTTCACTAATTTTATAAATACAATTTCCTTCCACATGTCATTAACCACACCTAGAAAAAGGACACAGAATATATGTGCAAATGAAAAAAAAAAAATTGACACTGTTAAGCATAAAACCTAAACCAAAAGAAAAATAATTTACGGAAATAATAACTGATGCCCTTTGTGGAGCAGAATGTTGAGCTTCCAAGCAGGTATAAATTTAGATAGTGATGAAGATTAATATGAAAATGGGACCATCAGATCAATGGGTAGCCTCACACTTATAATCTATAAGTTAATTAGAGAACTAGAAACAAAACTGCAAAAAGAACTCAAAAATAAGACTGAAACTTGGAGGCCAATATTATATACCTTCTAAACAATCAGGCCTGTACCTGGCTGTCCTATATTTCTGCAGTTCAAGGAGAAATATCTTCAATTAGAAAAATGATCCAAACCAACATCTATACACAAAATAGATACACATGCATGTGTTGGCATGCACGCACAACACGAACCCCATGAAAAATTATTAATTATCTAGGAAAGTGATCTCCTGAAAAATAAAAATGGTTCTTGTACCTGCAAGTGGCTTTTCACATGGTAAATAGTCAAGCCTTCAACTTTCATGAGTTTCAGCACACCCTTAGGAGTAGCTCCTTTTAGTTTAAAAGGAAAACAAAACAATTAAAATCAAGCCTTACAACATCAGGAAAACAATGAAGACCAAGAAAAGGACGCACTTTCACTACCGCCAAGTTGGTTTACAGCCTCCACAAAGGCCTCATGAAGTTCTGGTGTCCAACGCATGCGTGGCTTGGCTGGGCCACTATTGGCAGAGGAAGACGGGGTAACAACATTGCGAATTTCTCCAGATGGAGCAGGAAGCTGCTGTTGAACTTGTGGTTGATGTACTGGAATAATAGCAGATGTTTTTGAAACCTGGTATGCCATCTGACACAATAAAATGGGAAAATGAAACGCAGATAACAATACCAGAAAGTACTCATTTTGTTTTTTTATAAAGTCGTCTCAATCACCACATTTAAAAGCTGCCCAAACCTTCGGTTCCAGGTCAGTCATATTGTTGTCGTCGAGAAGCTCATTCCAATTAGTAGCCAAAGCATCATCATCTGTGATTAGCTGGTCAGCCCAATCCTGCCAATCATTTCGTTTACTGAAGTCCTCTGATGACATTACTCCACTACAACTGCTGCTTTCTAATTGACTATTGTGGAGAGAGGTGTTTGTAGGAAAATCAATAAACCCCGGCAGTGATTCTGGACACCAAGAAGAGCTGCTTTCTTTGGTATAACGACTAGATGTTGTAGATTGAGGCATGTTTGAATGAGAGGATTGGGGTATTGGCAAGGCCGCAGAATTAGTTGATGACTGAGAAATGAAAGGAGTGTTTCTGGGATGCTTTCCATAGGGTGATAGTATTACAGATGAATACTGAAGATCGCTCGAAAATCCAGAAGACGATGAGAAAATGTGACCAACTGCTCCACTGTTTGATGGAACAACAGTTGCATGGGCTGCAGGCCTTGCCCTAACTTCCCCTTCCATAGAGATCTGTTGAGAATCTGGCAACTTGGGATATGTCTCGTCCAGAGGGGTTGGAAAGACTGGTACTAAAGATGAAGACATTGCTCCAGACACACCCAGGTTATTGAGCTGCCTTACACCTGATCTCTGAATGGATAAAGGGCGTGCCTCCATTTTTGTCCTTGAATCAAAACAAAGACCATGTTTTATTCAGCCATTGATAGTATCTTAGTTCATGCACTTTGCATATGAAGGAAATACCTACAAAGCAAAAGCCTCCTGAAAGTACCCTTCTTACTGGTTTCCGATACAATGATACAGGGAAAGATCAACCAGTAACTGTGATATAAAAGTAAATATTAATAACACCAATGCCAGAAGCAAGCAGAAAAGAATAAAAAGGGAACACACTATATAAAAACTGTTCATGTAATAACTGCTTCTTAGGGGAGAAATTAATGATAAGCATAACAACTCAGAATAAAACATATTTGCATGCACAGAAGTCCAAGGATAAGTGTGATGAACAACAATACATATTAATGGATGACAATCTTGACTTTAGGCCAAAGCTTTCACTTTTTCCAACACAAAACAGTAGGCAAATGCAGAGACTCTACAATGGGAATCAGCACCTAAAACTCAAGTTCTTGGAAAACTCATACATTATACAACTCAAACTCTATGTAACTTCGGAGCAGATATGAATTGGATCTCTGTGCTCTAGAAAATCCAAATGGCCGACTTCATCATGTCTATAAACGCCAGTCAATTCCTAATCTACTCAAGACATCTCACTTTATACTTTATCTTCTTTTTTTTTTTCTTTTTTTTTTGATAACCTGGAAATCCTCCGAACTCGCTTAGTAAACCCGAGTTCAAAACCGAGGGCCTTGCCAAATCCTACAATCTTTAGGAAATGAGAAACTAAGGCCTTTGGCCATGGTACCCAAGAGGGGATTTGAACCCCAGACCTTGTGACCATTCTGCTAACCCCTCATTGGCCACTTATACTTTCTCTGTCGAAATGCAAAGATATAACTTTTACTTACACAAATCACTACAAACAAGTATAGTTAGGGGGAAGCAAGGAATCACAACCAGAGAACATAAGATACACCTAGCGTATCACAATGAGTAGCATATTAATGATCGGTCTATTTTTCATGAAGATGCACGGACTCCGAATAATAATGGTAGAAGAATATAGATTGTCAACTATCAAAATACTGCACAAAATACGATGACTTGGATGAAGACCTTAGACCATGGAGGTTCTGGTGATTCCCAAAATCCCATGACCAATAACAGTCCAACTCAGAAGGCTGAATCATCATTAGAAACAATCAAAAAATCATATATTATGTCATGCTCAACAACCATGCTTTCATTCAAATAAGAAAATAAAAAAGAAAATTTGAATGATAATTAAAAATACTCGAACAGTAAATTATAGAGAAAAAAGAACAGCTAGTTTTCACAAAAGCCTGCAAGCGCTGATACTGTTACAACTTACAATACACCAATCAGTGACTCAATCATGCCCTTAATAAACTATCCTTACAGCTACATCCAAATTACCAGAATTTTAAAGTTCCAACTTGTTGTTTTATTAGTTCCTATAAGCAGGCAAAATCAAGAAAACAAAGTGTATCCTCGGCTTTCTATAAGGCCTTTTATCATTCACTTGAGCCTCTCTTAAGTAAACAGGGTGTTGCTAATTCAACTGGTAAAGACCTTGCAATCACTAACATGATTATCTGATGCCATTTCAAGAACACACTTTTCTCAAACACCAAGTGAGGCCATAAAAGCATGACTCTTCAGATAATAAAAGCTTCATATTCAGAATCAAATTCAACGCCAACCTCAGTCTTGACAGTAAAACACCTCTACAATATCCATATTAAGTGCAGAAAAACAAAAAATTTCACCAAGTTCACTTGTTTCAACTCATATTAATAACACAGCTATTAAGTGTCCATTAACATTTTTTTTTCCAGACACTGCAATAAGTCATCACAACTGCTAACACAGCATCAGAAGAATACAAAAATTATAGAAATGAACATAAAATAAGCTCAGACTCGGAGATTAAATATTACCAGCACCCATTAGTCCAAAAACAAATTGAGAAAAAGACAAGTCCAGGTACCTCAAAATGCAAAGTAATAGAGAAAAGCAAGAAAAAAAAAAAAACAAACAAACCAGAGACGGGGAGAATTCTGTTAGAACACAGAAAAGCTTAAAGCAGCAAAACAAAATAAAAAATAAAAAATAAAAAATTGAAGGAGTATCTGAGAAAAGCATTACAATTGAGAATCCACCTACAAAAAAATGAGAAATTTCAGGAAAAAATTAAATCGCATGGGCATATCGAATTCTTACCGAATAACTTCAGAGAAACCTAACGAGATATTGAAACATGAAAATAGGATTGAATCAAGACGACGGAGAGTATCTGAAGAGACAAGCGAGTGATTGAAATTCGGTCACCGGCGGTGTCTATCAAGTGAACGGTAACGAATGCGCTTTGCTCTCTCTCTCTCTCTCTCTCGGCCTTTTGGGTCTGGGTTATTGATGAACACTGTGAATACTCCATGCGCCTTGTGGTGCGCGTGACGCTCAATCTCTGCGGGACATAAACGGAAGAGTGCGTGTCATGGGTCTGGATTACCTGCGGGGCCCACTTTTGGGGCTTCTGATTGGTCAGTGATGTAATTGCTGATGGGGTGCACGTTGTTTTTTTTTTTTTTTTTTTAATTGTTTTTATGTTCCTTCGGTTGCTTAAAAGCCAACGGGTTATTGGGTCATACCATTTTCTTTACACTGATTGGCATTGAGTCATCTTTATACGGGAATATAAATCTGATAACATTTTTGAGTTTTATTTTTTTAATTTAGGACTCTCTATGCGGTAATGTCACATTACCCTATGTCTAATTCCTATTATGGAACCCATACTAAAAAAATATCATCTTATTTATACAAAAAAACTGAAAAAAGTCATCAAACCCACCTTGAAAAATAAAATTATTCATTTTCTTTCATGAAAAAATCATCAAACATCATCCAATCATCATCAATCCAAAAAAAAAATCCATCTTCATCTTTCTCAACTTCCAAAGTCGATCTCCATCTCTAACAGAGATGAAATTCGTCGACTCCATCTCTAACCAGACAGAGATGGAGTCGACGAACTCCATGGTCAGAGAGGCGGTGAACAAGACTCTTATTTTGGTCACTTCCTCTGTTGTTGAAGTTTTAAAGGTAGAAGAAGAAGAAGTACCATTGCCTCTTGAATTGGTCTCTCTTGACTCGGTCATTGACTTAGTACCATTTTTTTCACTAAACTCCCCATCCCTTGAAAATTAAAAAAATCCCCACAAACCCAGATAAAATTTCCCAAAACACAAAAAACCAAGCTAAATCTGAAGTGAAAACGAGTCTCGTACTCTCATTTCAATTCATTGGGTGCTCTCTCAATTGTGTTTGAGTGAGGTTGTTGTTTTGGAATAAGAGAACAGACATGGAGGTTTTTGAGAACCGGATTGTTTTACTTGTTGGATTTGGATGGTGTTTGGTTTTTTTTTAAATCAAAATTTGATTTTTGAAATATTTGAAGAGGAAAGTTGTGTTATTTTGTCAAAATTGCACATGTAATTATGAAAAAAAAAACGATTATTAACAATTAACAATTCATTTAAAAGGAAGAAAAAAACAAGATTCACATGTGCAACCAAACTCAATTATCTGACATTCTCAGGAATCTGATACAATATTCTCATGCACAATCAAACACAACTATATAGCTTTTCCAGGAATCGCATTACTATGTTTATCTTTCCCAAGAATCAGAAAATTTTGATTACCCCATACTAAAGGACCCCTGTGAGTAATGTCAATTGTCTAAATTTGGTGTCCAAATCTAATACCAAATGATATAGCATCTCTAAAACTCGTTACTTTCAATCATTCAATTCTAATATAAAGAAATCAAGGATACATTATCATTTGAGCACCAAATTTGAATAAAATAATATTATTGCTTCTTTTTAAGGTAAAAGAAAACGGCAAATACCTCAAAATGCAAAGTACTAGATGAAAGAAAAAATGTAGTTTAAAAATAAAAAATAAAATAATAAAAATAATAAACTTTGTTGGGAAGTCCTCGGTTATGAATCCATTACTTTTTTTTTTTGAAATATTACATATATTTTGGATTTTTTTTTGGAAGGGTGATGATTCGAACCCACGACCTCATAGCGTATGTGTGGGAATTTAATGAAAATTGTAAAGTTAAGTAAAATATTTTTACATTTCCCCATTTTTATGGACTAAATTGTAAATCACCCTTAATGTAATTGACTTGCGTTAAGAGTTAAGATTGTCACACCTAGAGGTGCCCACGGTTCGGTTAAACCGTGGGCACCAAACCGAAACCGGGTGGGAAAAACCGAAACCGAAACCGTAACCGAAACCGCCGGTTACGGAACCGATTGGAAACCGGTTCCGAATCGGTTCGGTTACGGTTACGAGAAGTTGAAAACCGGCCAAAACCGTCGGTTTTGGGTAAAAACCGACCAAACCGTCGGTTTAACCAATGGTCGAAACCGCCGGTTTGGTCGGTTTTTACCCAAAACCGACGGTTTCGACGGTTTGGTCGGTTTTTACCCAAAACCGACGGTTTTGACCGTTGGTTAATAAAAAATAAAAAATTTGACGAATCACAGATCGCCACGTGGACCACACATTTCAAAAAAAAAAACAAACAAATGAGCTGGTGACCGTTGGGCGTTGGGTGAGGTGACCAACGGTCATCTAAGTCACAACGGCCATATATATATATATATATATATATATATATATATATATATATATATATATATATTATTTTTTCCCCTTAATTTCTTAAAATTGTAAATTCTCGCCTCCACTATAATCCTATAAATACCCCCCTCATTTCAATATTCTTCACACCACTCTCAACTTCTCTCAATCTCTCTCAATCTCAAATTCTCAATTCTCTCTACATTATACAATTTTCTTTATTTTTCATTTTTCATAAAAATTAATATCTATTTTTTTCTTCAATTTTTTACAATCATCTATTTACAATTTTCTTTAATTCTCATTTATTATAGAAATTAATATCTATTTACAAATTCTATTTTTTACAATCATCTATTATTTATTTACAATTATCTATTTTTCTTAGTGTTACCACTATTATTCCAACAATATTTTGAGTGCCTCACATATCTATATATATTTTTTACTATTATTATTTATAATTAATTACTCAATGGCAAGTGGGGGAGAAGGTTTAAGAAATTTGAATAAGGGAAATGGTCCATTGCAAGATTTGTTGGAACACCAAGGTGATGATGTCAGTTATAACGACCAACTTTACCACGAGTTCCTTCAATCTCAATTTGGATCCGATCTCCCTCGTAGTGCTAATCCCCCTCTAATAATTTCCGACGAACCCGACCCCAATCTCTATGACCTTGATAGTAATGAAAATCTATCTACCCCCCAACCCCTTTCAAATGAATTTGTTGCAGGTGAAGAAGAAAAGCCGATGAAGTCCGATCTCTTCAAATTGCATATGAAGAAAATTCAGTTAGATGACGGGATGATCCAAATCAAGTGCAACTACTGCTCCAAAACATACAGGACCAACAAATCATTCGGATATGGCACGTACTGGAACCATATTAGGAAAAATCACCCTTCTGAATTGGTGAAGACTACTAACCAATCTCAAATCTCCAGGTACGGAACCCCTACTAATCAACTATTTCATTATACGTCTGAAAAAAACAAGGAAGAATTAGCAGTAATGGTTGCAGTTGAGCATTTACCTTTTAGTTTTGGTGAGAAAGTAGGTTTGGTTAATTATTGTCAAAATGCATTAAATCCTGCAATGCAACGTGTTCCTAGATCCACTCTCACACGTACAATGTTTTCCATTTACAAAAAACAAAAAAACAAATTGAAATCATTTTTTTATCAATTTGAAGGTCGCGTTTCCGTATGTGCCGACATATGGACCGACAATTTTGGTAGTCACCATTATATGGGTGTGACATGTCATTATATGGATAATGACTGGGTCATGCAAAAAAGAATTATTGCATTTCGTGTTTTCGATGAATCACACACGGCTCAAAATATTTTTTATTTTTAATTCAACTTTGTTACATTGTATATTTGAATTCAATATCCATTTAATTATTTTTTTAATACATATGCAATTGTAATTTTGTATCAATTTATCAATGTCAATTTCTTTTATTTTCAACATTATTAAATACCTAAATGCTTCAATTGTATATTATATATTTATATAATTGTATTGAATATTTTATATTAATTTCATTTTATTACAAATGTTTCATTTTATTACAATGTTTCAATTTCATTTTATTACAAATGTTTCAATTTCATATTATATTTTAAATTTTATTCATTTGTCCAAATTTTTTTTCTGGAACATTTTTTTCCCATTATTTTAATTACGTTTAGTAATTATTGTAATTAGGTTTTGTTTGGAAAAAATAAATAAAACCGAAACCGAAACCGAAATAAACCGAAACCGAAATCGAAATAAACCGAAACCGAAACCGAAACCGAAACCGACGGTTCGAAACCGAAAACCAAACCGGTTTTCTCGGTTACGGTTACGGTTTGGGTGGCCACGGAACCGAAACCGGCGGTTTCGAAACCGAAACCGTTCCGAAACCGAACCGTGGCCACCTCTAGTCACACCCAAATATTCTTATCCTAATTTGTTTATAAGAAACAAATCAATTATAAAAGAGAATTGGTATAGAGACATGTGTATGCTGACGAACTATATCTGACAATTGATTATTTTTTTTGATATTATCTGACAATTGAATACAAGAAATAGAAAATGTCTCTTTTAACTTTTTATATAATCTGTTTTATATCCTTAATTAATGTTAACTTTTAGGTATGATGGAAAAGAAAAAGAAAGTGGAATTTGTACCGCTTGTATATGTTTTTTTCTTCTAAGTTGAACTTGAGTAGCAGTACACATTGCTAAAACAAGCTAATTGCTAAAGTGGGTTTGATGCAGTGGTCATGGATGTCAATGAATCGAGTTTGGACGGATTTTTATTAAGTTGGTTATATTTCTAGTTTCTATTATTAGTATATGTTTTAACAATTAGCTAGTTTTTTGTTATATTGGCACTAGATATGAGTTGGCAGTATTAGGTGTCATTATAAGCCACTCATATATATATATATATATATATATATATATATATATCTTTTGTAGGATTCAATTGGTGGAAATCATAACAGAAAGTTCTTCTTCATTTTTTCCCCTTTTTCTCTGTTTTTGTGATATGGTATCAAAGCATCATTTTTGCTCCGTTGTTTCTTCTCCTTACCTTTTCTGATCATGGCTCGTGGTGGAGCTACTAGTAATAATGCCAGTGCCGGCAATGGCCCTATGCCGGTGGTAGCAATGGAGGAAATCGATTTGTGAATCTTGAGATTTCTAATTCCGATCACTCTCCGGTATAAGATTTCAATAGCCCTTACTTTTTCAGCAATGGTGATCATCTAGGTTTGAACTTGGTTTCTCATCTGTTAGTGGGAGAAAACTACAATACTTGGAGTCGTGCTATGTCCATGGCTCTCACTACAAAAAATAAACTTTGCTTCATTGATGGTACTCTTTCTCGACCTAATGTCACTGATCTTCTATACAATTCTTGTTGTCGTTGCAATAGCATGGTCATGTCTTGGATTCTTAATGCTGTGTCTAAAGAAATTGTTGATAGTCTCATGTATATCGATACTGCTGTTGATGTTTGGATTGATCTTTATGATTATTTTCATCAGAATAATGGTCCTAGGGTTTTTCAGATCAAACAACATTTAAATAGCTTGTCTCAGGGTTCTAATGATGTTACTACCTACTATACCAAGATTAAGATTCTTTAGGATAATCTTAAGGATTTTAGACATGTCCATGTTTGTAATTGTGGAGGTATGAAAGCATGGATGGATTATCAACAACAGAAATATGTTCTTCAGTTTCTTATAGGTCTTAATGAGTCATATGCTCAGATACGTGCTCAGGTTCTTATGATAGATCTTCTTCCTCCTATTAACAAGGTCTTCTCTCTTGTTGTTCAAGAAGAGAGACAAAGACGTATAGGAGCTTCTTCATTTTCTTCTACTGATTCTGTAGTTTTTGGTATGAATGCTAATCCTTCTGGTAGTTTTAAGGGAAAGCGTGACAGGCCTTTATGTACTCACTGTGGTATTATTGGCCATGTTGTGGACAAATGTTATAAACTTCATGGTTACCCTCCTGGATATAAGTTCAAGAATCGATTCTCACAGAGCAAACTAGCTGCAAATCAGGCCAGTATAACATCTAACAATTCTGAGGATCCTTCTGCTATGTCCAGTTTGTCTTTTAATCAATGTCAACAACTAATTGCTCTTCTCAATTCTCATCTTTAGCATAACTCTTCTCAGGCTTCTGGTGAACCATTGGTTTCTAACTTTACTAGTATACATTCTATGATTCCAATTGATGCTTGGATTTTAGATACTGGTGCTACTCATCATGTTTGTTCACACTTTACACTCTTTTGAGTCTTTTGTTTCTTCTTCAGCATCTGCTGTTATCTTACATAATGGTCATAATGCACCTATAATGAACATAGGAACTGTTCGACTTTCTTCTCACATTATTTTGCACAATGTTCTTTTTGTGCCAAGTTTCAAATATAATCTTTTGTCTGTTAGTTCTCTTACTAAGTCTATGTCTTGTTCTTTCATGTTTTCTGCCACTTCTTGCATGATTCAGGACCTCAACCAGGGAACAAGATTGGGATGGGTAAAAGACTTGGCAATCTCTACTACTTCGATTTGCAAGATTTTTCTAATTCTTCTAATTCTGTAAAACCTATGTGTAGCTCTTATTTTCTGTCCAATAATGAGCTTTGGCACTATAGGTTAGACTATTCTTCTTGTGTAAAATTCCAACAATTGAATAAAGATTTACAATTTACTTCTGTAAATGATTCCAATTTCCACTGTTCGGTTTGTCACTTTGCTAAGCAAAAAAGATTGTCCTTTGTTTCTCACAATTATGTGTCTAAATCTCCTTTTGACTTAATCCATTATGACATTTGGGGGCCTTTTGTACCATGACTGTTGAAGGGTTTCGATATTTCCTAACTATAGTTGATTATTGTTCTCGAACTACTTGGACTTACCTTTTGCATGCCAAGTCTGATGTTCAACAGATTATTCTTGATTTTTTTTTTTGCTATGGTGCATACTCAGTTTGGGGTTTGTATTAAAGCTGTTCGATCAAACAATGCTAAAGAATTATCTTTCAAGGATTTTTATTAGTCAAAAGGGGTGGTTCATTATCATTCTTATGTTGAGAGGCCTAAGCAGAATTCAGTGGTTAAAAGGAAGCATCAACACATGTTGAATGTTGCTAGAGCTCTTTTGTTTCAGCCCTGCATTCCATTAGTTTACCGGGGAGATTTTATATTGATAGCAGCTTACTTAATTAATCGCATACCTTCTCCTCTTTTACACAATAAGTCTCATTTTGAGGTTCTCCATCATAAAGCCCCTCTTTACAGTCATCTTAAAGCATTTGGGTGCTTGTGTTATACTTCAACACTCTTAAGTGCTCGAGATAAGTTTTCCCTAAGATCTAGAGCTTGTGTTTTTCTTGGTTATCCACATGGCATAAAGGGTTACAAGCTCTTGGATTTAGAATCGAATCGGTTTTTTGTTTCTCATGATGTTATCTTTCATGAGAAAATCTTTCCCTTCTCTAATGGATCTTTTTCTACTTTTTCTTCTGACATTTTCAATAACAGAGTTTTGCCACTTTCTATCCCTAACTGTGCGGCATCCTCTCAATCTAAATATACTTTTGTTTCTTCCACTCCTTCTTTTGAGCCTTCACCTGCTCTTGTTCAAACTAAATCTACTAGGATTGTCAACAGACCTTCTTATCTTCAAGATTATCATTGTTCACTTGTTTCTCATTCATCAGTACAGCATGATCATGAATCTTCCTCTTCCATAAACTATCCTCTTTCTCAAGTGATTGACTATAAACATTTGTCTCCTTCTTTTAGAGCTGGTGTGCTTTCCATTTCTACTCATTTTGAACCTCAGTTTTATTCACAAGCTGCTGGTATACCTGAATGGGAACAAGCTATGTCTGCTGAGCTTAGTGCTTTGGAAACTAATCAAACTTGGTCTATTGTTAGTCTTCCTCCAGGTAAGCATGTTGTTGGTTGTAAGTGGGTTTACAAAGTTAAGCATAGAGTTGACGGTTCAGTTGAGAGGTATAACGCTCGTTTGGTTGCAAAATGTTACACTCAACAAGAAGGAGTTGATTATACCGACACTTTTGCTCATGTTGCAAAGTTGGTTACTGTCAAGCTTTTGTTGGCCTTAGCTTCTGTTCATGGTTGGTTTTTGCAACAGCTTGATGTCAATAATGCTTTTTTGCATGGTGACTTGTTTGAAGAGGTGTATATGGCCATACCATAGGGATATAGCCATAATGGGGAGTGCTTATCTGCCAAATCTGTTTGTAAGTTACATAAATCTATCTATGGCTTAAAACAAGCTTCAAGGCAATGGTATGCTAAGTTTTCTAGTGCTCTTTTGGAAGAAGGTTTTCATCAGTCAGCATTAGATCACTCTTTGTTTATCAAAACTAAATAGGCTCTTTTCATTGCCTTACTGGTTTATGTGGATGATATCATCATTGCTAATAATAATGAAGAAGCAGTGATATGTTTAAAGGATTCATTAAACAAGAGGTTCAAGTTAAAATATTTGGGGAATTTAAGGTATTTTCTTGGATTAGAAGTGGTCAGGTTTGATAAAGGAATTTTTGTATCTCATAGACCTTATGCTTTTCAACTTCTTTCTAATGTTGGTTACTTCGGTTGTAAACCTGTCAAAATCCCTATGGAACCAAATTTCAAGTTATCTCAAGAAGATGGTGAGCTTCTTGAAGATCCTTCCATGTACATGAGGATGATTGGCAAAATGTTATACTTGACCATAACCAGGCCAGACTTATCCTATTTAGTTAATAGGTTGAGTTAGTTTTTGGCCAAGCCTCGATCACCACATCTCAAAGCTGCACAAAGAGTTTTGCAATATATCAAATCAGCATCAGGACAAGGATTACTTTTTCCTCCAACTTCAAATATGCAATCAAAAGTGTTTGCTGACTCAAATTGGGCTGCATGTCCTGATAGCAAGAGGTCCATTTCAGGTTTTTATGTGTTTTTAGGTCATTCTCTCATCTCACGGAAGTCTAAGAAGTAGCATACTGTGTCGAGATCTTCTACGGAAGCAGAATACAGATCTATGGCCAATGCCACCTGCGAAGTTACTTGGTTGCTATCTCTATTGAAGGAGTTAAATATTTCTCATTCAAAGCCTACTATGCTTTATTGTGACAATCAAACAGCTCTACATATTGCTGCCAATCTAGTTTTTCACGAGCGTACTAAACACATAGAGATTGATTGTCATTTGGTTCGAGAGAAAATTCAGTTAGGAAGTTCGAAAACTTTTTATGTGTCTACACAACATCAACTAGCTGATATCTTTACCAAGGCTTTACATCCAACTCGGTTTCAATTTTTGATCGACAAGATAGGACTTCACAATATACATAGTCCATCTTAAGGGGGAGTATTAAGTTGGTTATATTTCTAGTTTCTATTATTAGTATATGTTTTAACAATTAGCTAGTTTTTTGTTATACTGGTACTAGATATGAGCTGGCAGTATTAGGTGTCATTGTAAGCCCCTTATATATATAAATATACATATATATATATATATATATATATATATATATATCTCTTTTGTATGATTCAATTGGTGTAAATCATAACAGAAAGTTCTTCTTCATTTTTTTCCCCTTTTTCTCTATTTTTGTGATAGTTTTGTCCAAGTAGAAATAGAGGGAAATAACACTACTTTTATTTTTAAATTTTAGGAGTATTACTCTTTTAATAGGTTAAGTATAAATGATACCAATAAACAAAAATATCATCATCTCATTCTTTTATTACGTTTTTGTCATTTTTAGGTTTTTTTTCTCAAAAACCTCTATTGATAGAGGACCAATGGAGGTCCTCCATAATGGAGATGGAAAATACCTCCGACGGAGGTCAATGAAGAAGATGAATAAAAAAAATTGAAAATTTTCAGTTTTGCCCAATAAGTCTCGGAAATTGTTAATATACATAATAAGTCTCATAAACTAACAAATAAGTCTCGGAAATTACAAAATAATGGGTAGTTTGTTTTTTTGTCTGGAGACCGAACAGTCCTGAATTTTACTAAAAATTGAATAGTGACTGAAATCCGAATATGAATGACATGTTTGTTTTTTATTTTTATCACCTCTGAATAGAATGTCAAATTGCTTGTTTTTTAAATATAAAATGGTTTAAAAACAAGTAATTTGATATTTATACCCTTATTACTATTAATTATTATGTATTTTCATTTTATATGATACAAACAACTAAATAAAAATAATTTAACAAATCTTAAACTATTTTTATGTAATAATTGTAATATATTATTCATGATTAAGATATGTTAACTAATTTTTTTAAAGGATAAATAATGATTTAGAAATGGTTTTGATTTTAAAAAAATATAATTGAAGGTTCAACGATGGTGTTGAAAGTTATAATGTGATTAATGTCTTTTTTTTTGAGATATTTATCTTAAGTAATAGGTTAAAAGAAATAAATTTATAGAATATAAAATTATGATAAATTTGGAAATATGTTATCTTTGGTAGGATAATCTTGGAAGAAATATAATTAATGCAATCCAGTGATTTGAAATTAAGTTAAAAGTCAGAATTTCTTACCTTTTATTTTAAATTGTTTTTTTTTTGTATTTTTAAGTTGTTTGACCACCTAAAAAAATAAACAAAACAACTTAATAATTTCAATTCATACCCATTAAATTTTAAGTGCAAAAAACAAACGAACTCTAAGTCTTGGAAATAAAAAGTCTCGGAAATAAATATGCGAGACTTATTTTTGTGAGTGTGTTTTAAATGATATTTTTGTCAGATCCACACTTTAGGTGCTGTTAAAACTTAAGTTATTAAGTTGGTGATAGTCTTAAAACTCACTCTTTTAAGAGTGCTATTAAATGTTCGAGCCCTTTTGCCAAACCCACACCCGAACCCGCGAAACATTTTGCCAGCCAAATCCATTTGTGAACCCACAACTATTAAATGTTCGAGCCCTTTTGCCAAACCCACACCCGAACCCGCGAAACATTTTGCCAGCCAAATCCATTTGTGAACCCACAAAATTAAGTGGGTTTGGGTTCAGGTTTCACCTGCGGGTTTTGGGGACACCCATACTTGTCCCATGAACCTGTGAAATTAAAAATATATACATTTATTATTATATTATTTAATTATATAAAATATTAGAATATTAAAGATCAAAAGAAACTTGAAAATAAAAGAGAAGATTAGAGTTAAAAATAATCAACTAATTTCAAGTTTACATTTTACTTGAGACAAAGACCACTTACATAGTATGGGTTGACCAGTTTACTTATGTTTTTTAGACGTTAGATTATCTTCAATCTTACGTCTAAAAAACAAAAGTAAGGGATTCAACCCTTACTTGTATATAAAAGACATTTAACAATTGTTGAAAGCAAACTTGGAAGGGATTGAATAAATTTACTTTATTCTCCATTACATTTTCAAGTTTCATTTAAACTTTAAATTCATAATATTTTATATAATAAATATGAAATTATTCTTAAAATCAAACAAGTTTGTGGATTCGGGTGTGGATTTTTTTTTTCAAACCCACTCTTGAACCCAAACCTACTACAGGTTATATTTTAGCACCCAAAACCATGGCAGGGTTGGATTTTGCAACTCCTAATCCGACTGCGAAGGGTCAGGTTCGGGTCTCTGATCTATATATCATATGCATGAATTTTAGTTAATATATATTTGAGCGATTATCAATTTATTCCCTACGTTTATTCAAAACATTGGGTTTCTAAGGGTCTGTCCTGCAGCTGTTTTTCGGCACGTTTTTGTTTTCGTTTTCCAAAAACGATGTTGAATTTGTGTTCGTTAACCGTTTTTTATTTTATTTTTAAAAAAAATTGAAAAACAAAACCAGTGTTAAAAGTAAAAAATTTGAAAAACACCAAATACATGTTTTCTTTGTTTTTGTTTTTTGTTTTAAACAAAACTCTCTTTTTTTGTTCTTTTTTTCTTCTTCTTCTGGTCACCTTTCACCTTCAGTCGTCACTCTTCTTCTTCTTCTTCTTCTTCACACTGGAGGAGGTGTGACGCCGATCTGGTTTGAGCTGTGGATATACTTTTGGATCTTATTATTCTTCTTCTTTATGTCGGAGGAGGTGCGACTCGATCTGGTTTGACTGGATCTTCTTCTATTGATTTGAGCTGTGGATCTGCTCCAGGATCGATCTTCTTCTTCTTCACCACGCCGAAGAACGTTCGACGCCAATCTGGTTTAAGCAGATGTTCTTCTTCTAGTTGTTTGAGCTGGATTAGCTCTTGCAGAGGCGGGTGTAAGAGAGGGCGGGTGTAAGAGAGGGCTTGCCTGGGCTATAGCCTTGGCATCCCTCTAAAAAAATTAAATTCAATTCATAAAGGTCTATTTATATAAATACCCTTAAAGTTTGATAATATTAAGAAACTATGATATTTTATCTACATTTAGTGAAATGTAAATATTTTATTGTTAATTGTAAAAATACACATGATATTATGGCTTCTAACATTATAGAATTAAGCCATTTGCTAGATAAACATATTTTTTTAACTACAAGTTAAAAAAATTGTTTATTCATAAATTTTACAATGTATTTCATATTATTGAGTACTCCATTATTAAATTGGTGTCATCTTACTATTAAAAAAAACAAATACTTTTATCAAGAGTTATATAATTTTTGTTTATTCTTAATCAATGACTCGCATATTTTGCACTGACGTTATTAAATCCATGTGTATTGAGGAGGAAAATCACAAGATTTTTCTTCATAATACACACTGAATTTAATAAATTTAGTGTAAGAGAGTTTGTAAGTGATTAATTAAGTATTATAATATATTGACTAAATAAAAATAGATAAATAACTATTGATAATTAAAGAGTTGACTTTATAATGTTAGTGTGTATCGAGAAAAAAATATTATATATATATATATATATATATAATTTAGCCCGGACGGTAAATATTTCCTGGGTACGCCCCTTAGCTCGTGGGCCTTCTTCTTCACCACGCTCAGATCCACGAATCTCTTATTGTTTTATTTTTATTTCTTAATTTTTTTTTTCTTTTTAAAAGATTACAGATAATTTATATTTAATCAAAAAATTATAATTATAATTTATAATTTATAATTTGTAATTAATGTGATTTTATTTAAATAAAAATAATTTTAAATAAAGTATTTAATCAAATTGTTTTTAGGTTATAATGTGAAATAAAAAATTCAGACTTAGATGAATTATTGATAATTTATGAAAAATTTCGGTTAATATACTATAGGCGTTTTTAATTTTTTCATTTTCAAAATACTATTTCCGCATATGCTACCAGACGTGTTTTTGGATTTCGAAACTGAAATAAAAAACATTATTTTCATTTTTCATTTTTTTTTTCGAAAAACAGCAAATGAAAAACGCATATAGGATGGGCACTAACTATTTTTTTTATTTTTAGTGTCCGTGGTTTCTAAGTTTTTGTAAATTTATTAGTTTGGACTTTGGTACCTCTGACCAGAGTTTTTAACGGTCAACCCTCACAGAAAAGACGGAATGATATTTTTACCATTGACTTTAATTGAAAGAGTTAAAAGTATAACTTTTCCCTTAAATTTTTAAACATTTGATAACTTTATTATAACTAATTTCAGTCAAAATTTTGACAAGTGTCACCAACATTTTATAAAAAACATACAATAAAAAATTGTAAAAAAATTACATTATAACAGAAAATTAAAATTAAGAAAATGATTAAATGTTAATTTTTGTAAAAAATGAAAAGAAAAAAAAATCAAATACAGAAAAAAAAAGTTAGGAAACAAAATAAAAAAAGGAAGTCAGAAAACAAAATAAAAATATCAAGATAGAAAAAAAACAAGGAAAAGTCAAGATAGAAAAAAAAAACAAGGAAATGGTGATCCATTTGGCATTTTGGCCCCTTTTTTTCCCTCTTTTCTCTTTTAAACAATTTTGTTTTTGTAATTTGATCTCCACCATTCATACCATAGATGGTCTAAAAATTGTTTTTTTTTATAAAAATTATATAAATAGATTTGGGCGGGGCAAAAAAGCCCATAAACCATTGAACCAGACTAAACCAAACTGTTTGGGTTAGTCATGTTACTTTTTAAGAAAACTGTAAAGTTTTTTTATAATAAAACAGTATGGTCTGGTCCGAGTTTGATAAGCTTGGATCATAGATCATAGATATGATCCAAGCTTATCTATGATCCAAGCTTATCAAACTCGGACCATACCGTAAACCGAATACTTTTAACACACCACCACTTTTATTCTATTACATATAACCTAAAAATTTTCAATAAAACTAAAACATTAAGGGGTCGTTTGTTTTTTTCACTTAAAACTTAATATGTCTGAATCATAATTATTAAGTTGTTTTGTTTGTTTTTATAAGTGGTCAAACAACTTAAAAATACCAAAAACAACTTAAAATAAAAAGTAAAAAATCATGACTTTTCACTTAATTGCAAATCACTGAATTGCATTAAATGCAATCCAAAATCTTTTCTTCCGATACTATCCCCATATATAACATATTTCCAATTTCATCATAATTATATGTCAAAAATCTTTATTTTTATATATTGCTTATTTTAAATAGTTTTAAAAATAAAAAAAGGACCCTAATCACTTCCCATATTGGTGTTTAATATCAATACTTTATTATTATATTAGGGCGATGCATTTATATATTATTTTTTTAGAGTGTTTTGTGTGAGTTTTCCTGCTGCCCCTTTATTTTTTGAAAAAAAAATATTTTTCTTTTTTTTAGTAAAAATGAAGTTTATTAATAATCGAAGAAAAAAATCATGATCATATGTGTTCATATATAATTATTCTTTTCGGATTGTTTTTATTCCATATTATATGTTTAATTGTTTAAAATGTGTATAAATGTAAAAGTGCTTAATTTCAGACAATTTTACTTTTAAAAAACAAACGTGTTGACAATACATTCAGATGTGAGGAAAAAAAAAACATGTCATTCAAGTTCAGATTTCAGTCCCTATTCAGTCTTCTGAAAAATTCAGGACTATTCAGTCTTCAGACAAAAAAACAAACGACCCCTAAAAGTGTAAAACCCTAATATATCATTTCATATTTGTTTTATTCAATCACCAAGAGTCTATTATCTGGCTTTCATTTTATTATTTTATTTGGTCTAAAAATATATTTGAATTTTAAATTCAACATTTCAATATATTTTTATTTAGTTTATTTTATATTTTATATATGAATTAATCAATAATTTATCATGCCATATATTTCTTTTAAATTGAGGAGCATTTGATATAATTTTTAAATTGCATAGAAATTACCAAAACAAAGTTCAAGTCAAGAACCGATAGATCGAACTAGACCGAATCGAACCAATATAATTTGGTTCGGTCTGAAAAAGAGATTGATCCAAATTGGTCATGTTTTTTAAAATATCAAAATTTTTGGTTTGGTCTGGTCCTAGTTGAAACCGGACCAAACAAGACCATGTCCAGCCCAGCCCTAAAATAGATCTTCACCATCCATCTAAGATATGGATGGGGAGATTTAGAATTGTTTTCTTTTTGTATTATTTTGATTTCTATTTTTGACATTGACATGTGGCATGATCTTTGTAAAGACAAAAATACAATAAAAATCGTTAAATTTGACTAGTAGCTAGATAAATAGAGAGACCAAATTGACGTATTTATGAAAATTTAGGGAGCATGAGCATTAAAAATTGAAAGACAAATTAAAAAAAGACTCATATTTTGGAAAAAAAAAACATGGGGGCTAAATTAATAATGGCCTATAAATTTTTATTTTTAACATTATCTTATTATATTTTAAATTGTTGGGTTGGACATGTGAAGACAGTAAGTGAAGATCAATATTTCATACTCAGCACAACGCACGATTCACGAATCGTGATATACCATGACACACTTAACGTATCTCTATATATATATATATATATATATATATATATATATATATATAATATATATAAATCCAATTATCAGTGAACGAATAAATGTCATATGGTTGTTGAGTACATAAAAGACCAAATGAGTCCTCTTTTGATCAAAACTGAAGAAATTGTGCTGTGTGAAATGGATGTGAATTTAATGGTTTTGTCTCCCTATCTTTAATGATCCTATTGAGTATTAATATTCCTTGTAAAAGCATATATCTACTTTCTCTCTCTCTCTCTCTCTCTCTCTCTCTCTCTATATATATATATATATATATAGCTGGAAATTTGAAGCTAAATTGGATAAGTCAAATGATCGATTCTGCAACTTCAATTTGTGGCATCCACTTGCATAGTTGATAAACAGAATTTTCATTTGGCCATCTTTAATTCGAGAATAAAACAACAATTACAAAAGTGATAAACTTAACAATAAGTAGACGGTAGATGCATGATGGGTCATGGCTGAGTTTGAGGCTGCACACATTTTAGGAAATATAGTACATGGAATTTGGTAGCTTGAATGTTCTTTTAGCAGTGGGAAGTCCCTCAATACTGCTCCATTGGTCTCCAGTGATGCCCCAGATGCGGTACCCATTATTCACCAATCTTTTTCTCTCCTCGCACTTGTATTGCTGCACTTTCATGTGCTCATCTTCAAGACCCCTGTTTTTATTTATATATAGGATTATTTGCATCATGATCATATGACATTTGAGGAGAATTCTAGATACTATACCTTAATTGGAGACCAGTCCATCCGTGGTATCCGACATCGATGAGATTATCAACAGTGTTAGATCTTAGAGTTTCCCTTCTTGAAGAGACTAAGAAGATCTTCACTCCTTTATTTTTGATTTCATTGAAGAGATTGAGTGTGTGCTCAAGAGCTGGTGCCTTGCTTGATTTCATCCATGCTTCCAAAGAGCTTGCATTTACCTTCTCTCCTCTTTAATTATAAAAAAGAAATTACAAAATTGCTTATTCAAAAACAGCTACAGCCTAGATGACATGATATTATTACTTATTACTTACCCATAAGCATGTTTCTTGTAATAAGGAATGGTAGAGAGAAGAGTGTCATCAACATCAAAAATCCAAGCATCTTTACCATCACCATGCAGAGAGCAGCAAGAGGTCAAGTAGAGTCGGATCTCTTCAATGGCCCTCTCAGAGTCAGCAATGTACTGAGCAGATGTCATGTACTTCTTGATGTGATCTATGCATTCATGAGGCACAACATCGAATTCCCTTATGTTGTTCAGCTCAACATTGATCCTCCAACTTTCACAGTAGTTTTTCAAGTTGTTGCTGCTGGTTTCATCACCCTCATTTTTCCTTTTGATCTGCTTCAAAATGTTCCAGTCTGCAAATACTGAGCCAATACAGAGGACCAACAAAACCAGTATCAGCGCTGAATTTGTTGCCATTTTCTCTCACACACACCGAGTAAAATGATTGAGGGTATTTAATTTTCTGACTGACTTAGATGCCGTGATCTACGGGCATAGAAATGTCACATGGCCGGGTTCGTTGTAAATATTGTCTGGATTAAATAATGATTACAGATCACCCAACGCATTTGTGCTTCACAACTCATAATGTCCTCTTCGTGCCTCAGTCATGTACTCATGTATACTGGACACTTACAACTTAGCACGTTTTTATTATCATTTTTCTTTTCATTCCACCCCTTAAAATCTAAATTAGACCCTTCTAATTAAATTCAATGTGACTAAATTGTAACTGAGATGTTAATGCCTCACATAATAATAATATTATTATTATTTTCATTCCACCGCACCCCGACTCCCTTAAAATGTTAATCGGCCCTTCTAAATTTGAAGAGACTAAATTGTTATTGAGACGTTAATGTCTTACACAATATTATTATTTTCATTCCATCATATCTCACTCATCCCCTTAAAATGTTACTTGGACCCTTCTAAATCTATGGAGACTAAATTATAATTGAGACGTTAATGTCTTACACAATATTATTATTATTGTTATTATTATTATTATTATTATTATTTGTTGACGGTGAGTTTTGGGATATCAGTCGGTCAACGATTTCGATGTGCAAATCTGTAAGTAAACACAATGATAACAGAAATAATGGCAAAGAACAATTTGACATGGTAAAACTCCGGTAATGGAGAAATATTCACGGGTTGTTGCGAAGCGACGGAAAAAGGTGTTTCACTATGAAAATATGAATTAAACACTATGTTCTCTCTCACTGCCTCACTCTTTTACTTTTCGATCCCCTTTACAATGATTTTGCAGTAATGAAATCATTTAGGGTTTCCGGCGTATAAACGGAGGATTGTTGAATCTGGCTTGGACTCTTCTTTCCTATGTTACTTTGATCTCTTTCCTGTTAGAAATTGTCACACAGTTAAGGCAGTTGATACATAGTGCAATTAAGATTCTCAATATCTCGGAGAGAACCAGATTGTTTCCTTATTGGAGTTATCTTCCTTTTTAGATGTCGTGTTTGGATTCATTTATGATTGCCTTGCCTTATTTGGCCAAGTAGACTTTTGGCTTGTTATGGACATGTTCTATTTAGGACGAGTAAATTCGGGCGAACAAAATCCTTGCTTGCTAAGACTCTTCAATTAGGCAATTCCCGAAAAGGTTTCTTCGGTGACGTCCTAGATTGGCAGCGCTTTCATTGACTAGTTGATTCTTGTCGACGTGGCAAAGGTGCTTTCCCTTTGTCCCGTTTCATTCATGTGACACGTCACCTGGTCAAAAATTTACATACAACAATACCTCCCTTAAATTCCTAAGTCGAGCATTCTACTAATCCTAATGCTTTGGTAATTACCCGAGTAGGCTATATTCGGCGTTTCTTTTACACCGTTTATACTCGGCGAAAGGTATTTAATAAGGCCGTTAATTCAATTTTTTGTCGTCACACATTAATATGGTCATAATGACTCCTCCATTAATTCGAAGTTTTGATGCCGTGTATTAACTCCCACCGCAGATATTCTGTTTTGATGATGATTAAAATTCATTGTTGGCAACGTTTGGAGGCTTAAGGTCTTCTAATTTTACCACTTGTCTTCACGAAAGAGGAGGTGTCAGGCACTTTTTCTAGAGAGACAGGACCGATTTAATCCCATGCAATCACGCACGTCGCTCGAGTTTCCCGCTGTTGGGGTTTATGCCCTAAAGATATAATTTGTAAATGGATTTATGAAATAAATAAAAAGAAAAGTTCAATTCATTCTTGTTGTGTTGTTTATAATATAACTTGTGCATATATTAACATCTTAGATTGCCGGATGTAATCTCGAACTGTGTTTATGAGTGTCATATACAAATGGATACAGTAAGAGACGTGCAATCTAAAGAGTCCATAGATAGCAAATAAAGCTGGGTACTTTATTTGTGGTTAATCTATAGCTGCGGTCCATTCCGTAATGTACGGTGATTCTATCCTGAATCATTCATATGAGATATGGGAATGGAGGCACCTTGTATGATGTGATCATATATGCCTAGGCCATGATCTATATGAATCTCTCACCAAGATCCGTTTACTGATGAGATTCATATATATCAACTAATGATGGCTATATGTGGGTGATCTTAATCCTGAGTGTCTTATCGACTCCTTCATGTTAGATCGTGGTCTTTGATATACCATGGGTGAGGTCAGATGCAGTTCCTGATCAATATACTCCGTATGTTGGGATTGCGGTTTGGCTTGTGGCTGGAAAGGTATGTACACAATAGTGGAATCCACTCCTTCTTATGAGAAGTAGATGGTAGTTCCCTTAAAGTTTGATTCGGGGCTTGAACAATATGAGCGCTCTCCTAATTCCGTGAGGAAATAGGATTTATTGTCCATTAGAGAATCAACGGTACTTAAAAGATATATGTAATTAGAAGGGTATAACGGACATTATGACCCAGCTCTAATTATGAACTACTGTGGAGGATCACACCATGTGTAATAACTATATCGATGGACACCGAGTTGTATCGGTCTATGTAAAAGCATCTACAGTTGAGAAAGTGCAGCTTCGGGTTTTTAGTGGAATAACATCGGATTTAATAATCAAGGAATATTAATTAAAGAGTTTAATTAATGATTCCAATGATTATTGGAGCTCAAAATACTGTGGGTCCATTAGGTCCCCTTGCTAGCCTGATCAATTTAGGTAACAAGGGTCACAGTTAATTAATTGGATTGTCCAATTAATTGTGTAACGAAAGTGACATGTATTTATTCGGGAATTAATTGAATAATGAGATTATTTGATTAATGAATAATGATGATTAATTAAATTAAATAATAAGATTATTTAATCATGTTATTAATCACTAAATGGAGGATGTTTGTTGATATTTGTTTTTTGAATAAAATAAGATAATATGATTATTTTATATTATTAAATTTTGAATTTTGAATTTAAATAGTTTGAATTCAAATCATATTAAATAAAATAAATACTAATCAATATCTTTAAAGATATTTGATATCTTAAAAGATTAGATTGATTTGTTTTTTGATTAAATTGATTTTGAATTAAAAAAAAAAAAACAAGAGACGATTATCGGTACAAAATTGGTGTGCGTTTGATTTAAAAAAAAAAAAAAGTAGTGCAATTGTTGCACTATTGAAAAACAAAAAACAATTATATAAAAAGTAACAAGTGCTGTGCGTGAGTACAAAGAGAGAAAAAGGTGTTATGCAATTGTTGAACTATTGAAAAATATATATATATATATATATATATTATTAATATTTTTTTTTAAGAACTAGAATTGTTCTAGTTATTTTATCTCTTTGGAAGAAATAGTTTTTTCATATTCTCTCCACATCTTCCTAAGTTTCTGAGTACGGATATAGCTAGAAAGATCAGTGGTACAGACCAACAGCATATCGTAAAGTGAAGGAGCCTCCAAACGTTGGTAAGGTTCTATATATTTTTATATTGATTACAATTTCCTGAGTTTACATATTGTATGTATTATTAGTTCCGGAAAAATAATTACGGTCTCAAGTTCACTAGTTCCAGATCATTTATGATCTGTATTAAAAATTTTAAAACATATTTCCGCTGCGTTACCAGTGAACGGGGTTCCAACAATTGGTATCAGAGCCAATTTTTTTTTTCCGGAACAAGAAATTGCTTTCGATGCTCCTGTATGTATGATTGTGTAGGCACTATTTAAATTCATTGTATGTTGTTTTTGTATGTATATTAAATTTGTTAATTTACAAAAACTTGATTGATCGTTAATTATTGGTACTGTGGATTTAGGGTTCATGGGTTGTGTAATTTTTAATTTAAAATTTTTTTTTTCTGTTATTGTATTTATAAAAAAAAATATAACCTATATTGAAGATCTGAAAAAATTGAGAAGTCGGAAGGGCGAAATCGGAAATACGCGTGACATGTACTGTTCACGATACTGTTCATGCGGGGGTACTGTTCACGCGGACGTTGTTGGGCACTGTTCATATATTTTTGCACGGTTCCGTTGGCAAGTGTTGTCTAGTGCATTATGTACGGATTTCCTATTTCGGATTCATGAGATGAATCGGAGTGACCTGAAGAGACTGGAAGACTCGAAAATTACAAGAAGACCAAGGAATGCCTTAGGGATATTTCTGTAATTTTAGATTCCAATTTTTTTAGGTTAAATAATCCACAGTACTCGGTCAATTCATGTATGCTTTATATTATGTGATGATAAAAGCATTGTCATGCATACGTATGTCATTTAAATTAGATTTGCCTATACAAATATATTTGATATGTCATACATGCATCATAGCCTAATTTTTATGTATTTTTTTAATATGATTAAAATCAGTAAATACATTATTGGCTATGAAAATGAGATTAGTTTTTTAATTGTTAAAAAACTTGTTAATTCTCATTAATATTAATCTGGTTATTAAAGTGTTTAATAAGTTAGATTAATAGGGTCATTTATTGTAATTAGTATTAATATGATTAATGACCTAATAATAAATGAACCGAATAAAGTGTTAGAGTTTTAATAGTTAAAACTTGGTAAACACTATCATAATAATCCGAGCTTAGTAAATAGTTTACAAAAGCTTAGATTATTCACTAATAGATTAGATTTTTAATAGTTAAAAATCATTAATAATTTATTAGTTAATTAGAATTTATTTCTAACAATGAATTTGTTAATGCGCTAGATAACTTAATTAAAGTTAGCCGTTTGATCTAGTAGAGTCTAGGTTAGACATGATGCCGGTTCCGGTTCCAGTTCGGAACCGACGGTTCCAGTTCCTCCGGTTCCGGTCCGGTTCCACCGGTTCCGGCCTTTTTTTTTTATAATCATATTTCATAAAAAAAATTAGTCATGTAAAAATGTAACTGGTAAATGTATTTTATTGGGTCACCCACAAAATAAAGTTAAATAAATAAATGACAAATTAAAAAATAAAATAAAATAAAACAAAACCAAAAAAAATAAAATTGGCCTTGCACTTAATTTTTACCACAATTAAGTTGCCTACGTATCCTCTTAAGGGTTTAGAAGAATCAAATGCCACGTAGTTCTTTTACCTTTTATTGTAGATTTGGACTTTGAAGATGGGGATTTGGCGTGGAGTCGTGGACTAATCGTTGCCATGATCATCCGTTCGACTTTCAGCCGGTTGATCATCTTTAAAGAAATCGTATGGTTCCTCTTGATCGATTTCTTGTTGTCTATATTGAGCCTTCGTCCAATCTTCAACACAAGCTTGTATCTGAAGTGATTTCGGACTCATAAGGGAACGTTTTGGGTCTAAAATATTCCCACCGGCACTGAACTGTTGTTCTACCGCCACCGTAGAAACTGGTGTTGAAAGGATTTTTTTGGCTATCATAGCCAAGATTGGAAAGTACCTTTCATGCTCTTTCCACCAGTGTAGGATATCAATTTTTTTATCTTCGGTGTCTTCTATGAACCCAAAAAAGATACTTAGATAAGATTCAAGCTCGGAATATGTGGTGGAGCTTGATGAAGAAGAACTTCGTAATTTTTTGGTTTTTTTTTTACAAAAGATTATACCCTAAATTAACAAATCCAGAGGATGATGATGATGAACGAGATACATTTTGAGTTTGTGGAACATCTATGTTCAGTGATGGACCGTAAACTTATTCATCATATAATTCATACAATAATGTCTTAACCCTAGCACAACACATATCAACATCATAATCTATTTTTAAACATTGTTCATAATAAACAGAAAGATAATCAGGCAAACTTTCTAATCTACAACGTGGATCAAAACACAAGGCAATCAAATAAATATTTGGAAACTCCTTATAATATTCTAACCATTTATCCTTCATAGCAGTAACAGACTCATGTAATTCTGAGTCGGATTCACAATGAGCAAATGCATCAGCAATATTAAGACTCTCAATAATAAATAAATTAGTTATAGGATAATAAACACCAGATAAATTGTTAGTAGCAGTATAAAATTTTTTTAACAAACCACAAACATTGCTACAAGCATCCCAATGACTTTGATAAAGATTAATGTGACTAACATGATATTGAATAAAAGTAACTAATAAATCCCTATATTCATAACTTCTAGTAAGCAATTTATAAGTAGAATTCCAACGTGTTGGAATATCACGAGGAAATCTAATGGCACGCTTACCATTTTGTTTACAATATGCTACCCATAATTTCATTACAGAAAGATGTTTCCACAAAAAATAGAGGGCATCTTTAATAGGTTGAATAAACTGTTCAAGAGTTTTTAATCCTTTTTGAACACATAAATTGAAAACATGGCATGCACATCTTTGATGAAAAAATTTACCACCAAGATAAGGTTTGCATAATTCAATTAAAGCAGGAATAGCAGCGGTATTGTTAGAAGCATTATCAAAACCAATTGCAAAAATTTTGTTCTCAATTTTATACTCTGTGAAAATAATTCTAAGATGTCTAAAAATATTAGCAGTAGTGTGTTTATCATCAAAAACTCTAAATGCAAGAATTCTTTTTTGGATAGCTCATGCATTATCCATATAATGGCAAGTGACACCTATGTATGAATGCATTCGCCAATGATCACTCCATATGTCGGCACATACGGAAACACGGCCATTATATTTTTCTAAATATTTTTCCAACATTTTCTTTTCTTTTTCATAAATGTTTTCAAGTGCTTCTGTGAGCGTGGTTCTAGGAACACGACATGCAGCATGATTTAATACTCGTTGACAATAATTATTAAAACCAACCTTTTCACCAAAACTAAATGGTAAGTGTTCTACTGCAACCATTCTAGCTAATTCTTCTCTATTTTTTGCATCACTATATTTAAATAATTGTTGGTTAGGGGTAGCGTACCTGGGAATTTGAGCTTGTGAACTCTTTTTGGCATGTGCATCTGGATGTGAGTTCGTTATATGCTTCTGATATGTGCCATATCCTCTAGATTTGTGCCATTTAAATACTTTTTTACAGTAATTGCAAATCACTACTGTGCTTCCATCTTCATGTGCAACTTTCTTCATATGGAGTACGAAGAGATCAGATTTGACCTACTTCGGTAACTTTTCTTCCATATGTGGATCAAAATCAAAATTTTGATGTGGGTTGGGATCAGGGCCATCACCATCAGGGTCATCAAGCTCATCACCATCATGACCAAGATCAGACATATTTTCTGATTGGCTTGTCAAAATGGGGGTGACATTGAGATCGGGTTCAGAAATTCTAAGAGAGGGATGAGAATGAGATTGAGGAAAGTTTAGGCCTAAGTCTTCAGCATAGACTTGTTGTTGTAGATACTCGTGATAGGCACTGTGGTCATGACCGAGATTATCCGTCATACGACCCTTACCTTTCATCGAAATGGAGCGTCTAGGAGCGTCACCACTTCCACTTGCCATTTTAAAAATTGAATTTGTAAAATTCCTTGAACAAAAAATGTTAAAAAATTGATTTAAAAAATGATTAAACGGTTGGAAATAAGTTTGGAAGAAAATTAGAAACTTAGTAGTTAGTAATTGCAATTTGCAAATAAAATATATTGTAAATAAAATAAATTGGATATAAAATAAATTGCAAATAAAATAAATTGGAATATAGCAAATAAAATAAATTGTAAAATGTAAATAAATGAAATTGGAAACTTAGTAAGTTAGTAATTGACTAATTGAAAATTAAATAAATTAGAAATAAGAAATATTGCAAATAAAATAAAATTAGAAACTTAGTAATTGTAAATAAAATAAATTGAAAACTTACTAACTTAGTAATTGCAAATAATATAAATTGGAAACTTGGAGACTTGGAGTTTGAGACTTGGAGAATTGAAAGTTTGGAGAGAATTGAGAATTGAGAATTAGAGAGAATTGGGGAAATTGGGGTGAGGAAAAATGAATGGAGGGGTAGGGGTATTTATAGAAAAGAAAATGAAAAAGAAAATTAAAAAAAAAAAAAAACAAGTGAACCGTTGGAGGCCCAACGGTCTGCTGACGTCAGCAGGCCGTTGGGCCCAACGGTTCGTTTAAAAAAAAATTAAAAGAGGAACCGGCCGGTTCAAACCGGAACCGAACCGCCGGTTCTAGTCCGGTTCGAACCGGCCGGTTTTTCACTGAAACGAACCGGAACCAGAACCGGCCGGACCAGTTCCCTATCCGGTTCTGGAACAAGAACTGGTTTTTTCGGTTTCGGTTCCGGTTTTCTGACGCCGGTTCCAGTTCGGTTCTCCGGTTCGAACCGAACTGAACCGGCGTCATGTCTAGTCTAGGTGCATTAACGGATAATAGAAAACCCTAATTTTTAAATAATGAGTGGGAGAGGGATATATGACATATATATCCCACAGTCTCCATCATTAGTTCAACACCGTGAGATCCGAGTGGGGCCTCGTGACGGCTTTGCTTTCGTCCTCCCTAAGGAGGGTTTCCACAAAGATCAATACCAAGGTTGACTTCTTAACGGATAAGATTTCTGAGGGTATTTCGGGATTGACCGACCCTAAGGCGGCAATTCTCGAGTTAAGCTCGTGAGATCTAAATTGGTGGGTTACACTCACGAAGGTTTTGGTTAAGTTTTGTTAATTAAAAACCTGATTGAATAAACGATGGTCGAATGATATGGAATAAGAGTTATTCTAGAATATCATTTGATTGAGAATGTCTCGGTCCAACATGCAAAGACTTGACCGACCTTAAGGCGGCACTTCTTTGTGGTATGTTGGATTGTCTTGGTATAGTAACTGTTTTTTGGGTATTTCTAGTTCGTTAAACATGTTCACGCATCATGTTTAAATTTATGCCAAAGCACTCGCACTTGTTTTAATAAATGACTGAATGAATGTTTTATTTATTTCAGCAATTATGTCTTCTGCATTACTTCAAATTCTCGCAAACGATAAATTAACTGGTGATAACTACACTAAGTGGAAACTTAATATTAATGCAATATTGGTCACCAAAGACCTCAAGTTTGTGCTTACGGAGGAATGTCCTCCGGTGCCTACTGCCAATGCCACATGAACTGTTCGTGAGGCATACCAGCGATGGGTCTCATCTGATGAGAAGGCCCGAACATATCTGTTAGCTTCTATGACAGACGTGCTTGTCACAAAGCACGAAGCAATGACTACAACATTCGAAATTATAGAGTCATTGCAAGCTATGTTCGGGCAGCCCTCTGAGCAAAATTGACATGAAGCTGTTCGTTCAGCTATGCTCGCTCGCATGAAGAAAGGTACATCAGTTCGGGAACATGTCCTGAGCATGATGTCCTACTTCAACAAGGCAGAAGTCAATGGCGGGGCCATTGACGAACCCAGTCAAGTGAGCATCATACTGACGACTCTTCCGAAGAGTTTCGATCAGTTTAAGAGCAACTACAAGATGAACAAGTTAAGGTTTAGTCTCACACAGTTGCTCAATGAGCTCGCTACTTTTGAGTCCTTAACTAAGGATAGCAAAAGTAAGACCGGTGAGGCAAATGTTGCTGAACCATCTTCCTCCAATAATAAGAAGAGGAAGAGGTCTGATGGAAAGGCGAAGGGTAAGCCCACACCCAAGAAGGCCCAAAGCAAAAAGAAGGGCACCTCCACCGACCAAGACAAAGGAAAATGTTTCCATTGTAACAAGGTCGGGCACTGGAAGAGGAACTGTCCTCAGTACCTGGAGGAGGTAGCCAAGAAGAAGAAGAAAGGTAAATATGATTTACTTGTTCTTGAATCTTGTTTAGTGGAAGATGATTCTTCACCTTGGATTGTTGATTCAGGGGCCACTAACCATGTTTGTTCTTCTTTACAGTGGACTGATTCTTGGACACAGCTAGAGGAGGGAGCCTTCTCCATGCGTGTGTGGTCGGGGGATGTCGTGTCGGCCAAAGCAGTGGGAGCAATAAGATTACAATTTTGTAATAATAATAGTTTTTTATTATTGAACAATGTTTTTTATATTCCTGGATTTACACGGAATTTGATTTCCGTTTCTAAGTTGTTAGAACAATTATATTATGTTTCTTTTAATAATAAGTTTGTTATTATTGGAAAGAATGGTCTGAATATTTGTTTAGGAATTAATGAAAACAATTTGTATGTGTTAAGACCGTTAATACATAGTACACTGCTTAACACCGAAATGTTTAAGGTTGAAAAACCTAAAACTAAACAACATAAGATTTCTCTAGATAATGACACGTATCTCTGGCATCTAAGGCTTGGTTATATCAACTTTGACCGGATAGACAGACTAGTAAAAAGTGGACATTTAAGTGAGTTAAAGGTTGGCACCTTACCTGTCTGCGAATCATGTTTAGAAGGTAAGATGACTAAGAGACCTTTTACTGGAAAAGGGCTTAGAGCTATAGAGCCACTAGAACTCATACATACAGATGTCTGCAGATCAATGAATGTTAGATCTAGGGGCGGCTATGAGTATTATATCACCTTTATAGATGACTACTCAAGATACAGATATGTCTACCTGATGCAACGAAAGTCGGAAACATCTGAAAAGTTCAAAGAATTCCGAGCTGAAGTTGAGAATCAATTAAGTAGGACTATCAAGTCACTACGATCAGATCGTGGAGGTGAGTACCTTGACCAAGAGTTTAAAGACTTCATGGTCGAGCATGGGATAGTTTCCCAACTCACAGCTCCTAGTACACCTCAGCAAAATGGTGTAGCGGAGAGGAGAAATAGAACCCTGATGGAAATGGTGAGATCTATGATTAGTTTCTCATCATTACCTAATTCCTTCTAAGGATATGCGTTACAAACAGAGGCATACATTTTGAATGTAGTGCCATCCAAATCTGTTCCTAAGACTCCCCTAGAGTTGTAGAATGGTCGTAAAGCTAGTTTGCGACATTTTCGCGTATGGGGGTGTCCAGCACATGTGCTGAAAAATATAAGTGGAAAGCTAGACTCCAAGTCTGTGGTCTGCCTGTTTGTAGGATACTCCTAAGAGACCAGAGATGGACACTTCTATAGTCCGGAAGATAACAAAGTATTTGTATCGACAAATGCAACGTTTCTTGAGGACAATTATATAAGTGACCATAAACCTCGTTCTAAGATTGTATTGAATGAGTTGGAGCCTGGTGAGACTAGTGCTTCATCAACAACAGTTGTTGATCCACAAACATCTAATAGTCAGATGGTTCCTGATCAGGATACACTATCACCTAGACGTAGTGGGAGGGTTGTAAGACAACCTGAACGCTATTTAGGTATATGTGAGGGATAAAGTGGTGTCTTTGCTGATAGTGTGGATGATCCATTGACATTTAAGAATGCAATAGAAGATCCTGATAAAGATTCATGGCTTAAAGCCATGAATCTCGAGATGGGGTCCATGTACTCTAACTCAGTCTGGGATCTTGTAGACTTACTGGATGAGGTAAAACCCATAGGATGTAAGTGGATCTACAAGAGAAAGAGAGGAGTAGACGGGAAGGTAGAGACCTTCAAAGCAAGGCTAGTGGCTAAGGGTTATACCCAGAAAGAGAGGGTTGATTATGAAGAGACCTTCTCGCCAGTAGCCATGTTTAAATCTATTAGGATTCTCTTATCCATTGCTGCCTATTTCGATTATGAAATTTGGCAAATGGACATCAAGACTGCATTCTTGAATGGCAATCTTGACGAGAGCATCTATATGATGCAACCAGAGGGATTCGTGTCTCCAGATCAAGAGCAAAAGGTTTGCAAGTTGCAAAGGTCCATATATGGACTTAGGCAAACATCTAGATCTTGGAACATCAGGTTTGATGATGTGATCAAAACCTATGGCTTTGAGCAGAACGTCGATGAGCCTTGTGTCTACAAGCGTGTCATTAACAAAAAAGTAGTTTTCTTAGTCTTATACGTGGACGACATCCTACTCATTGGGAATGATGTGGGAGTGTTATCTAATGTAAAGGGCTGGCTGGCTAGCCAATTCCAAATGAAAGATTTGGGAGAGGCGAGTTATATTCTAGGGATCCAACTTATAAGGGATCATAATAACAAACTCATAGCATTGTCTCAGGCATCGTATATCGACAAGATTCTTATGCGTTTTTCAATGCAGAACTCCAAGAAAGGTAATTTACCTTCTAGGCATGGAGTTCACTTGTCTAAAGAACAGTGTCCTAAGACACCCCAAGAAGTTGAGGATATGAGATGTGTACCATATGCATCAGCAGTAGGTAGTCTCATGTATGCTATGTTATGCACGAGATCGGACATCTGCTATGCAGTGGGAGCAAGGAATAAAATATCGGTATCGGTATCGATATCGGACTCCTAAATTTAAGGATATATCGGGGATAATATCGATATCGGTGGATATTCGGTAAAAAAAAATTAAAAAAATGATGGATATTTACATATAAAGTTAAAAAAAATTGTGAAACTTTAGGACAAGCTTAAACAAGTAATCATCCATCAAATGAATCATATTTCAACAATAAATTAGCATAGTTTTGATTTATTATAAATTATAACATAGATATAGTCTGTATATAATTTTTAAAATTGAGTATTTAATAGAATAATATTTTGTTTCACTTTTACAATATTATAGATTTATATACAATATAAAGAGATTAAATATTTAATAAACAAAATTATCATTAAAATATATATATATATATAGTTCCATACTTCCAAGATTCAATCATAAATGATAAATCATAATTCATACATAATAATACATTGCATGTCTGAAATTTAAAACCAAAATGAATTCCTTACTGGTTCAAATACATAAGATACATTTCTATCTTGATTCAAACAATAATTTTCCCAGGAAAACGTGCTAGCATAGTTTTTAAGGTAGTTATTAATATACCACACGTATGTTGTTTGATCTCTTCCAACTGATCCATGAATTGGGTAGTTTGGATTTACCTAACTTGGTGGATATTGTTGATCTGCATGCATACGTATTGCATATGGCATTTGTAGAGAAGGATAATCAAATATATTACAGCCACCATAACTACCATGATATGGTACATGAGAATCTATCATTGTCTACGAATCGCCCAAAGAACTATTTTCTGTGTCCATACTCATTGAGGAGAGAGTCATATTCAAAGAATCTTCATCAATTTGATTTGTTCCTCCATATTGTCTACCACAATTTTGATCAAAATTACCTGCATGAGCATCCCAACCTGTCGCACTAGCATTCCAACATGTTGCACCAACATCCCAACCTCCGACACGAACATCCCAACTTGTTGCACCAGCATCCCAACCTCCTGCACCAGAATCCCAACCTTCTCCCTCATCTCCCTCATCTCCTTCATCTTTTCTTCCACTATTTCCATCAAAGGTATGTTGGTCATCGGAAGAGTTGCTAACAGTAACTCCACGATCTACACCAACTTCTTCTCTAATCACTTGTTCAACATTTATTCCCATGTCTAGAGCATGAGAAGCAATTTGTGGATCAAGATTTCTCTCATCATCATCCAAATAGGCTGGTCTAACCCAGTCAAAAAAAGGATTCTCATTATCATCCCTTGTTTCAGCAGCTAGTTGAAGTAGATCCATAAAATCAGTTTCATCTAATTTATCTTTTTCAGCTGTTATATCCCTAAATTTCAACTTCATATTATAATAACAATAAACAAGTTATTCAAGCTTATAATAGGTACGACCGTTTCTTTGTTTTGTGTGGATTAAAGAAAATGTGAACCAATTTCTTTTACAGGCAGAAGATGATGATGTTTGTGACAGTATGTGAACTGTTATTGCATGCAATGATGAAGCATAATTTCCATACATTACCCACCAATCAGCTACAATAAAAATTATTAAGTATTATAAGTATGAATATCATTTCAATGATATTATTATTTATTATTATTACATAGATTTTTGTAATAAAACTTATATACCCGGTTGCATTTTGCTTCTAGCTGCAATGACTGCTCGTTTACTAAAACTTTTCTTTTTATCCTTAAAGTATATGAGCTACATTAATGACTCATGAGATCAGTATGTAAATAATAAATATAAATATGAGTATATGACAGAATACTCACATGCAAAGAAGTTATAATATTAGAATTATAAAATTGATTGTAAGTTGTAACTTTTTACCTCATTTCCAAAATTAGCAATCCCTACAACTTCAGGGTCTAATTGCGTATAGACAATATGTACGGCTTTCAAAAGATCTGAATTATCTCCAATATTGTCTCTATATTGGTACTTTGGGTTCAAATAGTAATACTTTCACAATCTTTGCCCAATTCTACTTCAATAATTATACTATTGACTATTGTGTTGGAAAATTTTATAAATTTGTTAATGCTTCTTTTAAAATAATTTTCAATATAGATTATTTGAATTATTTGAAAAATAATTTAAGTGTTTACGATTAATTTTTTTAAGAAAAATAATTTGTAAAATATCCTTGGATTTCGGGATGAAATTCACAATATTTCGGGAATATCGGGAGATTTTTATGGATATTTCGAAATCGACCGAATATTTGCTAGATATTGGATATTACCCCTGTTTCAATATCGGTCCCTCAAAAATATGGATATATCAGTGGATATATTGATTTTAAAAACCTTGAGTGGGAGTAGTCAGCAGGTACCAGTCCAACCCAGGATTGGATCATTGGGTTGCTGTCAAGACTATTCTCAAGTATCTTCGGAGAACGAGAAACTATATGCTAGTGTATTCCAGACAGGATTTGATCCCGTTAGGATACATAGATTCTGATTTTCAGTCAGACAGGGATTCTAGAGAATCCACGTCTGGATCAGTTTTCACCCTAGGTGGTGGAGCCATTGTGTGGAGAAGTATAAAGTAATCTTGCATTGCTGACTCCACCATGGAAGCCGAATATGTAGCCGCTTGTGAAGTTACGAAAGAGGATGTTTGGCTCCGTAAATTCTTGAGTGATCTGGAAGTTGTTCCAGATCTGGATAAGCCCATCACACTTTATTGTGATAATAGTGGTGCTGTGGCTAATTCCAAAGAACCAAAAAGCCACAAGAGAGGGAAGCATATAGAGAGAAAGTATCATCTCATTAGAGAGATAGTGCAGAGAGGAGATGTGATCATCACCAAGATAGCCTCACAAGACAATCATGCTGATCCATTTACGAAGACCTTACCGGCTAAAGTGTTTTCAGGTCACCTAGATAGTCTAGGGTTACGAGACGTGCCTCACATGCTTTAGTGCAAGTGGGAGATTGTTAGGGTTTATGCCCTAAAGATGTAATTTGTAAATGGATTTATGAAATAAATAAAAAGAAAAGTTCAATTCATTCTTGTTGTGTTGTTTATTTTGTAACTTGTACATATATTAATATCCTAGATTGCCGGATGTAATCTCGAACTGTGTATATGAGTGTCATATACGGATGGATACAGTAAAAGACGTGCAATCTAAAGAGTCCATAGATAGCAAATAAAGTTGGGTACTTTATTTGTGGTTAATCTATAGCTGCGGTCCATTCCGTAATGTACGGTGATTCTATCCTGAATCATTCATATGAGATATGGGAATGGAGGCACCTTGTATGATGTGATCATATAGGACTGGGCCATGATCTATATGAATCTCTTACCAAGATCCGTTTACTGATGAGATTCATATATATCAACTAATGATGGCTATATGTGGGTGATCTTAATCCTGAGTGTCTTATCGACTCATTCATGTTAGATTGTGGTCTTTGATATACCATGGGTGAGGTCAGATGCAGTTCTTGATCAATATACTCTGTATGTTGGGATTGCGGTTTGCCTTGTGGCTGGAAAGGTATGTACACAATAGCGGAATCCACTCCTTCTTGTGAGAAGTAGATGGTAGTTCCCTTAAAGTTTGATTCGGGGCTTGAACAATATGAGCGCTCTCCTAATTCTGTGAGGAAATAGGATTTATTGTCCATTAGAGAATCAACGGTACTTAAAGGATATATGTAATTAGAAGGGTATAACGGACATTATAACCCAGCTCTAATTATGAACTACTGTGGAGGATCACACCATGTGTAATAGCTATATCGATTGACACCGAGTTGTATCAGTCTGTGTAAAAGCGTCTACTGTTGAGAAAGTACAGCTTCGGGTTTTTAGTGGAATAACACCGGATTTAATAATCAAGGAATATTAATTAAAGAGTTTAATTAATGATTCCAATGATTATTGGAGCTCAAAATACTGTGGGTCCATTAGGTCCCCTTGCTAGCCCGATCAATTTAGGTAACAAGGGTCACAGTTAATTAATTGGATTGTCCAATTAATTGTGTAACGAAAGTGACATGTATTTATTCGGAAATTAATTGAATAATGAGATTATTTGATTAATGAATAATGATGATTAATTAAATTAAATAATAAGATTATTTAATCATGTTATTAATCACTAAATGAAGGATGTTTGTTGATATTTGTTTTTTGAATAAAATAAGATAATATGATTATTTTATATTATTAAATTTTGAATTTTGAATTTAAATAGTTTGAATTCAAATCATATTAAATAAAAAAAATATTAATCAATATCTTTAAAGATATTTGATATCTTAAAAGATTAGATTGATTTGTTTTTTGATTAAATTGATTTTGAATTAAAAAAAAACAAGAGAATGTTAACAGTACAAAATTGGTGTGCGTTTGATTTTTAAAAAAAAAGAGAAAGTAGTGCAATTGTTGCACTATTGAAAAACAAAAAACAATTATATAAAAAATAACGAGTGCTGTGCGTGAGTAAAAAGAGAGAAAAAGGTGTTATGCAATTGTTGCACTATTGAAAAAAAAAATATATATATATATATATTATTAATATTTTTTTTAAGAACTAGAATTGTTCTAGTTATTTTTCTCTTTGGAAGAAATAGTTTTTTCATATTCTCTCCACATCCTCCTAAGTTCCTGAGTACGTGACGCGCCCACACGCAGTTACCAGTTCCGGGATATAGCTAGGACGATCAATGGTACAGACCAGGAGCATATTGTAAAGTGAAGGAGCCTCCAAACGTTGGTAAGGTTCTATATATTTTTATATTGATTACAGTTTCCTGAGTTTACATATTGTATGTATTATTAGTTCCAGAAAAATTATTACGGTCTCAAGTTCACTGGTTCCAGATCATTGATGATCTGTATTAAAAAATTTTAAATATATTTCCGCTGCGTTACTAGTGAACGGGGTTCCAACACCCGCTCCTTCTCATCGTGACATCATCTAGGGTTTATTTAAATTTTGCTTTGATATTTAAACATCATTGGTCCTTTGGCTTCTTTTATTTTTCCTTTCTATCTTCTTGAAACAGATTCCTTCAAGCAATCACTCCTGAAACCTAGAAATCTCTAATCTTCAAGCAAATCTTTGAGGTGACTCGACTTCTTATTATTATTTTTTAATCTCTTATTCTCACTTCAAACTTTGTTCCATTCGTTCTGTCGTTACTTTTTTAACCATGTTGCAACAAGTATTCCAGGTAAAGACTCCATGGATCCTAAAGCCAGACATCGTATCTTTATCAAGAATTCAAGATGATGATTGCAATTGAATAGGGAGATACTTTTGCGATTGAGCGTTTCAAAAAATTGCTTCAACCTCAATCTTCTGATCAGCCTTTTTTTCCGGCTGATGATGTCTCCGGTTTCAGGATCGACATTTATCCTGAACTTGTTCCTCGTACAAGTTTTGAAACAGATATTCCTTAAACTAACCTTTATATTTCTTTGTGTAGTGATACCCGTCCCCCAATGACGAGAGCCAAACACACTCCTCGCTCAAGTGCAAGAACTACTCTTCCTCAGGATATCAGGGTCAGGAGTCAAATGATAAATGAGTCTGATATCGAAGAAGAGCATAGGGAGGCCCATATACCTTTCTCGGTGCAGCAAGTCTGCGCATACGACTATGAGCCGAACGTGGTGGGGGAGAGAGAATTGCATCAATATGCTAGCATATTTGATCTGGATAAAAACGTTATTCAATTAATCCAAACTGGAGATAGAGTTGCGTGGAATCCCCCACCCGGGGCAGTAGCAATTTATAAGGCGATGCTGAGCTGCGGAGTAACTCTGCCAATTCAGCCCTTTATCTTTCGTTTCCTCGCTGAGGCTCAACTTTCCCAGGCCCATCTTGCCCCAAATAGCTATAGCATCCTTATTGACGTGCCTAACCCTACTTCGGAGGCTCTCGTTGGGCAAGTTCAAGCAAATCCTTCGGGAATGATCCCAGATAATATTTTGACGGCTGAGCCTGTCGCTGAAGAAACTTATTTTCCACCCCCAGTTCTTGTGTCGCGGCCTTTTTCAACTGCTGAGGGTCTTCCAGTTATTTCGGCCACAAGCATCTCTCCTGGTGGTCTTCATGCTAACGTTGGCGTTGAGGAAGCTCATCTTAAACCTTATCATGCATGGCTGTCAACTCATCCATTAAATGGCCCAATTCCTCCACATGATACACATGTAGCACGATAGTAAAGATTAATCACGTCACATCGCTTTCTGAAATGTTGTTTTAGATTTTTGACCAAGTGGTATGCACAAACCCTATATTTCATGCCATTAGAGATACCTATATGCCGATCCAAAACTATCATCAAAAATTCGAGAAGCAAGATCACTTCGTGAAGTTGTGTCAAGAACCATATCCACGACTTTGAGCACTCGGAATTTGCAAACCCAAATGCCAAAGGGTTTATCATCTCATTACCATCCTTGCACACAGCAACTAACAAAATACCCCTGGTCTCGGACTTCAAGTGGGTAGCATCGATGGCAATAACAAGCCTAATAATTGTATTGATTCCCTCTATACAAGCCCCAAATGCCATGAATTCATACTGAACAGGTTTTTCCTGTCGGTTTCAATCTTGCTTACCGTCCCCATATTAGAAGTTTCCAACATGTGAAAGTATACAGGTAACATCTTGAATGACTCCCACGGATCATCGAAAACCATATGTAAAGCGTGGTCTTTAGATCTGTAGGCTTTGTTGTAGAAGAGGTTTATGTCGTGTTTATCCCTCATGTTAGAAATTATATCTTTAGGACGGGTGTTGCGTCCTAGATCGGCAAAATATCTTGAAAACAGTTTTTCCTATTATATGGGAACTTACATAGTGAAAATCTACATTATTGTTTCTGTTATCACCACATGTGTGCTCATTATCAACAGATGTAACATGCCAATAGGTCCCATTTCAAGACTTCCCTGCCCTAAAGATCTATTGACAATCTCTCTTTTTACATATTGCGACGAATCGTGTATGATTCGATCGTCCAACCTTGTACTCAAACCTCTGTGTCAATGCATGCCTGCCTAGAGCCCTTTTAAACGTTTTCTTGTCATTGAACATATGTCATTTGTATATTGGACCTAAGTGTCCATTGTCTTCAAACAAGTCTTTGATCTAACGGGTTGAATTAAGTATAGTTCTGACCCCCAGTATTGTCCACTGTGTCGTTGTAGAGGGTGTAGAACTGTTGGGTACATCAGTTGAAGCTTCTCTACCGCTTGTTGACGCTTACCCGTCACTGCCAGCCTCATCCTCTTTATCGAAGGTTTCAAAACTATCATAATCATCCACCCTAGCCTTTGCATGCTTGTTAGTCGATGCTGGCGTACCCTGATCTTTCTCGGTCGATGTAAATCCGGGGGAGGCCACAGACCCAAACGGCTGGTTGCAACCACTCACTGACTTGAAATATGGAGTACCAACTGGGGATTCTGAATTACTAGAGGGTTTAAAAGCTGGCGGTATACATGAGTGGATTATTGTATTTCCTGACTTCATCGGAGTTTGAAATACATTTTCAGCTGCTTTTGGCGGTACAGATCACTCTACAACTTCGACCTTAATTTCAGTCCAACTAGATTGATTATGAGAAAGCAAACATGATACATCAATGTCGCTCATAATGGATAATGTACAACTCCCTTTCACCGTTATAAGCTCTGAACTTATCCTTAACTGGAATCTGTCGCTACTAACCCCAATCCAGTGACATTGTTTTCACCAATTTACTATATTTGTCTATGTCTTCATTATATGCAAAAGAAATTGGATCCATCAACTAGTTACCAATCCAATGTCTATCGCAGTGCATTAAGAAGTCAACCATCGTATCTATAGACCCTGAAAATGTTATTATAGTAAATAAGGTATGAAATGAAGTAATATAATAATAATAAATAACAAAAGGCCAAATTGAAATCTCTAGATCAATTTCTGAACCCATAATGAAGACATTGACCTTTAAGGATAGAAACAGTTGCTTTGGAATCTAACCAATTAAAATCAGTTGCCTGTAGCCTAATGGTAAGTAAAAAGATTGATTTGAAGCCCAGGGTATGGATTTTTACAGCCATGGACAATTATTTTTAAAGCACTGTACATTGATTTTAAGCCTTGTATAAGGATTTCAAATCTTGGTACAAGTGTTTCAAGCCCTACACTTGATTTCAAACCATGGACAGAGTTTTCAAGCCCAAAAAAACAACCCCACGCAACACTTCATTCCCACCAAAAAAACATGACAAGGACAATGGAACCCCAATACAGCCATTCATCTAAACCAAAATAAATAAATAAACCAAAGAGAAAAAAAGAGAGCATTAAACAATGTTTGGAGAGAAAGAGCATTGATTAATCATGAACGAACAAAACAAATTATCTACATACAACTTTGAACATAAAGCAAACAATGCCAAAGCCAAAGACAACTTCTACATGCTATTTCCACTGATATGATGAACAATGTAAATTACTATCCAAAATCAACAACACATGATTAATCAATTTCCACAAAACAAATTTAACAATGGGGAAACAATAACCATTTTCCTAAACAATCAAGCATTACATTGCGTTCTTTCATTTAGGTTAATGATAAAAGAGGTGCATAATCTATACTCTGAAGTGAATGGTTCTAGCAAACAGACTGCTAAAGGGAACACCAACATAAGAGCAACCAAAACATCAAATATACCAGTGTAAAAATATACCAGAGCAGAGCAAAAGGAACCAAGACGAGAGAAACCAACACATCAAATATACAAGTGCACAAATATACATTTTCCCACAATGTTGTTTCACTTGACACTCATCGACACTATAACATAATTTCTCCATACGAACAAAAAAGAAAAACTTAAATATTTCCTTGCAACACCATAGAACAGTGCAAAAATATACATTTTCCCACAATATTACTTCCACACTAAACATTACAAGTTATGTTGTCAGCTAAATAATAAAATGATCAACATAATCATAGCAGAAATCGTGTCAGCATAATCATCACAACTATAAAGAAACTTTTCGGGAGACGTACCTTAGTAGACTTGAGGATTCTGCTCCTTCAATCTATCAAGCAAACATGTTAGGTTATAGAAGCTTTTTCCATTCAGCCAATGATAAAGAAGGAACTTGTTCGAAGCTCTTTTCTCTGCAACACATTATCCCGTTAGACTGAAAATCAAGCTTAACACGTGTTCGAAGCTCCCTCTCTCTCTATCTATCTGTTTTTAGGGTTTGTAAATGGTGACCCAATCAGACTAAAAAGAGTATGTGAATTCTAAAGAAATCAGAGAAATGAAAATGGAGATGAAATAGAAGCAGCATTGAAGATGACAGAAAAAAGTTCAAGATGGGGACTGTATCAGAATGTTGAAAATGAGGAGTTCAATCATGGAAGGAAGAGATGAGGGAAGGGAAGGGTAATTGCAGGAAACACATATGTTGGTGGGTATTTTTGTCATTACAGCTACATTTACATAGGAAGGGCAATTTAGTCTATTAGAGGACATTACATGCAAAGTGAACTTCAATAAAAGACAGTTTTGTAAGTTTATCAAGAAGGGAATATTTTTGCTCTTTCAAACATAGAAAGAGACATTAATGCAAAGGCCTTTTATTATTATTACGTTGATCTTCATATTTGTCTCAAAAAGGAATTAGTAGTTTATTAAAAAAAATTAAGGTACATTTTCATATGAGTTTTTGAGTTAAACTGTATTTTATAACAAACTTATGATCACATTTTTGTAAAAACATTAAATGAAAATTAATTGAGATAATATCATCAAAAAAAATAACTTTAATTATTTAAAAAGAATTAAATATTGTTAAACAGAATGCCAAAGCCATTGTATTTAAGATTTCATAAAAGATTTATATATGGATGGACTAATTGCACAAACCCCCCTGATTTTAAGTTTAATTACAACTAGATGGACCTTTTGCTTGAAATTACACAAACCTCTCCTACCATAATACTCCCTATTTGTATTATTTTATTACCTAAAATAAATAGTTAAACAAATATTATCTAATATATATAGTAAAAAATTTAAAATTTTAAAAAAATGAGGATAATGTTGTTATTTTTTTTCGATATTTATCTTCTATTTTTCAGAGGAGAAAAAAATGGTGAATTTTTCTTTTTGGTCAACATCTATCACCACCCATTTTCAACTAAAGAGAAAATTATCATCATTCACATCAATTTAACCCTAAAATTCTGGTCAATAGTTAAGTTTAACGGAAGTCAATTTATGGTAGGGGAGGTTTGTGTAATTTCGAGTGAAAGGTCCATCTAACTATAATTAGACCTAAACTCAGGGAGGTTGTGCTATTAGTCCTGTATGGATTATGGAATGAGTCCCTATGAAGATTTTGAGCTTGGCCCATTCTGTATTATTGTATGCTAAATTGCTAACCTTATTTGGGTTGAAAGTTGAAACTGCTTTTTCAGGAAAAAAGAATAACAAAATTAAAAATTAAAAATTCCGTTTCATCAACAAAATACTCACAAGTCACAATTTCAAAATATGGCTTTAGATTTCCACTTAATATTGATAAAGAGGAATGCTAAATATAGTCAAGATTTCCTTCTTCTTTTTTTTCGAATTCACTTATTATATACAAAAATGATTATCATATGAAATAATCAATGAATCCGTACGAAAACAAAAAAAGTCGGTCATGACTAGAATACATGACTTTGGCACTCGTAGTAGGTATTTTAGATAATGAAATGAAATGACATGGGTTTCCTTCAATAGGAAATTTCTAGTTTTAGCCTTTAAATTATGAGAAATTTTAAATTTATCCATCCTAATATCTTTTCACTTCTTATCAACTTTAGCCACCGGTGTGACCACAATGTCTCTTTTATGTTTTTACTTTTTCTCTTCCACTAGATTTATCTTTGTTCTCTTTTTGTATTTTTCTCTATTTGCTATGATATGTCATTATTGTGTTTATGGAGTGATGAAATGGTGTATTAATGAATAACGAAACTCGATTTCGATTTTATAGCAACTACAGAAGTTAAATGGAGAAATTTATTAAGAGAATTGGAAGAGAAATAAAGTTAGAAGCTAAAGGGAACTCATCACGAATTCATTCATTTCAATTCACATAAAGTTTAAATTGGCGTGTAAAATTTTGTGTGTAAAGTTCTATTTATAACTAGTGCATAAAATTTTAATCAATAATTGACGTATAAAGTTTCAATTTATAACTAGTGTAGAAATTCATTTTATAGCTGACATGTACAATTCAATTTATAACTGGCGTTTAAAATTTTGTTTTATAGCTGGCATGTAAAATTTTACATATAAAATTGCCGGAAATCGAAATCAAGTTTTGTTCTTCACCAATACACCAGTTTATCATTCCACAAACACTAAATAATGACTTTCTCTCTCTAACTTCCATCTTCATCTTCCTCTCCCTTCCAATTAGATTTTGTAACTTTATTTTTCTAACTTGTAAGTTTCTTCAAAGAAATCAAAAAATAAATAAAAATAAAGAGTTTTACATGAAGATGTAACACTAAATAAAATCTCTTTCTCCATGAAGATTTTATTTATATTTAGTTATAAGAAGTCACTTCAAAGAAATCACTTTACTTGCATGGAGAGACAACTCAAGTTTTGGACATTGAAGAGACATTTTATTGAAGTTTAAAGAAAAAAAAAAGTTTTAGGATTAATTATTCATTATATTGTACGTTAGTTTGAAAGACTTGACTCAAATGACCTTAGTTTGGACTTTAAAATCTGTTACTTATTTTTATTTTTATTTTAAAATTTTCGTCTAGATTGGTTTAGACTTAAAATTTTAATTGAGCATGAAAAAACAACCTAAAATGCATAATAGTTTATTAAGGGGTGTAATACGGGCTTCAGAGCACTGTTCTGAAAGTTATAGGAATCAAAATGTGTGCCCATTACAACAATAAAAAAAATTGCTAGTTATTATTTTTTGTTTATAAATTCAATATTTTATCTATTTGTTTCAGTCTTCTGCGAGCTTACAAATTTTTCCATCATTCATATGAAGTCTCGTAATGATATTTGAGTCATCAAATCATATCACTCATACTCTAGAGCTTGAATATTTTTATTTACTCTTTAAGATAGAATTTCTTTATATCAGTTCCATTATATTTGTATAGATTTTTGGGAAAAAAATAGTTGAAACTTGAAAGTGAGAAACACTTGTATTGTTGATTGAAGTCCAATTGTGTAAGAGATTTGTGTATGGAGGACCTTGAATAGTACAGAATCCTCAAGCTTGGTGGACGTGAAGGCGGGTTGGTGGAACTAATTATAAAGTGCAAATTGTCAATTTTAATTACATTTTTTTTTTCCTTCGAGTTATTCTCTTACTAATTTTTCACTAATTGTAACTAAATATGCCACTAAAAAAAAATAAAGTTTTTCATTTTCCAAAAAATTTCACGTACTTCTTACATAAATGAAATCATTCCCTTATACTACATGAAACAGTCATTCACTCTATGCTATTTGAAATCAATCATTCTATATACTACTTGAAATTATTCACTCAAACTTAAATAAGGGGTATTTGGGTCTTTTCATGCATTAATTGGTTAAAAAACAATTACATTTTTACGTGTCTAAAAATAATTTTGCATAGTTTTGGAGATATTTATGAAATTTTCCCAATATTAAATTTGGCTCGTTTATCACTCTTACAATTATTATCCATATAATTATAAGAGTGTATGGATTTAGAGAATTTATAGTGGGGATTTTATTCTAAAATTGAGTGGTCAAAACTCAAAAGTGAAGAGCATCATGTATGGAGTATGGCTTTGGAATCATATTAATATTAAATGGTAAATTGGGTGGATGTAAATGTCAATGGATTGCGTGATTCAAGTCTTGTTTTCTTATCGACAAAAAAAGAATAAAGCAATTGATAAAGGGCTCACGAATGATGCCAACTACTACCCAACTTATATTAGGTGTGCTTTGACAACGTACATTGCAAGACTATTTTAGTTGTCACGGAGGGATGTAAAAATAAAAAATAAAAATAAAAACTCAACTATGGAGGTACTCTGCACGCCCTATAAGATCGAAGAGAGATTGGGTTCACATTTGTAAGGTGATATATATATATATATATATATATATATATATATAATTTGTCATCCTGTCCAAAATCACTATAGTGATAGATGAGTGGATATGACTAATAAGAATGGTGCTGGGTAAAAGAGGAGCTTAATCATATTTTGATGCAAAGTTAAGACTAAAGATGCACTTGTTGATTTCTATGGGAGAGAGTGAGCACATATTCAACTAGACAATAGACAAGAATGAGAAGATACCAGTTAATAATGAGCCATTGCTTTTAATGGAGAAAGCTGCTACATATGTTGCCTTCGAAAAGAATACAAATACATTTGCCATCTTATAGAGATGAAGACATGGATTGATAGCTAATAGATTTTCATTTATTGGTTTAGAATTCCATGACTACTTAAGCTGTATAGCCAATATAGGATCAAGAAATTCAGGAAAAAGAAAGACCTTGTCTTTTTACATCCCTCAAATGGCCCTCTGAAGCAACAGAGAAAAATCAGATGACTTATTGCTATCTGGGAAAAATACCATCATCGAAGTTCAGAGAATAACTGTGGATATCGTAGCTGTACCGTATACTGATCCGTTGCCTCCCCAATGCTTGCTTCCACAGCGACTTGAGTTTCCAGACCAACTGCCTCCACATATGTGATTTACAGACACAACTAGTTGGCACTCTTCTTTCAACACGACCAAGTTTGACTGAAGATTCTGTGCTTCTCATTTTCTTCCCCAACTTCAAGAACTGAATCCTCTGCAACCTCTGCATTTCAAACATTTTCATTGCTATCTCCCAGCTTAACTCTGACTGCTGCATAGATATTCAAGAGAAGAGTTTAATTGTTAAGAAGCATTAAAAGCACTATGAGAAATATAGTTTAAAAGAAACGAGACTACTTTTCAGTATCAATTCCCACTAGCATGTGTCATTGCCTCTGAAATCAGATTCCCACTTTGCTTTTGCAAGAGGTAAAATATATAATTATCCTTAGCCTACTTTCGTCACAAGTTGGAGAGGATTGAAGACTTGCTGATAGTGATGTAATGTTGTTACTTGTTACCGGTGACAAAGCACTTTTTACATTGGCTATTCTACCAAAAAAGTTGCTAGTGTTTATCGTTTGTGATTTTCCCTGTGTTTTACTCTGAGTTGGAACTTTGCATCTGTGACAAAAAAGTATGATGAGTACATAAGGCTTGCCCTTTCGTGAATGTTCACACCGTCCAAACCAAAATGAGTGAGTGACAAAATCAATCACAGTCATCTGTTTGAGAGCTTTATATCTCTCTTACTTTTTAATTCAAAGTTTGATCACACTTTAATCTAAAAAGGCCCACAAAGATATCAATATAATTTTTGTGGGGCAGATAATCTGATAATTGATCAAATATATGATAAAAGTACCACCAATGTATCACATGATAATTGGTATAGAAAAAAAAAATACAATCTAGGAAGAATGACAATAAAATGACATCATATTATGTCAGATAAGAGAGTGTTAGCCTATTAATCATGTTTCACCTTTATTACTATTTTTTCCGGATTTTCCCATTTTGCGTTCCGGTCAGTAATTTTATCCATACTTTATTTTTACAAGATGATATAGTTGTTCTTAGGACACCACTATACGCACTCTTTGAACCTAACAAAGAAACTAATGTTTACCATTATGTGTGTGAGAACGAGCGATCGCCGTGAATAGAACAAGTTGTTTCCAAAAAAGATTGACAATACAAGGATGTCATATTCTATCAGATATAGCAGTGTTAGCCTATTAACCATGTTTCTTTCTTATATTTTACTTTTCCCATTTCCCCCCTGTTGTGTGTATACTCATCCTCTATAGCAAATAATTTTGCGTCCTATACATTTTTGTTTATACAATATCACAACTTTTGGCCCTAACAATAAAAACTTTATGTAAGTGCTTGTATTTGTGTGCATGCATGTATATCTATCCGTATGTTTGAACATATATATGTATGAGATCATAATGTTTAAGTTATAAACTGATTCCACTTGAATAAACTTTTGTTGTATTTAAAAAAAGTTCCTATGAAACATAAAATGTCTCATTTATCTAGATACATACTTCTGTGCCTGCATTATCCTAGCAGAATGTTAGGTCGAAAAATGTTCGTATTTGAGACCCTTAATTCCTATGTTTTATGTTATATTCTTGTGTGAAATGGGATATTTTAATGTGTTTATTAAGATTGTGTAGAAGATAGCTCTTGAGGTGAGTTTGAAGGTAAAATGGTGATTTTAGAGAAGTTTGGAGAAATGCCTATGCAGAACGTCCATATTGCGGAGGCCATGACTTTTTCCACAAATCGAATTGGGTTGCGATCAACACAAGTTAGAAAAGCCCTGAATGTCTAGTTTTCGCAAAACTTTACGATTTATGAATCCGAGTTTTCTAGAGGAAGATACAACTATTTTAGTGACCGATGGTCGGAACTAAAAAGTCTTCTGCAGGTCCTAACAAGGAAAAAATCCGAATTGGACTAGAATTATGAGGAAAATTCTCAAATTGATTTCTAATGGTTCTAGAAAGGCAAGGGATGATTGAGAAGTTTTTCCAACTCAATTAGAAGTCAAATTATCAAAGAAGGAAAGCCAACTTCTATTCCTAGATTCATATGAATTTCCTACTTGGAAGATTTCCTAAACTAAAGAGAATTGGGAGCTCACAAGATGAAGTCACCTATAAATACCAAGAGTTTTCTGAAAGTGAGAGGTCCAAAGAATGAAGATTAACATTCTCTTCCTTCTACCTTTCTTTAGTTTAGTTGTTTTTATTTTTTCTTAGTTTTGTCTAGCTAATTTCTTTGTTAGTTAGGGCTATCTTGAAGCCCTAAACATTATTTCAATTCCATAGACAAGTTTGAGTTTAATGAAGCATTATTTTCGCAATATGATGATTTCAATTTCTCCATAAGAATTGTTTTTCCTATTTTGTTTATCTTGTTTCTTTGATTGGCCATCTTAGAAGCATGATTTTAGGATCTATGTTTTAGGATAGAGTTCGAATACCCGACAAACATATTCTTACATGCAACAATTAATTGAATTACGACCCAATTAAGGGAAATTGATTCATGAATATCAAAAATAGATATTTTATCTATTTTTACATGTTTTAGGGTTCATGTGATATTCATATTCTCTTGGTTCATAATGGGTTCCGATTATTAAATATAGTAAATACCTATGCTAGGTTAGGATTTATGCAAACACTATGCAATCTACATACTAACTAAGTGAGAATTGATACAACCTGCGCGGAATACCCACCGCCTTGTCATGAATATCTTCAACATTTTTATTGTTTTAAGCTACATTAGTGTCAATGGATTGAAGGATTGTTTAGTGGTGGGTAGGAATTCCTAACTAGTGTTTTGATTTATTGTTTATTTAATTTTCTTAGTTTTAATAATCATTCAAAATCTCCTTACGTGTGCGTTTAGAGTCTTTGTTTTCATATTTTTAATTAGATTAGAGTCCTTGAGTGTCTTAAATATAAACTCATTATTTTAGTTGGTAATTAATTCTCTATGGGAACGATCCTTGCTCTTATACTCAGCTATTTCTCACGATTTGTGTACTTGTAAGGTTTTTATTATTTCTATTGTCTAACTTGACACCAACACAGAACACAAGATAGAGAAATTTTCGATATGTATTTCAAATTGTTTTAGCACTGAATCCAATGCTGAGCAATTATAGGCCCTGCAAAAGCATTTGCTGACAGAACATCAGCAGTCAGCTGTACAGGGATAGAACTACTTATACAAACAGTTCAAGCAATCCGTTTTCCTTGTCTGAAGATTCACAATATAAAGAGAAACACTCACTTAGCAATGCATGGGAAAAGAGGAAAGACAAAAGAGGTAATGCTAACCTGTCAAGCATTAATAGCACCATGCATTAGATGATAGCCTCAAATATGAAATATGTGAAGGCACCAAATTCTCTCAGCAAGTTCACCTGAGAAACATTACAGATTGATTTCTTGTAAGCTTCGGCATAAACATGGATAAGTAATTCGTACCAATTCCGCACAAGGCATAGTAATTCCGATACAAAAACTTAATAAACAATGCATAAGAAAATAATTTTTATTTACCCATGTTTCCCTATCTGTGAACATACATGCAGATATTGTTTGAATGTACGAATTCAAATCAAGCAGCACAACCTATTATGTACCAGACAGATCAATGCCAAGTTCTTATGTTTTTTTATTGAGTTTCTGCATGTCGGAACGCATAATGTTTAAATAAATATAACTGTACTCGTTTGTATACAACTAATTTATTGTGTCAAGAAATCAGCATACATCCATCCCCTAATGAGTAGACTTCATTCAAAGAATGCCATGTAATATCAGCGATTTCCACTTGTTCATCATACATGGATCAAGTAACTCAACATAAATATGATCTATCCTATACAGCACCACAGGTTATTGTGACTAACTTGACCATAATTTCATAGATATATGCAAGAGATGTGCAGGAAAGGAAATATTAAAACATACATGTCAGAGGTGCGAAAAAAAAACAATTAAAAGAGTTTTCATTATTTTTCACTTTGGTTGGGAGACAAGTTAAGAAATTTTTATCCTGCATTAAACCTAATGTTGCTAGCACAAAAGTAAACAAAATGATGCTTCAATCATCATATAATCTGTAGATACATGCACAGGTACACAGAAATGAAGGAAAGAGGTTGAAGATACTTACAGTCTTTGTGGTCCTTCCCATCTTGATAACAACTGCAACATCTGCAAACAAGATAAGAGTTAACAGCCATTAGAAATGGTAATACGTCCCAAGATAAATAAAATAATTTATCTATATTACAACAGGAAGAAAGTTTGTTAATAATACAAAACCTCATAGCTGAAGACTCTCCTTCGAATTGTGTTTCTATTTCACTCAAATACAATCTAAACAACGGTGACCTGCAACATCAATCCACCATCTTCAATTGCCAAACAAGCAAAACTAGAAGCACTTAATTGGAAAGGGGGACTTGAAATCTTGCAAAACTTAACTTGTCCATCACCCAAGTATTCACTTATAAGTTATAGAGTTCTTTGTTTGTCTTTTCTCTTGTTTTCTTTTGGGGTGGTGGGGGGAGAGAGTATAGAAGGAAATATCTCATAATACATGGTACTCATTTCGGTTATTATGCAAATAACATGAATTGGTTTGCCTATACCACATCCACATAAATAGAAGAATAATACACTACCAGGATGGGACGGCGACTGCAATGAGGACAGGTGATAGCTTCCATAGATGACGAAGCTGACCACTTAAGAATCCGGTCAAATACTCAAGAATGCAACTTTGCTGCTTTAAACCAGAAAATTTGTCATTATTACAGTCTTACAGATATAAACAAGAAAAGCATATACATAGAGCTAAAAGCTACATTCATCACTTTCACTTGAAAATAAATAAACATAAAGAAACATGCGATAGATATTTCTAATAGGAGGAATAGATTTGAGTAAGTCCAAGGTTCATACTTTACTAATCAAATAAAGTCCAAGGTTCATACTTTACTGATCAAAAAAGTTGTTCTTTTTAGTCAATGAGATAAAAAAAATATTAGAAGGTGGTTGATGGGAAATTATGTTATATATTATATAGTTTAGCGAACAAAATTTATTAACAGTTGAATTTTGGTCTACTTTTCAATCAATGGGATGTTCTTGTTTGCAGGAATCAAGTTGCATTAAGTGGTAACAATCGGTTCCTCAGCCTAGAAGAGAGAATTATGATAGTTAAGCTAACTCTTAAGGATTAAAACAAATATTTCACTCCAGGGGAGTCCAGAAATCAGATTCATTCAAATGAGGCAATCAGGACCTGAAAACTATTCTTGCTGTACACAAAGCTTATTGTGGATTAGCTAGATACGATGCCAGCAACCAATGACGCAGTACCATCAATTGGGCGATCATAAATGCCACTCAACATTTGCCCAATGTAACGGGTGTAACCTTTTGTCTCTCCCAAGTTGACTAAACAGCTGACAGCAACTACAGCACCATAAGTAGAAGAAATCAGACTGTCAATAGAATTCTCACTAATTCCATTTAGTTCACTCCTAACATACTGAAATGTACAATGAAGAATCCTCAGATTCTTCCAATATTGTTCACCCTTTCAAATAAGATATACCAATAAGAACCAGCAACTAAAAATGCATGCTCTACATATCTATAAAAGGAATTTATACATCTAGTAAAATAACATATGCCCGTACACAAAAAATTTACCTTCAAATTTACTATCTCGTCTTTAGAATCGAAACATTGTGATTTTCCCTTACATAATTCATGATATTGCTTTGAGATGGTAAGAGAATCATAAGAAACAGACATGAAATGTTCAATTAGACAACTCCATCTGTTCGCGATGCACCCAAGTAACAGAAGCTCCTGTCTCAAAGAAAAAAAAAAGTAGAAGTTAAATTTAAAAGATTATCTAAGGAAGGCACATGAAGGTCATACAAATTAAAGATTATCATCTATACTCCACCAGTATACTATAAGACAAAATCCAAAGCTTAATCAAGCAAGAAATTAACATGCATAATCATCTAGTATATAAACAAAATCAAGGATGATCAAGCAAGATATTACCATTCATTGTTAGAATCTAAACAACTTGTTAAATGAGATTATGAAGTTTGACAAGCTGCAATTTGCATGTTTCCACCCTGCTAGGGGGATCTGAGCTGAAAGCAACGGGACATGGGCTCACAAGTCCTCAATTTTTATGTATAATCTTACATACAAAGTGGCATTCAAATTTAACATGAATAATCCATGCATATATCAGGTCAATGAACCATCCAAGCAGATTTGTGAATCATTCCATTTCCTAATTAGAACTCCTGAGCTTTTAAAAATGTCATTAATTACATGAGTGGCTGCTAAAATACTCTGTAATGCAAGAACTACATATGCAGACATATCAGTGTAACTCATCTTTACTTCGTACATGTACAAACACTCAGCTGCACACATGCATATGACATATAACTATACATACAGAAATTTAAAGCAGAAGACATTATTGAAGGTGGTAATCCAGTCTCAGAATTGAAATAACAACAGAATACAACATTAAATAAAATTCAAAAATTTCAAACTTACAAGAATTTCACTCAAATCGTCATCACTGCCTTGCTCTGAAATATGCAGCCGTTGAAATAGTTGTACCCACTGAACCTTAGGGGCAGAAAGTATCATGCTCGCACCTGAGACCAATCTAATGGTTCTCATATTGAGAAAATATAAGAGATTCTTTGATTTCCATTGGTTCCATGTGACATAATCAACTGAGTCATTCACACTCCTGAGCACAAATTGAAACATTTTAAATTCAGACCTTCAGTTAAAATCCTTTAGGATAGCGGAGATACCTTTAACAAAGTCAAAACAATTTTAATGCTTAGACTTTTCTTTTCGTATTTGTTTTTTAGCAGAATTATTCCACGCAACAAGATCTTCCATGTAACTGGTAGTAGGGAAACATCTATAACCATAGTGTAATTTTACTCTCTCAGGAAAATAATGATATGATACCTACCCCATCACTGCTGGATTTCTGTCTCGCTTCAGATGTTCTTCAATCAAGCTGTTATCAGAGTCAGTCAGGTTAACGTGCTTGATGACACTAGAGAGGATATCCAAGCCTGTCTTAACTGTTGATATGCATGACACTGCAGACTGCCTCTTGAGGAACCCTTCAACAGCAAACTTTGTAAAATCGTCACCAGTACATGTATCATTCTTCGTAGTTGGAGCAATGTCCGTAGACAGAATAATCGGTTTCTTCACAGAAACCCTTGATTCCGGAACCAAGTTGAGTGAAGAATCCATAAGTGTCAACTTGTTGAGATACAAATTGAGGCAATGATAGTCTGTTTCCAAAAGCAAATCGAGATCCATCTCAATCGTTGCTCTCAGGAAAGCCCTGAGATGTGAATCCCTCAACTGCAAAGCACGTAGCAAATGTTCGGATACAAAAGCCCTTGCTCTACTAAGAATAGCAGATGATAGATGTGACAGGCCCTGATTACATACAAATCATCATATATTATATATTCAGTCTCAAAATCAAATTAAAGAATAGCCCTTAAAATAGTTTACACTACCTGAGGGAAGGAAGGATCGGAAGTCATTTCAGCTAGAGTTGCATCAAGTTCCTCAACTGATTCTAGGTAAACATCTGAGTTGCTCAAGTGCCTAAACACCTAGACAATATCATTAAAAGATATATCAAATAAATTGTGCAGACAACTGTACGAAACAAAAATATGAATGAAAATCATGAAATGGAATTACAAAATAAAAATAATTAAGGAGTGATGGAAGATACAGACATTCTCAAAGAAGAGACCCCAATGAAAGGCATTCTTAATGTTGTTGACATCCCAGTGGGCATGAAGGCCAGAGGATTGATACCCAGCTGCCAGAATCAGTATATCAACGAACCCTTTTATAAGTTTGACCATTTCTTCAACAAGTATATCTGGGTAATTCCAACCCATTTCCTTTTATGCTTTCAACCGAACCCAATTTTGAAAATGGATCACTCAACTATCGATTCAGCTTAGCCACTGTTTAGAATCTGCAGATCAGGTCAGGTGGATTTTCAATTTTGTAAAAAGAGATAGCCGACGCGGTTTCTGTGGGCTTTTCTGTTTTCCCGCCTTCAAGATTATTTTATATATATATATATATAAATATAGGGGTGAATTCGTAAAGAGCCAAAAAATTTATTGTTTTATTGTTTTTAGCTATCAATTTATATTTTATTATTTTCATCACTTTTGACAATTTTTGGACAAAATTATCCTTAAATTGAAATTAAACAATAAAAAAGGTTGAATTAAAAAAGAGGGTTTTGTTTTGTTAGTTTCAACTCTGTCGGGAAACAAACAGAGAAAGAGAGAGAGAAAGGAAGAGAAAAAGAGAGACCGTCGACGAATCCGCCATCCCTCTCGTCGTCGGCTCCGTCACCCTTGCTCGTCGTCGACGCCGCCTTCAACTACCGTTCGTCGTTGTTGCTGCTGCCCTCGTTCGTCGAAGCCGATGGTCTTGCTCGTAGACGCCGTGAGATTTCTCTGTCGGAGAATTTTTACCGACTCGCTGTGAGATTTTTTGCGAAATCTTGATCGCCATTTTGATTCTACCCCTCGGAGTTTGTCTTAGGCACAGTTGATGCACTGTAAGATTTTCAATTTTGTAAAAAGAGATAGCCGTCGCGGTTTCTGTGGGCTTTTCTGTTTTCCCGCCTTCAAGATTATTTTATATATATATATATATAATATTCTCCTGCTCCCGATTTTCTGATGCGGTTTCAGCCGATGGTTATATGGCTCCTAATGGTTATATAAACCCTTATAATTTTTTTCAATTTTCTAATATTTTCATAACTATGTTTGGTTTGATGGAACATTGACATAAATGAAAGGATAGGAATTTGATGGATTTCTTATCTCTTATTTAGACTATGTTTGAGATTGTTTTTGCTTGAGAAATAATTACTTATTTCTCAAATTTTGAGCAAATATGTGTTTGGTAAACTTTCCAAAAGCAGCTTAATTTACAAGCTGCTCCTTCGATAAGTAGCTTCGGAGAAGTTGGTTATGGGTTGCTTTTTGAAGCAGAAGTTAGTTTATTGCATGTGTAATATCTAGAATATCCACACTATTTTAATAAAAGACAATATTACCCTTATTTAATAATAATATAATAAAAAAGTAAAAAGTAAAAAGTAAAAAGTAAAAATTTAAAACTTCTTTTTTAAAAAATAAATTAAAATTTAAAAAACTAAAAAGGGAATGGTGGCCACCGCCGGAAAGTGATGCCGGAGGATGACCGGCACCTCCGGCGACGAAGTTGAGGAACTTCCTCCTGGTCGCGGAGGAGGCGAGAATGGAGAAGAACTTCTACGCAAATACAATCTCGAATCCATCGCGAATCTGTCACAAAGGCTGATGAAGATCTAGGTGCAACTAATCGGCGATGGAGAGGATATCAGTGGCAACGAATCAGTGACAGAATAGGCGACGAAGAAGATCTCGCGAAGAATAGCGACGGAATCTCACGATTTCAAATTCTTGTTCGTCGCCGACGTTGGAGAGGATATCGGTGTCAAGTGAAGAAGGCTAATGAAGATCTCGGTGGAGCTGGAGACGGAGGAGGAATTGGAGAGTTGTCACTAGAGTTTGCAAAGCCTGATTGTTGAGTTTGTTGGTGAAGAAGGAGCTGAGTTGACTCGGCATATAAGCTTGAGTTGACTCGGTCAAGGTTGTTTTGTTGTGTTCAATTATGAACTGATTTGACCCAATCAGAATTTTGTTTTATTCATGAAAATGCATTGTCCATCATCTGTTCAAGACTAGATTATTATTATTTTGTTGTGTTATTTATTTCTTTTTATATGCTCCATATTTATAATATTTATTGATGTCTATTTTAGTCATTTTGTTCAATACATTTTCCATCATTTCAAAAGTTAAGCAATTTTAAAATTTGGTTTACCAAACACCAACCTATTTTTTTCTTAAGTTGATTATTTCTTAAATTAAGTTATAAGTAGATTATAACTCAAGCAAAGCAATCTCAAACATAGCTTTAGATTATTAACATGAGAAGGAAAAGAAATGATAATAATGGAAATTGAGGGAATAGTTTCTTCTTGTTTCAGCCAATTTGGTTTCTCACCAAAATTGGACGGAAACGAGGGTAACAAATTAAAAGATAATGAATTTTTTCAATATCTCAAAATTAATTCTATTAACATTTCATTTGTTTCATTTCTTTTTCTTTCTATTCATAATCATCCAAATAACAATTACTACAAACACTATCATTTCTTTTCATTTCTCTTTCATCAATTCAAACATAGTGTTAGGCTATGTGAATTAAATTTTAAATTTCGACATCTAACCATTAGTACTCTTAATACAAATGGTTGAGCATTGGATTGGGCATTGTTATCTATGACCATTCTGGATTTGTGATGGCCTTTTGTTCCCAAAAGATTGATGATGGTTACTCAGCGGTAGTTACAAAGGTGGTTGCTATCCTTCGAGGATTATAGTTCACGGCTGATTCAAGGTTAGGTCATATGGAGGTAGAGTGTGATACGGTGGTCGTGATTCATATCAATGCATTTATGCCTATTTGTGCTTAGAGATATTAAAGAGTTCCTACATACTGCTTTTTGTTTATCGGTTCTCAGGATCCTAGACAAGGCAATACATTGTCCCATGGGTTAGTTAAATATGCCTTAACTCTATGTGAGAACTTGTTCCGGATGGAATGTTGTTTTCACGAATATTTGTGTTAGTTTGTAGTTCAATTCGTTTTGAGTATTCCTTTTCAAAAAAAAAATTGTGGTTGAGACAATTAATGAGTTGACATCCATTTTCAACTATAGAGTTATTAGGTTGAACATCAATTGTCTTGTAAGGCCATCTTCAATGTAATGTTATTTTATTGTGTCAATTCTATAATTTAGTACATGGTAAAAAACACATATTCCAATGCCGTGTCAAATTAATTATAAAAATATCATTTTATAATTGCATTGACTGCATTAATTGTTGATTTTTATAATTTTAAATAATAAAAAATACTATTTAAATTGAATACATTAATTGTATTTATTGATTTTTATGATTTAAAAAAAATAACATTTCAAATAGAATTGTGCATCAGAATACAATGCCAAAATATGTGTTAAACATATCATTTTACAATTTTTGTTATGCCAATTTTAGCATTGACATGCATTTGAGATGGTCTAAGAGCACCTCCAATGCAATACTAAATTATTGTTTCAATGATATAATTTAGCAAAAAGTAAAAAAAGCATGCTCCAATGCAGTGCTAAAAGTATATACCAAATTTGGCACAGTGTATAATATATTCCAAATTTGGCACAACAATAAATGCAGATGTATTTGTTGACCTTTTAAATTATAAATAATAAAAATTTAACAAATTTGATAGGAAAAACCGAGATTGAAACAATTCTAAAAATATATTCAATGCATTTATTGGTTGAATTTGATGACTTTTATAATTTTAAATAATAATAATAAAAAATAGCATATGAAACAGAATTTTACTACAATACTAAAATGATGTACCAAATATAACATTTTACTATTTTTATACTAAATTTGGCATTAGTATTAACATATATTTATTGGAGATGGTCTAAGAACATCTCCAATGTAAGCATGACTTGTGACAAAAAAGATGCCATGTAGGATTAATAATTCTGTTAATAATTGTGTCTCCAATACAACCGTACATATTCAATCTCAAGCTGACGTGGCAAAAAAAATATTAGACATTGTCAATATGACCGTTTACTTTCAGACGGTCTGTTGCAAAGCCTTTTTTAGGTTCACTCAACAAACATTTAAAATTGATATTAATTTTTCATCTATTTTTCATAAGGAAATAAAATAAAAAAGAAAATAGAAAATAAAATTGTAGAGCCCATTAAAACAAAATGTGTTTTAAACAGAAGTATTGTAGACCAAATGTGAAGTTGATTATCTATTAAGTCCATGTTTATACCACATATGAAGCAAGTCTCTTGATATTGTTGTTATGTCAACAATTATTGATATGCAATCCATTTTTACATTGGAGATGCTCTAACAAATTACATAAACAAGCTCAGATTTTTAATTACATATTTGCTTCCAATTGAATGGTGAAAAGAAATGAGGATATGAGAATTGTGCACTTTCAATGGTTCAGTGGAAATGATATATATAGTTTCATATAGATATATATATATATATATATATATATATATTATATGGGTGAATTCATAAAGAGCCAAAAAATTTATTGGTTTATTGTTTTTGTCCATTAATTTATTTTTTATTAAACTTATCATTTTTGTCCATTTTTGGACAAAATTACCCTAAATTTAAAATTACACAATAAAAAAAGGAGGGTTTTGTTTGGTTAGGGTTCAATTGAATTCTATCGGGCAACAAACACAAAAAGGGAGAGAAAAGGATAGAGATTGTCGTTGCTGGTGTCACTGTTGGTGCCGTCGCCCTTGCTAGTCGACGCCGTCACTCTCGGTCATCGACGCTGTCTTCAGATTCTTGCTTTCCTTCGAGCTCTAACTTGCAGGTAAATTAAAAGTGATTTATCGTTTTATTCTTCAAGTTCTTATGGTGACATCTTCATATGGGTTCTTTGATGGCTATTTTGTTTTTGGTTTTGGCCCTGCTGCTTGGTTGTTTTTGTTGCTTTCTGTTTTGTTGTTGTTCTATGTTTGAGCGATTTTTGCTAGCTTTTTTCTTTCTTGTTATGGTTTGCTTTGGGCTGGTGTGTTGGTGGTCTCTCGCCCTTGCTGTTCTGACTTGTGATTGTTGCCCTCTTCTTGGGTTTTTGTTGAAAATTTGATTTTCATGTTGAATTAAACAAATCTTTTGTTATTATCAAGTTGTTGTATTAATTTTGGCTAATAATCGCTTATTCTATATCACTATTTAATTATGTTCTTGCAGATTGGTCAAATTGATGAACTTTCCTAAGGATTGAATGTGAAGAAATTTAATTTCATGTAAATTGATGTCTTTTTTTTTCTTTTTTTTAAATCTCTTTCTGGGGGATTCTACATAGATGATATGTGATGATGTAGTGTTAGATTAAATTTGTTTGCATATACATTGAGTTGTTTCACACCGGTCATTCAAGATGTCTGCTTTAATGGATTTAAAACTATATTTTGTACACAAAAATGAAATCAATTTTTTTTTCTTATGTTTTCTTGATTTGATTTCTTTTGAGTATGAAATGAAATTATCCTGAAATATCCAAAACGATTTAACTGTAGTTGCACTCATTTTTTGAGCTGTGCCTTTTGGCCTCTGTTTTCCCTTGTTTTTCAATAAAACTTATGCAGTTCAAAATAAGTACAATAATAGAATGCAAGGACATGTACAGAAAATATGTGTTAAAAAGTTGTCACCATTCATCAATTAGCATTTTGTTTGATGGGTGATGATGAATAAAATATAAGTGTATTAAAATTCCTCAGATGTTGCCTTAAATAAGTCTTAAACATATTAGACAAACCTGAATCTTTGCCTAAAATGAAGTGAATGCTGCTGTCGGTTATCTTTTATTCTTTTTAATGAAAATTATGTTTGCAATTACATATTTTGAGGTTTGTAGAGAACATGAGATGTTTTATCTACCCACATTGTAGAAACCCTTCATTCATTTTTGTGGAGGACGGAACTCGAAAAGTAGCTGCTGAAATGGGTTTAAAAGTTGTTTGTGAGGTATGTTGAAATATTTTTTTGGTCTTTCATCTTTTCTTTGCCCTTCGCTCTTGAGCACATAAGTAGGGTTACACATGTTGGATGTCTTATATATTGTTTTTTTTTTGTGGAACGACAAGATATGACAATAAATCATCAATGGATGATTTATAATTTTCCTTTTTTTTCAAGCTTGTATTTATTATCTGTAGGACCAGAAATATAGACCACTTTGATTGTATATTCCCCGCCTGCCTCTAGGATCATTTTGGTTGATTTCACCTAATATGTCTTATATATTGATTTTGTGTTACTATAGGATAAAAAGGATCAGAGAATACAAGAATTGACAATAGAACTCAACAATGACAGACAGCGAAGTAAATGTCAATGTGCAGCATTCCAGGAACAATTGTGAATGGTATTGAATTTTGTTGAGTAACATACCGATCACTTGTCAGATAAAGTCTAGGATATAGCAAGAACATAAGAGAACTTGAAGATGAGCAACAACTCAAGGATTCAGATGGTGGATATGTTTAGTTGTTTTTGCTAGGAGTTAATAGGTTTTGAAAATTGAACATTTCTCTTTATCACTTTGTTTGATTTACCTCTCATGTCAAATTGTTTGATTGTATCCCATTGTTATGGGAACAACATTATATGTGCAATGGAAATAAAACATGGTTATTTTAGTTCATTATTCCATTCTTAGAGAAGTCATTTTGATGTCCTACATATATTTAAAAAGTAGAAATAATCAAAAGCTATGGCAAAAAATGCCCTGGCATGTAATTGTGAAAATGAATACTAACTGGCAGGTAACTTCAAATTGAACTGGCATGTAACTTCAAATAGAACTAGCATGTAACTTCTAGCATGTAACAATAATGAAATTTGTTTTCGATACAAGTGTCTTTCAACTGTGAAAATGAATTCTAACTGGCATGTAACTTCAAATTGCACTGACATGTAACTTCAAATTGCACTGACATGTAACTTCAAATAACACTGACATGTAACTTCAAATTGAACTGGCATGTAACTTATGACATGTAACAATACTTGAATTTGTTTTTAGAATTAGTTTCAACTGTGAAAATCAATATTAACTGGCATGTAACTTCAAATTGCACTAGCATGTAACTTCAAATTGAACTAGCATGTAGCTTCTGGCATGTAACAATACTGGAATTTGTTTTAGGAACTAGTGTTTCAACTGTGAAAATAAATACTAACTGGCATGTAACTTCAAATTGCACTGGCATATAACTTCAGGCATGTAACAATACTGTAATTTGTTTTCGGTACAAGTGTCTTTCAACTGTGAAAATGAATACTAACTGGCATGTAACTTCAAATTACACTGGCATGTAACTTCAGATTGAACTAGCATGTAAGTTCTAGTATGTAAGAATACTGGAATTATGTTTTTAGTATAAGTGTATGTCTTGCAGTGATATGGGCAATACGAACTGGCATATAACCTCAAATTGCACTGACATGTAACTTTTGACATGTAACAATACAGAAATTGAATTTCATCATCGTACTAAATTCAATACTGGAATTTGGTCTTCAATACAAATTTATTCAATATTGGAATCTAACTTAATAAACTCTACATTACAAAATATAGTATTCCACCCATACATATAAAAATTTAAACATCATTGCTAATACCTAAATTGTTGATGGATTTCAGATCTACTTCATGAGAGGGAGAGAGAGAGGGACACAAAGAAAAAAGGAGATCTGGGTTGAAAAGAAGAGAAAGCAGAAATGTTGCTGGGTTTCAGTTGAAGGGAGACGAAATCGAGAGAGCCGAAGTGGAGAGACACGAAATCGAGAGACATGATCTCTGTGTTGGAGGGAGACGAAATGGGTTCTGATTTTGAAATATTGGAAAGACAAATGGAGGGTTTTTGGACTCGAGAGATTTTGGATAGAAAATTTTGGATCAAGTAAAGACAAAACGGAGGGTAAACTTGTCCGTTCATACCTAAAGATGACAAGTATAATCAAAAATAAATTTCTGACTAAAAATAATAATCCAATAAAGTTTTTGATCATTTCTTACAACTTCCTCCATATTATATATATTGAAAGATGTTATGTTGCATCAAGCATTTCAAAAATAAGGGTTCAACCTAAGAGGCAAAATCCAACAATAGCCCTAGGGGTGGGCACGGTTGTGTGAACCGAACCGAACCGATCCGATCCGAACCGATTTTGGGTGTTTGGTTCGGTTTTACACTTGAATTAGGTTCAATTCGGTTCGAACCGAATGAACCGAATTCAAGTCGGTTCGGTTTCGGTTTTGGGTCTTCAAAACCGAACCGACCCGTATGAACCGAGGTATATATAAAAAAAAAACCCTACATTTTGCTAACTTGTCTGATATCTCTCTCTTTCAACTCACCAGACACCAGGTCTCTCTCTTCCGCCGCTTTCAACTCACCAGGTCTCTCTCTTCCGCCGCGTCTTCAACCAACAACCCATCAGAAATCTCTCTTCCGACTGCGATCGTCTCTCCTCCACGGTTCCGACTTCCGACTTCCGCCTTCAATCATCTCCCTTCAATCCTCTCTCTACGATCGTCTATCTCTCTTCAAGGTATTTTTCTTTTTCTTTTTCTTCTTTCGCCATTCCGATCTAGATTTTTCTGTATATGGATCTAGATTTTGACAATTCTTGTTCAATAATAATAATAATAATGTAAAGAAATGTGTGGGTAATGATTTTCCCATATAAATTACTCAAATCTCAAATGGGTTCGGCTTCAAATGGGGAATACATCAGCTGGGGAGACATCTAGTTTCCTAGAAGCCTTTGCTCCCTTTGCTCTGTTTTTTCCCTGCATCCCTTTGCTCTGTTTTTTCTGATCTTTGTTTTCCCCCCTTCTAAATTTAGTTTTGTTGTGGGGTGTGTGGGGTTGTGAGTTTGTCCCCTCAAGCTTGTTTCATTTTTTGGCTTTCTGCTCTGTATGGAGGTTTGCTCTGCGTGTTTTGTTTAATTAAAGTTTGCTGCTTTCAGTTTCGGTTTATGATATGGTAACCAGTTTATGTTATAATAAATGGTACTTATGTGTTCAAAACAAAAATGTCAATAAAGAAATATACAATACTAACCATAGCAATAGCTTCCTCTACATCATCTTTGTTTCTACCCGCCACACGCCCTTTAAAAGATTCAAGTGCATTTTTAAGCTTCTATTTTCTTAAGATTTTTGTTGTCTGGATTTAATTAATAGAATTATTATTTTGTTTGTATCATTTGTGGGTTCTTCATACTTCACTGGATTTACAAAATCCATTATGAAAAAAATACAAAATAAAAAAATTAATCTTGGTTGATGAACATGCAGTACTGTTTTGAGTGATGAATGTGTCATGTGTTGTTTAATTTATTTTTTTCTTGCCTTTTTATTTATTTGGAATGTCAATATATAGTTTTATTATTTACTTTGATTTTAAAGGATGGAGATCGACCCGCAAACCTATTCATCGGAGGAGAAATCAGGTTCGCAATCTGACGATGAATTAGAGGATTCTAGCTCAATCGCATTGTATTTTAAGTTTAATTTTATTATGGATTGTATTTTAAGTTTAATTTTATTATGTATTGTATGTTGGATTATTTTATTTTGGGCTGTTAAAGGATAAAAAAATGAAAAAAAATATATTAAAAAACCTCAAAGCCCAATAGACCCAAAACCGAATTGAACCGAACCGAACCGAGATAAATGTGTTCGGTTCGATTCGGTTTTGGGTTCAATACGGTTCAAACCGATTCACATTTTTAAAAACCAAATATAACTCGGTTCAATACGGTTTTGACCAAAACCGAACCGAACCGCGCCCACCCTAAATAGCCCTAAGACCAATTGTTATTCTTGAATACCACATCTCTAATCACTATCTACTGGGCGCCTTATCGAGAGACATGCAAGGCAAAACAAAACAGTATGAAAGAACAAAATCTCAGAAAATTTAAGTCAAATAGAAATTCTTTTACAAATAAACAGACTATCTGAAAATCTCACTGTATGCCGTCCAAATAAAAAGAACAAACTCATGAGTAGAAAAATAAAACCCTACTGCCACTGATGAAACTAAAGATACTAATCACTTGAAATTCACTCTTAAACAATAGCATTGGCGGCACTTGCAATTCTTGGCCAGAGATCAGCACACTCCTTCCCAATTGGGCCAGTTATAGCAGATCCTAGAATCACCAAAACAAAACAAATTAATACCACAATGGACTCTAAATGCAACAATATCCCAACAATGTAAGCCAGTAAGAACTATTTATGAGGTTTCACAAAACTATGATGTGACAATATATTGAACTATTTCCAAGCATACAAATTGAACCCATGTTCTTGAAATACAAAAATTAACCAACCAAGATAAGTATTTCTCTTAGCAGTAAGTTTTGAAACATCAAACAGATACAGAAATCTAGTTCAAAGGGGATAACCACCAATATATGGACTAAATTTCCCTACTAGTATCGTAGGCCATTAATTAAACTCCAGCATTAGTCGGCATATAATTAATTTCTTTAGGTTTTTATGCCCACATAACTTGAAGTTTGGCAAAACATGACTTTCTCCATCAAAGGATGGTTAACATCACTTATCAAAGAATCAGCAAAGTTTCTCATAGAAAAGTATTTTCAATCAAAACAAACTTAAACAAATATTATTGAGAGAATGCAGCACATAAAATACCATCACTTAATAACACTATTGTGTAATGCTATAAGATATCAAGCTTAGATAATATATACCTTTCATTTCTCCCTTGGGATTGACAATGACTCCAGCATTGTCTGCATATAAAACAAACCCAAATTCAGAAACCAAAGCAAAAACATTTCATGTAAAACACTCAAAAATCAATGAAGCTGACAAACAAAATACATGTACATGTACATGCATCAACAAATCAAAAAACCCACATCATCAATACAAATACAGTTTAGAAAACAATAAGTAATTTATGAAGCTCTCTTAATACCATGACCTTTCCCACTGCAAATAATGATAATAGAAACCACGTGGCTCTAGTCATTAACATCACACGATATCAACAACCAAATCATAATAAGTATGAAAACAAAAGAACAAATAATTAAAAAGTATATCTATATACCAGCAGACAGGTAACACAATGTAATAGTTAAGAACATCATGCTGTTAAAAACTGGAAACTCCATATATATGCTTCCTCATTACGTATGACCCATAAAAATAAAACGAGGCCACACTATTATCATAAGAAGCAACAAATTAAACAAACCCTAAAATCGAAATACAACAAAAAATACCTTCAAAATACATGAAGACACCGTCCTTTCGGCGCCAGGGCTTGCGCTGGCGAACGATGACGGCCGGCATGACCTTCTTCCTCAGATCGGGCTTTCCTTTCTTGACGGTGGCCATCACCATGTCGCCGACGCAGGCCGACGGCAAACGGTTGAGTCGCCCCTTGATTCCTTTCACCGAAATTATGTAGAGGTTCTTGGCTCCCGTGTTGTCGGCGCAGTTGACGGTGGCTGCCACAGGCAGACCCAGCGACATCCGGAACTTGTTCCCGGCCGATCCTCCCCTTCCTGACAACAAAACACAACACAGTTATATATGTATATATCCATAAGAGAATAAAGTGATCTGTAGCTGAGAAGCTGAAAATGGCACCTCGCTTCGACATTTTTGCTCGGCTCTGTCACCTGTGTCTCTGACTCGATAGTGAAGAACAAAACGCGCGTTTATATATAAAGGATGGGGCGTGTAGGGTTTTTACAGGGAGGTTTTGGAGTGTTTGGATATAAGGACTGTAATAATCCTGACCGGGTTTTATTTTTATTGTGTTGAAACGACGTCGTTATTTGTGTACTTTAATAGGTTTAGTTCTATCTGAATTCTCAAACAAGAGCAAAGTGATGTCTTGCATTTCACCACTGACACTGAGTTCCCAGTTCATGGTATCGTCACCCAAGAAAAACCGAACCCGAACCCGAGCCATCGTCGGACCATGCCGGGTCGGGCCGAAAATGTCCCTTGACCAACAACGACCATCTTCTTCTAACCCAGTCACGCTTCTCACGAACATCACCAAACTCCTATGGGGAACATCACTCCCGCCTGGACTCCTCATCTCCACCGTCCGTACGGCATGGAACTCCACGTGGCAACTGATGATGTCGCAGCTGGCACCCTCCGATTCCTCCGGTAACTACACCAGAGCGGCGTCCAAGTTCCCCCTCCAATACAACCCAACAGCTACCAAACTTCACCTGTACGTGGGGCTGCCCTGCCCCTGGGCCCACCGGACCCTCATAGTCCGGGCTCTCAAAGGCCTGGAAGACGCCGTGCCGGTCTCAATCGCATCGCCGGGACAAGACGGTTCCTGGGAATTCAAAGAAATCCCAAACCGCAGCCGGGATAAGGATATTGTGGTCCCGGGCGTAAATGGGTGTAAGAATTTGAAGGAGGTTTATGGGATGAGGAAGGGAGGATACAGTGGAAGGGCGTCGGTGCCGATGCTGTGGGACGTGGACAGAAAGGAGGTGGTGTGTAACGAGAGCTATGATATAATCCAATTGTTCAATTCTGGCATGAACGGGCTGTCCCGTAATCCGGGTTTGGATCTTGAACCACCCGAATTGAAAGCAAAGATTGAGGAGTGGAATCAAATCATCTACCCAAATGTCAATAACGGAGTTTACAGGTGAGGTGATTATTTTGGTTAACACTTAACAGTCGTGGATTATAAATTGGCAATAACTATGTACAGGTGTGGATTTGCTCAAAGTCAAGAGGCTTATGATAGTGCGGTGAATGGATTATTTAGTGCATTGGAGAAGATAGATGATCACCTGGGTGCTTCACGCTACCTGTGTGGAGATACACTCACTCTTGCAGATGTTTGCCTTTTTACTACCTTCATTCGGTTTGATCTTGTGTATAATGTTTTGTTCAAATGCACCAAGAAGAAGCTCATCGAATATCCCAATCTTCATGGCTACATGCGTGACATTTATCAGGTACTAGCTTATTTATATGCTTTTTGTACACCACGAAGATGTTAATGTATTTGAACAAAAACAGATTCCAAAGGTGGCCCAGACGTGCAATTTTACAGCGATTATGGATGGTTATTACCAAATACTATTCCCCCTGAATCCAGGCGGTATAACGCCAGTTATGCCCTCAGTCTGTGCGCATGAACCTCTCTCAAAACCACACAACAGGGAATCACTCTCATCGCTTGATACATATTTGCATGTTTAAGAAGTAACACTAACTTCACAACCGATAAGTTGTATGTATACATTGTCAATATAAAAACTTTAATCCATTACCTTCTTCTTCATGTTTGCGATCTTGTTCTATCTCTATAAGGCTTTGAGGCTTTGTAGCTTATTCTATATAGGCTTTGAAGTGATACATACGACACTCGATCATGGGTAGCCGGGCAATCATGATATACATCTCTAGTGTTAGTATAGCAACATCTTCGATGCAATGTTAAATTATTGTCTCAATTCTATAACTTAACATAACGTTTAAAAAAAATATACTTTAATGTTGTGCCAAATTTGAGCATATATTAAATTTGGTAAAACAATATATACAGCCGTATTTATTGATTTTTTTATTTTAAATAATAAAATAAAAACATACTTTAATGTTGTGCCAAATTTGTTTTATGTTATATACTTGGTACCAAATTTGAGCATATATCAAATTTGGTAAAACAATAAATACAGCTGTATTTATTGTTTTTTATTTTAAATAATAAAATTTTAACAAATTTAATAGAAAAAAGTGAGATTGAAACAATTCTAAAAATAATATTCGTTGTATTCGTTGAATGCAATGAATGTATTGGTTGTATTTGGTGACTTTTATGATTTTAAATAATAATAATAATAAAAAAAAAAACACATCAAATAGAATTTTGTTTTGGAATGCAATACTAAAATGTTGTCTTAAATATAACATTTTACTGTTTTTTGTACCAAATTTAATATTAGCATCGGTATATACATCGGAGATGATCTAAAATATGCATATAGGTCTTTTTGATGTCGGCCTAAAAGCAAAACCTTAAGAACATCACTAAAAGACTCCTATTTTCACTCTTCAAAACTCAAATGTTTATTTGTTTATCTATGTGACAATTTGATGATTGAAAAAAGAATAGCATTTCCAAATGACTCTTCAATTAGAAACAGATTTATATTATTTTAATGAAAGCATTTAACTTTTCAAATACACTAGTTTAATACATGTAAAAGTAGTATTATTTTTAGATGGATATGAAAATTATTTGAATGATCTTCCAAATTATTAATATGTTATTATTAAATATTCAATATTAGTCTCATTTTAAAGATCTAAATGAAACATTTTTATTGATATAATTTTTATTATGATAAAATTTATAAATTAAAACTTATTATATATTAATTGAATTTAATTAAAAAGATAAAAATGATAAAAATGTTAAATATTAATGATGTGATATAAAAAATAATATAATAATAATTGAAGAAGAAGAAGTTGCTCTTCAATATTGAAAAGAGAGAAGTAAAATCTTATTTGAAAAATCTCATTTGAAAAATCTATTGGAAACAAATATGCTGACATGGTTCATTTGACTTTAACAAATATATTATTTGATATTATTTTAATAAAAGTATTTAACTTTTCAAATGCACTATTTTAACACATGAAAGTAATAATATTTTTAGATTGATATGAAAATCATTTACATGACCTTCCAAATTATTAATATGTTATTATTAAATATTCAATATTAATCTCATTTTAATAATCTAAATGAAAATTTTCTAATAATATAATTTTTATTATAATAAAATTTATAAATAAAAACTTATTATATATTGATTGAATTTAATTAAAAAGATAAAAATGTTATAAATGTTAACGATGATGTGACATAAAAAGTAGTATAATAATAATTGAAAAGAGGAGAAATTGCTTTTCAATAGTGAAGAGAGAAATAAAATCTTATTTGAAAAATCTCATTTGAAGAGTCTATTGGAATCAAATATGCTGACGTGACTCGTTTGACTTTAACAAATATATTATTTGAAGAGTCTTCCCGAAATGCTCTAACCTTAAAAGAAAAACACCACTACAATGTCATAAAGAGAAGCCAAGGGTAGGTCTGTGTACCAAAATAATTCATTGTGGTAATGCAGATGTCTGCACTATCTGGCTATCTGCAAACTACCATTAACAAAGTTGGTCTACGTATTTACTAAACCCTGTACCAAAAGCATCCCGAAAATAACTTCCATGGCTTTACAAAATAACCCATTTCTAGCAAGTCTATAGTATAGTCAGTGCCTCAATAGCTTTACAAATAACCCATTTCTGGCAAGTCGATAGGATAGTCGGGGCACCAAAGCAAAATCACCACTGAATTACATTATCAAGAGAGACTAATATATTAACAGCACAAAATGTCTCCGTTCAGATACCCATCACTTCATCTTGCAGTAGATAGAGATCTGGATCCTGCGCCATAAAAAACATGATAGGTAACCACAGGAGTGAGAACAAATACAAAGTCACTAACAAAAATGAATTGGATAATAATTTGGTCTAATAATTATTCAAACCATAATATTGATAGTAAATTACACCCAACCTTCTCAGACTCAAACAAATTCAAGTATCAGTACAATTTGTATGACATGTGAAATGCCAAAACCAAAACCAAAGAGAGAAAATAGTCAAAGAAAGGAGGTCCCTATTACTGAGGGGAATCAAAGATCCCTGGTGAGGCAGTAAGAGTATGATCTATGAAAATCAGAAGTAGTTTAACAAGGAGCACTAAAAGCTACCAAAACCATCCAGCGAGTTTAAACGTCACTCCAAGCTCTCTCTAATTCTCTCTCATCATCCCTAGCCTAATGAGCATCACCATGAACTCCGTAAACATTATGAAAAACTTTCTTCTTCATTTACATGTGAGGTAATGCTAATCTACACATCTCTTTTATAGCAACTGAATGTTCTCCATTCACAAAATAATTCTAAAACTCTTCAGTGTCACCAGCTAGCCCAATTAGGTTTGACCTTCCCACTGTGAAAAGCACAACGACTTACACTTGAATAGTTTCCTTGCCATTTCACAATCAATTCCACTACAAATTAAAGAAATTGGTCATTGTGGGGGGACTACCGACTATGAACGAAATACAGCACCACTCCTAATTCATTTAGTAAAAGCACTGGCACCAATCAAGTAGCAACTAACTTATGGTAGATTAGTTTTTGTGAGAGCTGAAACTTCAAATATCAAAACCCCCTACCTTTACTGCATTCAAGGCAATCTTGCAGGAGATGAAAGTGCATCCACAGATATAGTTCACATGGATACCAATGCAAACAGAACAGTTCATGTGCCATAATAATACATGCAAAAACACTTACTATTTGAACGCTTCATATTCCTGCAAAACTTGCTGGCACATTGACATTGGAATGACATCTGATCATGGTCATCAAAGTCAACACCATAATCCTGCAGACACAATTCATGTCTTCTTAGTAATGAACAAATAAAAATCTTATGAAACAGATCATGATGCAATTTTTTTTAAATATGTAAATAAGGAGAAACAGGGATGTAACAACGTCTATTTATAGTCATGGAAGCACACTGAAGACTGAAAACACAATAAAATGGCATTTAAATCAGAAGAACTGAAAAATTGTGCAGACTTAAAATATAAGCTACAAGGAAAAGCCACATTTCATTCGGCCACTATGGTAAACTCATAACCCTGAAACTAGACAGGCTTCAAATTTATTATGTAGGACAAAGATGAAAGTCTTGTGTTGATTTAGTGCGCAAGCCTTTTCTACCTATATTACAATAAAGCATCATATATTGTAGGGCAAATTACACTGAACCCCTTGAGGTTTGGACAAGTTATACTTAGATGGATAAGTTTCTTTATTATACACTAACAACCCTAAAATTTAAATTTGACTTTAAAAATACCTAAAATACCCTTAGTTATATTATTTTACACATTATTTTTTTTACCTTTTAATCAAACACTTTATAAACTTTAATAAAATAAAAAAATTAAATAAAAGATATGATTCATTAAATAAATAAATAGTTTAAATAAATAAATAGTTTTTTTAATTAAATAAATAAATATTTTGAATAAATAAACAATTTTAAAATAAATAAATAGTTTTAAAAAAAAAAATAAATAATTAGTTTAAAAAAAAAAAAATTTAAAATATAAATAAATAAGTGAAAAACTTAAAAACATTAAATTTTTTAAGGATATTCATTAATAGGGACAACAAAAACTCTAAAGCTTCGTTTGTTTTTTTGTCTGAACACTGAATAGGGACAGAAATCTGAATCTAAATGACATATTTGTTTTTTTTTTTCACATCTGAATATACTGTCAACATGTTTGTTTTTTAAAAATAAAAATGTCTGAAAATAAGTAATTTTACATTTATACACATACTAATTAAAAGAGATAATTTAACATGCACTATTCTTTATATCATTTTGTATGTTTTTTTTTACAAACAAAGTTCAATTTAACATAATAAAAAATCAATCAAAGAATATAATTTTGCATATTCTGCAAACAAAGTTTAAGTTAAATTTATTGTCAAAAAAAGTTCAAGTTCGAGTTCAAGTTCAATTTTATATGTTGTCCACGTTTCCGGGGAATATAATTCCTGAAATCATTTTTGTTTTTTTGGTTTCTTGGATCATATGCACCGGAAACCAAATAAAAGAAAGGTTCTTGAATTTTTTATATATAATAATTCTATAACTTTTTCGAGCCACGAAATCTACGTAATATAATAGACAAATTTATTAAGTATTATATGAATAGTTAGATAAAAATAAATAAATAAATAAAGAGTTCTTACCTGGATTTGGCAGGAGAGAAATTCAGTTGTTCAATCCTTGAAAAATTTCATTATGAGAAGTAATTAGGATTTTTTTTTTCTTTTCTAAAAACATGTTTAAAATAAAAAATATGTTAAAAGAAATTTTTTATACCATATTAAATTAAGATAAATTTGGAAATATATCTTTTTTTTGAGGATGGACTTGGAAGAGAACATTTTAATTGTAATCCAGTGATTTGGAATTAAGTTAAAAGTCAAGATTTCTTACTTTTTATTTTAAGTTGTTTTTTGATATTTTTAAGTTGTTTGACCACTTAAAAAAACAAACAAAACAACTTAATGAGTTCAATTCAGACCCATTAAGTTTTAAGTGAAAAAAACAAACGACCCCTAAATATCTAAACTTTTACTGTAAAGATGATGATGAGAGAAGCTTCAAGGTTCCCAACACTGCTTAGATATTTAGAGCTTATATTGTCCCTATTAATACATATTCTTAAAAAAATTAATTTTTTTAATTTTTTCACTCATTTTTTAAACTATTTATTTATTTAAAACTATTTATTTATTTGATTTTTTAAAACTTTTTTTATTTTATGTTTTAAATTATTTATTTACTTAATTTTTTAAAAAATATTTATATATTTAATTTTTTAAAACTATTTATCTATTTAATTTTTAAAACTATTTTTTTTAAAACTATTTTTTTTAAAACTATTTATTTATTTAATGAATCATATCTTTTATTTGATTTTTTTATTTTATTAAAGTTTATAAAGTGTTTGATTAAAAGGTAAAAAAAAATAAAGTGTAAAATAATATAACTAGGGGCATTTTAGGTATTTTTAAAGTCAAATTTAAATTTTAGGGGTGTTAGTGTATAATAAAGAAACTTATTCATCTAAGTGTAACTTGTCCAAACCTCAAGGGGTTCAGTGTAATTTGCCCTATATTGTATATCACTTTCCTATATTGATGTTCAGAACCAAATCAGGTTAAAATGTCAAATAAACTTGAACATTTTTAAGTAGATGATTAGGGAAGAAAGCTCAGACAGTGTTTTGGAAATATACTCATCATGTACTGGATGAGCACAAATTAAATAATAAAGCAAAATCACGTGGTTTTATCAGATAGTGATCACCACACACTCTTAGCATTAAGAAAATAATTCTAGTAAAATGATAGTTAGATGCTACCTAAATTCAACACGTCAGATAAATGTAGTGAGTACAAGACTACAATAGAAAGAAATGAATTATATGCCAAATGAACTAGAAGTTATTCACATTGTTGCTTATATGACACATTGATCTCGAACTCATATCATATCTAACATACAAACAATTAAATAGTAAAGACAGAGAGATCAGTCTTCCTCATTCATAAACATTACTTAAGTTCACATAGCAGCAAATGATAATTAAGATATATAGAAGAGGTTTCTAAGACTTCAGCAGCAGGTCAGTTTAATTCTACTTTTGATTCTGTTTTGGCTGATGCACAAGTTTCTGTATTGAATGAGAATAGTAAAAAGATTCAACCCACAACCCCTTTCTTATTTAAATGTAGAATATTCCAACACATTAAAACATGACACAAACAAAACGAAATTTTGTCTCATTCATTATTCTTTTGTGTTTATAACAATGATACAATATGGCCACAATCACCCATTTTTACCTCATTCAAGAGTAACAAAAGTATTATAAGAAAAAGAAAATGATGGAACATGGTTCTACATAAACAACTATAGTTTTCTTTCTTTTTAACTTCAAAACTAAACAGCTATCAACTAAAATCTAATGAAAACAAACCTACTCACCCAAGTTAGCTCTTCCAAAGCAGCAACTTCTCTTGTCGTAAAGAAGGCAAGCTGCATAAGAGTAAATATTTTATTAGACTTGCTATGCAAACTGTGAAGCTGGTATCAGCAACAAAAAGAAATAAAAATTAGTGAAACTTTACATGATAGTAATGGTGCTCTGGAGACTCTATTTCAACTGGAATCTCAATCAAATTTGCATCAAAGCATCTAGGAACACAAAAGTGAGACAATAACATAAGAAATATCAGATACTGTGCAAACTCAATCCATATATGACATTATTCTAGTTATTTGGCAAAGCTCATATTTTGTCACCATCTGAAAGCAAATTGGTGTTCTAAGCGAAGTATATGCAATCATAAAGACATGCAAACAGAAAAGATGCGTCTCAAATGATGCTACAATGTTCTCAAGAAATCTCAAGTGAAGCTACAGTACTTTTTCAGCATTTCTTTTTAGCCAGTACTTGCTTTCTTACTAAAAATAGTAATAAAATAAGTTTTCCTTACGTATTTTAAAACACATGCACGCACTGCTGTGTAGCATGCACTGCATTCCTGAATCTTTCAAACAAACAATAATACATTTGCAACATGACCTTAACCAAAATAGTCGGGTCAGCAATATGGAAACACAGATCGAGTCCTGTCCTACATACGCAGACCTCATTCATCTCCTTAGCAACCGTCCCTCAACTTCTTCTGGCCATCTCTGTATACCCATGAACCTTAGATTCAAAAAAAAAGTGAAGAGTCCCATTTCCTTTGAGAACTCTCCACTCTACTACCTTGTTCCCCTATGTTCTTCAAGCGTTTGGGGCCATCACATATCTCCATTATAAGTCAAGTAAATGCCAAATGCAACAATTCAGAAGTCCTCAGTGAACAACAATGAAAATAACAATCCTTCATTAAACTATTAAAAAAGATTACGAAAACTTCAAAATCAGTTTTTGAAAGATCTGCCAAACATTTTTCAAAGCAAAAAACAGAAAAATTAATCCCGCCAGGAATATATTCAATGTATGTAATATTAGGATGATTACCTATGATTTAAAAACCTAGCAACATTTCCAAAATTTGTGGCATCCAAACAAAGCGCTTCTTCTTCCTTCGAAACTCCTTTTGGGACCCAATATGCATCCAGTAGAATTGGACAGTTATGTTTCTTAGTATTCCGATCATACAACTCTTTGGTGGTTACTATTTCTCCAACAAACTCACATACAAAAGCACCTTTTGGCAGCTTCTCCAGAGTTCTGAGCCCCCATCCTTTTCCTTCTGGTGTAAAAAAGACCTAACATGAAGAACAAATCAGTCACAGAAGAACACGTAAATTGAAAGATGATGTTACAAAAGCCTACACATGTGTGACTTTAAGCACTGATATTAAAAGAGGTTGATTATGAACAATTAATTCATGACACCTTTTGGAACAACTTCAGCAGTTACCAGCAGTGGAATAAAAATATAACTCAAACATCAACTAGGGCGAAGACTTTAAAAAGACAAGATTATATTTAAACCTGCAGTTTGGAGTTAATGCCACGCTGCACCACTCGGTTGCCACACTGTTTATAACAACCACATTTGCTCCAGCATTCTCTGATAATGTTCCTCTCTAAGTGACCCTTGCATGGTTCCAAAATACCTTCATTTTTTGATCTTTCAAGAGGGCAATCTCTACAATTCAGGAGGCATTGCTGTTGAGGATCACGAGTCATTGAGACACACTCTGCTAAGAATTCTTCATCAAGAAGGCCTTCTAATGTGTATACAAACTTCCCAGTTTGGCGTGCACAAGCACAAGCTATAGCTGATGTTGATGCCAGACAGTTCCCAAAACAATCTGAACAGCAGTGTTCAGCGCCAATCTGAGAAAGAGTGAAATTCACAGAAGCGTTTTGATAAACTAAACTCTGAGCTATATAGTAAAAGGTTGGCAGACGCTCATTATTGACCTCATTGACCCAAGATATTTCAACTCTCTCTTCTCCTTTGGTTATGTCTTTAACATCATGTATGGCCCTTAAATCATCAGGAGTTAGTTGGCACTGTGGAACTAGAGCCAAGCTACAATTGCCAGAAAATTTGGGATCTCTCTTATCACTCATGGGAGAGCCATTTGCAACCATTTCCTCACTGGTTCCTACAAGGTCATTCAGACCATTCAAAAATTGTAAAGGCCTAGGAACTTGAGGTGGAGCCACATCAGCAAAGCATGTGTATATATTTCCTTTACTTCCCTCATTATGAAGAGCGTCCCGGGCGGTAGAATTCGTCAATAAATCACAAGATGTCACAGTCCCTAACCTTTCCTGCGATTCACAGGAAGCATTAGTTGTCAATTCCAAAAAGCACTCACACACATTTTGTAACAAATTCATAACAGAGAAACTTGGGTCAATGATCTTATATGATCGAAGACACCTCTCCTCCATCGATTGTCTTAGTTCATCAATACTAGGCATATGGAAATTCGATCTTCCAACAGCAGAGTTGCAACTCAAAAGAATCTTCACCTCTCCCATGGGTGAGGACGCAATCTCTAAGCTAGAAGGATTTTTCTCGGTGATGGTAGTGAGCTCATTGCTGGACCGCCTCTCACTTGACGAAGCTGGAACACCATCAACTCTATGTTGTCCATCTAAATGTGGGGATGCAGGAAGCCCCTCACAAACTTGTTCTTCCATTGAAACATTACCGGATGACAAAACTCCATTGCCAATTGAATCTGTGAAGTTAAACAAAAACCAAAATGTAACCATAAGATAAGCATCAGTTACAGTTTTATTTTAAGTAGTCCTACAACACTATGCCTTCAAGGTTCAACTTTACTAATGGCGAGGGAATTTAATGTACCAGACATGGTTTCAGATGCAGTAGAACATAATCAACCACAAAGTAACTATTGACTTGTCAAGACATCATTTAATATATTATGTTTCTCAAGGCATCCATAGATATTAATCAAAGCCTTAAAACGTTAGTTGTTGTATTTACTTTTATAGATATAACCAGCATCTTCAGTTTTAAAAACATGCCATCAACACCAATGGTTCAAAAAAACGTATTGAGGCGCGCCTCAATGGCGAATTGAAAAAAAACGTTATGAGGCTTAAGCCTCAATACTGGTCAATGAGGCTTCCGCCTCATTTCACGCCCCAATACGCCTCATAATCACGCCTCAATACGCCTTATAACCACGCCTCAATTGTGAACAGTTTTTTATTGGGTTGTGATGGTTTTTGAAGCCCATTTTGACCCTTTTAATCCAGCCCAATCTAAAATTATAAACTTATGGGTTTTAAATTATTTTAAAGTCCAAATAAGAGGCCCATTTGTCAAAAAAAAAAAAAAACCCATCAGTCAAAAGACTCATTACGCATGAAACTGTCATAGGTAACAATTTCATTTGTGTTTTAACTCTCTCTAATGAGGCTTACGCCTCATTACGCATTGAGGCTTACGCCTCGCCTTAGTAGAGGAAATCGCCTCAAAACTGAAAACGTGTTTTAGAACACTGATCAACACTAGCATCAGCTTGCATGTTATGAGCAAAAATCATATGTTGACTTCATGAATATGCCAGTGTTTGACACACAAAAAAAACAACCTGACCCTTAACGATTATAAATTGACAACAAAAACAAGCCCAAAGTGATCCACAACAGAAAAAATTGTACCACATGGTTTTATTTAATGATTTCATACTCCACACCAATGTTCTAAAACACGTTTTCAGTTTTGAGGCGATTTCCTCTACTAAGGCGAGGCGTAAGCCTCAATGCGTAATGAGGCGTAAGCCTCATTAGAGAGAGTTAAAACACAAATGAAATTGTTACCTATGACAGTTTCATGCGTAATGAGTCTTTTGACTGATGGGTTTTTTTTTTTTTGACAAATGGGTTTGGACTTTAAAATAATTTAAAACCCATAAGTTTATAATTTTAGATTGGGCTGGATTAAAAGGATCAAAATGGGCTTCAAAAACCATCACAACCCAATAGAAAACTGTTCACAATTGAGGCGTAGTTATGAGGCGTATTGAGGCGTGATTATGAGGCGTGAAATGGCGGAAGCCTCATTGACCAGTATTGAGGCTTAAGCCTCATAACGTTTTTTTTCAATTCGCTATTGAGGCGCGCCTCGAGGCGAGCCTCAATACGTTTTTTTGAACCATGCTCCACACTGCTACAATATGAACAGGAATGTACATTATATGATAATTCATGAATACCCACAACTTATAAGCTCACATTCTCAAGTCAAGAATACAAACTGCCTAATCCATTCAAGTTGAAAAATGCCCATGTGTGTTGATTGAGACATTACTGCAGATACTGACAGCTGCACCATTGCATACATGACCAGGGGCAAGAGAAGCCAAGACAATAAAGTGTTAGCACTTAGCACATATTTTGTTTAAGGAGAGAAGAAGAAAATATTCCAGATGCCTTCAAATAAAATTTTTATGTCCCTTTAGACAATGGAAAGTCCCCTCACAACTACCATCAAAATCCAAAGTTCCTACTTAAAGAATAGAGAATTTTCTGCAGAAGTCTGAATATTTCTGCAAATAGCAGCAAACATTTCAGGATCAAGTCCCTAATCTAAGAGGCAAACATCCAACAATAGTCCAAAGACCAGACCATCGCTAATCACAATCACTAGGCTCTTATCCAAAGACATGCAAAGCAATAACTTGATCACAATTCACAACAAATTAAGAAACACGGCCCTCAATAATGAAAAGGGCAGAAATGGAAGCAACACTGTATGAAAGAACAAAATCTTGGAAAATTGAAGTCAAATAGAAATCCTTTTACAAATAAACACATGGTCTATCTGAAGACATCACTGTATGTCATGCCGTCCAAACAAAAAGAACCTCATCAGTAGAAAATGAAAAAGTCAACTGCCACTGATGAAGCTAAGAATACTAATCACTTAAAATTCACTCTTAGACAATAGAATACTAAAAGCTAAATTTAATGTATTAGTCATGGGTTCGGATACAGTAAAACATGATCAACCACAAACTAACTATTGACATGCAGAGACATCATTAAATATATTATGTGTCTCAAGGCATCCATATATACTAATCAAAGCCTTAAGACGTTCGTTATTGTATTCACTTTTGTAGATACCAGATATAACCAGCATCTTCTGTTTTATAAACATGCCATCATACAGCATGCATGTTTAAGCAAAAATCATATGTTGACTTCATGAATAAGCCAATTGAGCATCCTAAAAGCTAAAGTTCTCAATCCAAACAAAACAGAACTTTCAACACATAAAAGTGGCTGACAGGAAAAGAAATATATACATAACAGTTGTACTATAGCAGTTCAACAATAGAGAAACTAATGCTAATAGAAATATAAAGAAAAAGGTTTAACATAATTATACGTAGGTACAAATTGTACCTGGATGGATCACTGCAATAGGAACCTCATACTGTGGCCTGTTATCAATAAACATGTCATCTGTAAAAGGCTCATCTTTAGGAATGATTAATGCTTGAGTACCAGACACCTTCTTAGGCAAAAGATGGATGCCTGGTTCAACGGCTGGTTCTCTAATGCTCAGGGCCTGAGAAGATCTCCTACGAATGCATCTGTTCTCTGTGGAAGCAACATGAGCTGAGACAGGTTCCTTTCCTTTGTTTCCGAGACGCTGGATTTCACCCCTTCCATTTCCAGCACTAAGTCGGGGAGACTTCACACTGTCCTGGGACTGATGCTGCGAAGAAGTGGCAGGCAATTCATCATCTTCAACTTTTGGCATTTTTAACAAAGCTCCACCCAAGCTAGGGCTGGAGTTACTAGGAGATGGTGGAACCCGTGGTTCTTGGCCTCTACGCAACCGCTTTAAAGGGCGCAGAGGCTCTTCTTGAGCTTCTTCCTCATAATTCTCTTCCTGCGGTCAAATAATTAAAATGCATTTCAAAAAATTAAATACAAACCAAAATGTAAACCACCCGTGCAAGCAAAAAAAAAAAATGGACCACTTACATCAATTTTAGATTTCTTCTGATCTGAAACCTGATAGATTAAAACAAAAGCATATATAAATTAGAAAAAAAAATAGTAACAGGAATGGGAGAGAAGAGAATATAAACATACACGATTAGAGTCTTAGAGCAAAGAGGAGACAAAAATCACAAACTGAATAATGAGCGACAAATAAGGAAAAATGAACCTTAGCATCATCCTCTTCATCAAAGATAGCATCAGCAAGAACTCTATAATTTTCTTCTTCTATGAGTTCCCAGTTCTTCTCATACAGCCTCAAAAGTTTCTTCAGCACTGGTTTTACTTTGATTTCGGTTATTCCAATAGCTCTCATTGCCTTAAAGGCTCTTGCAACTCTAGGATCGGGTGCCATAAGTGATTACAAAAACCAAATGCACCTACATTATCCTGTATTTGTGAGTAAAGAGACCAACAAGCATTTGTAACCTGAAAGCATATGTTTAAGTTTATCCAATTACTTTAGACGCAGATAAAAAAGTGATAAGAATAGAATCACTGAATCAGAATTGAAATTTAAGTTCTCATGGTTCACAAAATATGGGAATAGGCACATTATTACACTAAAATGGAAGCAGCAAAGAAAAATCGATAAATTAACAGAAAGATATTTATTATATTTTTACCCTTTTAGATATATGACTGACTCAGCTACTTTAGAAGGGTCAAGACCCAATATTATCAAAATCATCTTGCTATTGGTTTGTGAACAGCAAGAGATGGAGCTCAAACAACTCACCTTTTTCCAATTCATTTACACTAACAATTCAACTTAGGCAGTAATAATGAGAAGCTAAATGCAAATGACATATGTCCATGTTTTCATTGAAAAGGAGAAATTCTTAGCACTAAAAATAAACCATCCCTCAAGTTTCCGGTAACTAAAATACGACTTCTTAATCTCAAAATTTTCATCTCCAAGTTTTTAGAGACTAACTGCTTTGCCAAGAGAATGACATTTCTCAACTTTAAAGAAACTCCGTTGGAAAATTTATAGCATATGATAAACAACTCCTACGTAGCACCCAAACAATATAAATACTAGTTGTAAAGAAAATTATGGGCCTACAATTTGACAAGTTCTTTAATTTAACACACTTGTACATTGTGCGAAATCCATGGATATTTATAGATACAAATAATAACTCCCAATTAAAAACCACAAGCCTTCATTTAATAAAAAACGAAAATCGCAGAAATGGGAACCCAATTAATGTTTTGTCTTACCAAGCCAGATCCTTGCAAACTGATCCCAAGAGAAAATACCTGAAATCCACCCAAAAAGAGAAAAAACAATGGTAAAAAACCTCGAATACAAAAGCTTCTAGCTTTTTCCGAGAATTTATTGAAAAAAAAACGAGATAAAAATATAAATAAACCTTAGTAGTATATACTATAGTAGCACAACAAACTGATCATCGAGTTTTATAAACTTAAAAAGAAAAGGAAAGATTTATATTCTTTTTTCTTTTAGAGTTCTTTCTTCAAGCAACAAAAAAAAAACATAGAACCTTTCGGCTCCTGTATCGCAAAAATACCACAAAACGGAAAAGAAAAAAAAAACCACCGCAATTTTAAGGTTTATAATAATTAATTTGGAGAACGAAAACCCTAATATATATTTCAAAGTTTTTATGGACCAAACAAGCTTACCACAGCTCCAGTCTCTTCTCGAGAAAATATGACCAAACAAGTAGTAAAATGTGGAGATGATAGCAAATGTAGCAGTCTATTACAAAAAAACAAAACCTCAAACAAATGTACCTGAAGCTTACAAACACATGCAAACTCTACTTCAACGCTGTAAAGAAAACCGAGACAGCCCTTTCAAGAACCAAATAAAAAAAAAAATTCGCCGTAAGAACGGAAAGCAAACATTCGGTGATTTTGAAAGCAAAACTCACTACTTAGTACTTGAATTAGCGTGCGGTTTCTGAGATACGGAGAGGTCTGCGTGAAATGGGAAGACAGAAAAGTGAGGGTTTATAATTCAAAATTAAAACAAATGAGGTTTTTTTCTTAATTAAGTTAAATAATGGTTACATCAGTTGAGAGTTGGGACGACCATGCCCACGTTCGAGAAGGCGCGTGAAAAGAACGACACGGCATCAAGTAAAAGCTCGTGTGGGAGCGCTTGGGGTTTTGTGGTCGCATCATTCGAGCTCCCACGAGTGAAACGTAAAATTTGAAACCAGTGATATTTTTAATGTGGGAAAAGACCCCTGACCTTTACTCTATTAGAAAGGTGAGGACATAGTTTGTTCATATTGGTCGGTCTCCCCTTAAATTCAAAATATTATGAAAAGATCCCCTTCTATTACCTTTTTCAGCAGAAAAGCTAAGGGGTTGTTTGTTTGTTTTTATTTAAAATCTTATAAGACTTTAATTTTTTAAATATATGGATAAGTCTTATAATTTAAGATAGGGTTAATATCATTAGGGTCCCTAAGTATTGCTGGAAGATCACATTTTTAAACGAGTTTGATTTTTTAGCAACGTTTTCCCTGACTTTTAAAAAGTATATCAAATAGATCCATTTGTTAGTCAGTTGTCAGTCAAACTTAACATTTATAGGGGTATTTTTGTCTTTGAACCAAGAATATGCCATGTGTCACAAAAATAGAAATAAAAAAATCAATAATATATATTTATATTTATATAATTTATCATAAAAAATACAAAAAATACAAAAATTTTAAAATATTTATATAATACAAATGTTTTAAATCTCCACCATCCAAATCTTAAATGGACGGTGGGGATTTATTTATTTTAAAAAAAAATTATTATATAAAAAATGAGAGGTTTTCTCTCTCTCTCTCTCTCTCTCTCTCTCTCTCTCTCTCTCTCTCTCTGGTTCACTTGTTCATTGAACCCAGAAACCAAACGAAACCAAACAAATCCACAACTCCGCCAGTATCGCGCCGGCGCCGCACCACCACTGCCGCGCCTACCAGCGCCGCACCACCACCACCTCAACATCTCCATTTAGGAGGACATCATACCAGAACATCGTCGCGTCGATCGTCGATCTCCTCTAGCGATAGAAGTTCGGCGCTCTCTTCTTTCTCTCCTGCCGAGTGATGGCAGTCGGAGGTCGGTTTGATAATCGCTGATCTCATCTCTCTCTTCTTTGTTTCTGGTGCGGAGGTTGGTTTGATGATGATGAACTGGCTGGGTTTGATCTGGTTTTAATCTGAATGATTGATGATGGATAATGGTTAATCTGAATTTGGGGTTGGCTTGAATCAAATCTGATGGTGTTTGTTGTGTTTTCAATTACTGATTTGGGATTGGTTTGAATCGAATGGTCATTGTGTTTATATTGTATTAAATCTGGAAATTTTTCCAGATATCTTCAAATCTGGAAATTTTTCCAGATATCTTCAAATCTGGAAATTTTTCCAGAATTTTTTTTTAATTTTTGGTGTTAGTGATGTTTGGATTTTGGTAGTTGATGGTGGTGTTTGAAGTTGATGATCTGGGTTTTTCATTTTTTAACTTTATTTTTGTGTTTCCTTTTTGATTTCTTTCTTTTCTTTTGGTTGAAGGTAAAGATGATGAAAGGATGATGATGAGGATTTTATTTTATTTTTGAAAAAAAAATGTCTTTTAATTATAATTTTTTGTTAATAATGTTAATTATATTTTTAAACTCTTTAATTAAAGTTAAGGGTAAAATGGTCAATTTATATATTCTGTCATGTTTGACCGTTAAAAAAAAGTCAGAAGGACCTATTTGATATACTTTTCAAAAGTTATGGAAAATATTGCTAAAAAATCAAACTCGTTTAAAAATGTGATCTTTCAACAATACTTAGGGACCCATATGATATTAATTCGTTAAGATACTATGATATGTTTGTTTTTTTCATTTTGGATGACTTATTACAAATGTAAAATTGATTATATTGTGTTAGGGTTTTTTCAAAATTGGGAATTTTTAGAAAATTGATTTTTAGGGTTTTATTACGTGCTGGATAAAATTGTAAATGTATGAATTGTTATAGGACATTTATGAAAATTTACTAAAAAAACTCTACTATAGCACTTTTTTAATAAGATAAAAGTCAAAAAAAATTTACTTCTTCTAAAAAACATATATATCTTAAAATAAGATATAAGTTGGAAAAAAAAAACAAACCAATTTATCTTAATTTAAGATATAAGAGGCAATAAGTCTTATAATGAAAAAAACAAACATCCCCTAACTCTAACACTATTCAGTGGGTGAAAAACTGAAATTGCCCTTCTATCCTTTAAATACAAATCAAATGATCATTTTATCCTTTAATATAATCAGTAAATGACTATTTAACCATCAAAATACTTATTAAATACAAAATATATTTAAGAAAAAGAAGATGTATCTCCACCGTCCATCTTTTATACGGATGGTGGAGATATCTTTTATTATTATTTATTTAATTCTAAAAATATAAATTAAATTATTATCTATTTTTTTAAAAGAAAAATATAAATTAAATCTAATAATTTAAGAAAAAAAGAAGAAGTAACATATTATCATCATCACTAATAATCCAAAATCTAGATTAATCATTTTTTTCTCCTACAATATATCAAAACCAAACAACATTCAACAATTTTCATATATTTCAAAGTTTCACAGATCACAACAGATGTTCCAAACATGATTTATAACCATAGAAACTAAACCAAATTATCCATGATTCCACAAATAACATATCATCATCATCCATGAACAAGCCAGTGGATCTATCAAAATTATATATAAAAACAAAAAACAAAAACCCCAACAAATAACATATCATCATCTCCAACACCATCTCTTTTTGTCATCTTGATCATCATGTTCTCCACCCATCGCCACCCCAAAATCCATAGCCACCACCACCACACAACAACCTACGAAAAATCCATATTCGAAACCAAATCGACCCAAAACCAAATCAAAACCTAATCAACCCAAATTGAAACCAAATTGAAACCGATTCAACGCACATACATAACACATCCATGAACCCAACTCAAAAAACCCAATCTGGATCTTAAAATTAAAAATAAAGAGAAAAAAAATTGATTTATCATCATGATCATCATCTTCCACTATCAAACCCTAACCTGTGTAGATGGTTGGAGATGATGATTCCTGGAAGAGAACCAGAAACTCTTTTCTCTCTCACACACACCAAATCAAAATCACAAAAACACAAAAAAGAAAACTCTTGAAGAAGCTTCCGATCTTCATCATCATCTTCTTCTTCATTGAATTTCATGAAGAAGCCACCAAACACAGCGAATCGAAAGTGAGAGAGAGAGAGAGAGAGAGACAAAGATTGGAGATAAGATTTGACGAACCGATGATAGGTGATGAACTGATGATGGTGATGAACTGATTTCTTATGATGGTGTTTGTGCTTGGTTTCTGGGCTGGAGATGGATTCAAGAGATCGAGAGAGAGAGAGATCAGAGATGGAGATTTGGATCAGATTTATTTTTTTTTTCTTTTTTTGATTTAATATATTATATATTATAAATATCAATTTAATTTTTTAACCTTCAACCCTAATTACCCATACTGTCCCCCACTGATAAGATTACGAAATTACCCTCAATCATTAACGGTTAACTCTACTTTTGGATGGAATTCCTAACATAAGGGGTTCATTTTCCATTAATTCTGTTTTGGGGGGATTAAAGGCCAATATGGGCAAACTAGGTCCTCACCTTTCTAATAGGGTAAAGGTCAGGGGGGAAATGATACCCTTTTAATTTTAACAAATTACACCAAACTCCATGAGGTTTGCTCTTTTAATCGCATAAATAACTTTATGGTTAATTAACACCCACATCCCCTATTGTCAATTAACAGCCGTCAAACTTAACCTTTGACCATATTAGACAGTGTAAAAGTCTGAAATACCCCTGATATGACATAAGTATGTCTATTTACTTTTATAACCCCATAAAAGGGAAAAAACTACTTTTAAAAAAAACAAAATTTTGAAAGTTTGTTTTTAAATTTAACTTTTTTTCCTATATGGATCTCCAACCTTCCATCGCATAGATGGATGGTGGAGATTAAGAATTTAATAAAAAAACCAAAAAAAAAAATTCTGATATTAAATATTTAAGACAAAAAAATTAAAAAGAAAAAAAAATCTTTATAGAAAGACAAAATATAATAAAAAAACAAAAAAAAACTAAGAATTAAAACAAAACAAAAAACAAAAACAAAAAAGTAAAGAAGCAAAAGGTGGAGTTTCAATCCTAGATTAGATCTCCACCGTCCATCAAGATTAATGGACTGATGGAGATCAAATCTCATCCACCAACAAAAGAGAAAATCCTTCATCTGGTTCATTATTTGTGTTTTTTTTAATAAAATCAGAAATAAAAAAAATAAAAAAGGCAAATAAAAAGATGATGAAACTAAGGAAGTGCCTTTTTTCTATTGCTCTGTTCTTTACTTTTTGTTTTCTTGAGTGGGTTTTATCGAAGAGGATGATGAGCACACCGTTCGATCTGCTTTTGGAAGCTGCAAAACAAGCCTACGAAGAGGAAGAGATTTTATAAACTGGGTTTGGACCCACCGTTTGATCTTCGAAGTCAAACTTTATGGTTGTTAGTGAAGAAGACAAAGCTTTTAAGAAGCAATCAAGCTCTATTTCGAAATCCAAAAACCACCCAAATGCAACAATTCTTTGAAGAGAAACTTTTCCTATCAACACACATACAAATTTCATACTAATCAAATCCAAATCTACCTTAAATCCATGAAACTATTTCTATTTAAAGAAAACCTAAATCCAAATCTGAAAAGAAGAAAACTTTGGAAGATCTCTTCCCAACTCCATCTAAAATGGAGCAAATCTCGGATTGAGTGGCACTCCGTCTGCAATGGATGGAGACCCATCTACGATGGAACTCATCTCCATCGTAGATGAGTTCTTCATCTTCAATAGAGCTCCATCGCAGATAAAAAACTCGCCTGCGATAGAGATAAGTTCCATCGCAGATGGAGCTCAATCTCCTCCACAAGTAATTTTTAGAATATCTTTTTTTTTAAAAAAAGGTAAGAGGATTTTGATTGATGAATGTATGTTTATATCTCGATTTTTTCCTGACTATTTTGTCTTTTTTTTTATTCTTTTTCCGTTTTTGGAATTGTTGGATGATCGATGAAGATAATATAAATTGTTGATCAATGATCTGGCACTCCTTCATATGCCTCACTTCATTTTGTTCCATATCCTTCATCTGATTGATGAGATTTGTATGGAAATTTTTTTTCTAGGTCATTGATGAAGATGATATGAATTGGTGGATTTTTTTTGGGATTATTAATTTGTGGATTTTTTTGTTGGGATTATTGATTTGTGATTTTCTTTTGGAATTGATTGAAGAAGAAAGGAGAAGGTATGAATTATTGAATGAGATTTGTGGATTTTGTTTTTGGAATTGATTTGTGATTTTCTTCGGAATTGATTTTTTTGGAATTATTGAATGATGTGAATTAATGAAGAAGATATGATAATTTTTTTAACTTTTTTAAATTTTATTTAATTTTTTTTTTGTAATTTGATCTCCATCGTCTATTATGGTGATGGACTGGTGAAGACCAATCTTTTTTTTAATTCTATTTATTTAAAACAAATTAAAAAATTTAATTATATTTCTTTATATAAAAAATTATTTTTCTTTTTTATAAATAGATTTTGAGTTTTTTCTTTTTTAGATTATTTCTATTTTTTAATTTTGGTGTATTAGGTGTATTTTTATCTTTTAACATTTTTTAATGGTCAACTCTCACATTTAACAGTCAAACCCTAACAGCAGGGGAAGTGAGTAGCAATTAACGATAAAGTTGTTTATATGTATAAAAGGGCAAACTTCAGGGGAGTTTTGTGTAATTTGTTAATTTTTTTAATGGATTAGGATTTATGATATTTTCCTCAACTAAGCCGGTTTGTAGCTTTTAAGATATAATAGAATTATAGAACTGAGGGTCATGATTTATTTAGGGGGGAATTTCACTAAATTTCCTACTTTTTGGGTGAAATGTCACATATTTAAACGTCTTTAATATAATAGTAACCTTAGTCCCTTATTTTTCTAAAATACATCACTTTATTCTTTCCGTTAGTCAACAACTAGTCAGATATAACATATCCAAGGGTATTTTAGTCTTTGAAGCTTTAGAAATAAAAACAAATTGCCATTAATTAAAAATTTAAAACTATTTCAACTTTCAACCCTATCTCTTCTCTCTCCATCTTCAATCAATTACCATTAATTAAATTTTTTATCAATCCTATCTCTTCATCTTCAAACTTCAATCAGCCGAATCTCTCTCTCTCTCTCTCTCTCTCTCTCTCTCTCTCTATATATATATATATATATATCTCCCCCCCATCTTCAATCACTTCTAAGGGTGGGCGTTTAATGGATCGGTTCACTTTTTGAGTGAACCGATAAAAAACCGGTACTATTCGGTTTTTGAAAAAAATGATCCGATCCGATAAAATATACAATTGTCAACCGATCAAAAACCGATTGAACTGGACCGGTTCAGTTCGGTTTAGGTTTTTCGGTTTTGTACTTATTGGGCTTTAATTTATATTCAGTTTTTTTTTTCTTCATATTTTAGACCTATTGGGTAGAATTTGACTTTATTACAAAATACAATAAAATCTGTTATGGTTTGAAAATTTGAAAAAACACAAGTTGAAAATCTAGATACAGATATATCAATTGAATTATTACAACAACAAACAAAAAACACTATTGATCATCTTCTTAGAACAATGCCTGCTGAAATCTGAACAATAACAGATTCAGAAGACAACTCATTTGCTTTTTCGAAGCAGCCCCCATTTGTCACTGTTTAGTGATTAGTATCATCACATCAAAATGACAACAGAAAAATCCCCCATTAGAGAAGAAGATGATGCTAGATAATCTGGAATTGAATGATCAGTATCATAATTCAAATCTGGAATTGAATTGTCAAAAAACTGTAAAAAAAAATATTAATAGAGAGATCTAAACTAACATGCCTAGTGCACTAGTATGGGTATAGCACGGGTAGGTTACCCGTACAATTACTCAAAACAACGAGCAATTTTCCCATTGCACCGGTATAGCATGACTAGGTTACCCGTGCAGTACCCAGAACTGTGTTTTTGCTTCGAAAATTTTCTTCTTGACAAGAGCAAAAACGTTCACAAACAATCAATAGCTTCACAAGGATCCATTCACACTCCACTAGCACATATAATGGCATCTCATACATGCATTCATGGCTCTAATAAACCCAAATAAAATAAACCCTAGAATTTCCAATTTGTATACAAAAGTGGTCTTATCATCATTCAAAATCCATCACATACACTTCTATATGCAACAATCACACAAACCCCTAATAAATTATCAAAGCTTATGCATTAAAATTTGAAAACATTTTGTGGGTTGTTCATAACTTAGGGTTTATGCATATTTAGGGAGAGTTTGGAGAAGAAAAGGATAGTGCAATTCATGCTTAATCCATTGGAAACAAGTTAAGGGAAAAGAATCCATACCTTTGCTTCTGAAAATCGAAAACGTGGGTCTTACAGAATACCTTAGGGTTTGCAAGGGAAGAAGTTTTTGATTTTGTGAGCCCTACCACGAATGTGACACTCATATATATATATATATATATATATATATAGGGGCACGCTATACACGGGTAGGTTACCCGTGCATTTACCCGTGAATATTTAATTGAGCTTCTGATTCTTTCCCGGTGAACGGGTAGTGCACGGGTAAGCTACTCGTGCACTGGCCCTTTGGCCACCCATTTACACCTGCACTATGTACCTTCACCTTCACATTTTCTTGTACTCCTGGATTTTCCGTATCTTGATGGGATTCCATGCACAAAAAATGTTACTACCATGAGCTATTCTTGCCTTATTTATCAAATAACCATTAAAAACTCAAAAATGAACTTTCATTAATTAAGACACTCAAGGAATTCATAATAAATTTTCTCTAGACTAAGAGCTACTTACACCCTAAAAAGCTCATAAGATTAATTCAAAATAAAGGCAATTCAAGATATAAGAGAAAATGAATTGTGAACCCCTCATTCTTAGAAATTGATCAGTGTAATGCATGTAAGGTATGACATAGGTCAAATGAAGGTGGCTTGACCGGGTGGGGAGGTCCATTCCTTTTGATCACCCAAATGGGTGCCAAAGTCTCTTCTAAAGTTCCCTTCCCCTTAGTCCCTACTTTATCTAATAGGTCTTTCCTAACCCAAATTTTCTTAGCTTTTGGTATGATCTTTCTAGACCTATTTTGCTTTTTCTTAAACTCTTGGAACTTAAAACAATGGGCTTAATGTGCTCTTTCTTAGAACAAAAGAAACAAGTAAAGGGTTGATGAGAAGAAATCCCTCTATAGTCATTGTCATGAGGCTTTTGATGTTGCCTCCATTGAAGGGTCTTCACTTCCCTCTCCACTTTGTCAAGTTGGACTAAGTAGTGGCATTCCTTGACCTTGGAGATTTTCAATTGCTCTTCTTTCTTGTCCAATTGCTTATTGATTCCCTCCAAAGCATTTTCTTTTGGCTCCACCTCCATCATCAATTTTCTAGTCTTCCTAGCATATTTTCTTCAAATTCTTCAGAGAGTTTGGCTAGCTCTACTAGGTCATGTGAAGTGGACTTCTTTTCTTCCTCTATTTTCTCTAGTTGCTTCCCCAACTCCTTGTTTAGAGCTGAAAATTCTTGCACCTTTTTCCTTAAAATCCCATTCTCCGCCTTGAGAAGCTTCACCTCAAGTTGTAGTTTCTTATTTCTCCTTCGAGTTCATAGAGCTTAGCTACTTCTTCAAGCATCTTGTCATCAAAAACTGCCTCTTCCATCTTCATTTCTTCTTCTTTCTCTTGAACCCTTTCTTGATGTCCTTCTTCCATTTCTGAGGCTAGTTCAAATGCTTCCACTAGATCACAAACCTTGCTTTTCTTCTTTCGGCTCTTGGGTACCTCTAAGAAAAAACATTCTTCAAATCGCCTTTCCTCGGGCTGGTTAACATAGAATTCAACATTGTTTCCACCATAGCTAAAAGAAAGCCTTCTTGTCATTACATCCACCACCATTCCTGTTATGGCCATAAATGACCTCCCCAAAAGCGACTTCCAATCCCTCTTATGGAATTTATCATCGTTAACCTCAAATACAACAAAATCCATTGGAACCTTAAGTCCATGGATATCCAGCTGTACATCCTCAACCACTCCATGGGGAATCTTTGGAGAATTGTCTGCCATCTTGAGTTTCATGGAAGTGACATTGATGGTATGTATCTTTTATTGCTTGTACACCTTCAAAGGCATCATGTTGACACTAGATCTCATATCGAGCACTGCTCCCATCTTTCCAAACTTCCCAATAGCCACTTGGATGATGAAATCACCTGGATCTTCTAGTTTCACAGGACTGGGTTCTCTTAACTCAACGGACTCCTTCATTCACCAGGTCTTTAACAACTACTTTGGTGTCTTGAGATGTCTCATTTCCAACCAACTCCTCACACCTCTCTTGAGATACCTCATTCATTTGCACATGTTCGTTGTTGCTTTGAGATTTCCCCTTGTTCTGCTTATGTAAAGCATCTGCAATCTACGTTATTTGGGTCTCCAATCTCTTAATAGAAGTATCCATACTATTAGCTCTTTGGTCATTGGACTGCATGTAGTTCTTTAACATCTACTCATTTGCTGTTTGAAAGTTTCTGATGGCTACATAAGCTTCATCAGTTGCCTTGATGAAATCCCTCAACTCTTCTCTAAGTGACTTGACCTTTGTTTGGTAAGGGTTTGTCTAAGTGCTGAAGTTGTTTTGTGGGTTGTTGCTTGAGCTTCCCCATTTGGTTGTTGTTACTCGATCCTCATTGGTTGTTGTTCCTATTGTATCCCTGGTTCTGGTAACTTTGGTTGTTGCTTGCATTGTTGTTATTGCTCCATGAGAAATTTGGGTGATTTCTCCAACCAGGATTATAGCTGTTGGAGTAAGGGTCATTCAGTTGCCTCTGGAATCCTCCTAACACTTGAGCTTCTTCTTGCTCCTTCTGTCCTTCAGCTCCATTTATTGTATCATATGAGATTTGACTAATTTGGGTTGTTGGCTTGAACATGTTCTTCACTAAGTCCTTCACTGACTGCATCTTCTCGGCCATTCTAGACATTTCTATTGTTATGTCTGTACTTCCATCAATCTCTAGCCTTTCACCCCTCCTTGTATTTGATGTCCTCTGCTGTGAGTTCTGAGCCAACTTCTCCAAAATCTCATAAGCTTCGGAAGCTCTCTTATCCGCTATTGTCCCCTTACAAGCATTGTCAACCATCCGAGTATGTGTGCGGTGAAACTTGTGCTGACAAAATATGGAACCTCTCCCAAGCCTCATGGAAGGGTTCTCATTCTTCCTTACTGAAAGTAGCAATCTTGATCTTCAAATCTCGTGCCTTGGCAGCCGAAAAAAACTTGTTGTAAAACATTTGCACACTTAGGCCCATGTTGTCAGTGACCCTGGCCTCAGTGCCATATACCATTGTTTCGCCCTGTCCTTCAAACAGTATTGAAAAAAATGAAGATTCAACTGCTCCCTCGATAGTACCGAATTCCTGGCTACTATCGGAAAGGTCTCGAGTACAGCACTATACTCCTTTATAAATTGCAAACATTCCTCGGTTGGTAGCCCAAAAAATGAAGGAAGTAAATTGATGTGCATACCCTTCAGCTCATATTGCCTCGCCACATCATCCTGAATAATTGCCGTAGGCTGCTGGTTCCCTATGGATGGGAGAGTGTACTCTCCAATAGTGAGCCCCAATTCTTCTTCAAGAGTGGTCTCATGTTCTTCAAGTGGTACTGCTGGTGGAACTTCTTCAGCCATTTCTGCTTCAAAGTGATTGTCTTCAAATTGCTTAAATAACCTCCTTATCCAATGAATGTTATCAACTGCTGGAACTAATTCACCTCTCAAGGAACGGCTTCCGTGCATGTACCTATGCACCTGAAATTTCAAAACAACAAATGCTAACAAAGTAAAAGAAACTAAGACAATAAATAACTAAACTAAAGCTAAACCTAATCACAACTATATAAGCCGATCCCCAGCAGCGGCGCCATTTTTGACATGCATATGTTGTATATGCAATATCAAAACAAAAATTTATAAAACCGCACTTATGCACTCAAATGTATTAAACTAGTAGAGTAGTAAGTTAAGGTATTGTCCACAGAGATCGAAATATAGTTATGACCAAATTTTAATCTAGTACTAAATGCAATAAAGGTAAATTAAAATGATGATGAGAAAAACTCAATGAAAATGCAAATACTACTAAACTAAAGAAACTAAAGCAAAACTAAGTTAATAAAGGTGTGTGTGTGAAGTGTATGATGATAGATATGAGAGTTGATGCAACATAGACACAAATAGTGGGAGTTTCACTTATGAAGCCCGACTCGATTTAAATATATGGCTTATCTTCCTAGCTCGAGTTTCTGGATGGTTTGGATTGGAATGCTCACAATCCACCCTTTTCACTTTTGCTTTGGATAGATGTAGGAAGGCCGTGATGGCTTGGATTGGAATGCTCACAATCCACCCATTTTTCCTAGCCGGGATATGTTGGATTGGAATGCTCACAGCATACCCCTTCCTATTCAACTGAGCTTGGTTAACACCTTAAGTGTAGATGGTTAAAAATATAATTTGGTATCTAATGTAAACTGAGAGTTGGAATGCCTACTTGGATCACCAAGAAACCACAATTCAATCTTTACAAATGGTTAGAAGTTGGAATGCCTACCAAACCCAACGTGAGTATTAAATGCATTTAAGAGTAAATTCAACCACTAAGTTAAATGGGAGTTGGAATGCCTACCCATTTTCACAAAGATTTCAATTAAAGATTATTTACTCTAATAAGTTCAATTAATCCACAAAAATCAAGAGTTGGAATGCCTACTTAATTCAAGGGATAATTAAACACAATTAAGCAAATTGAATGGAACTATATTAACCAAGTAAAAATAGTGGAAATCCCACAATTTATGAATTAATTACATCAACCCCCAATTTGGGCTTAGCTACTTATGACAACTGAAAATAAATTACAAAAAGGAGAGAAATAGAGAAGACCCGTATGAGACCTTCTTTCTTCAAGCTTGAATCCACCTCAGATGTCCTCTTGAGTAGCAAATTGATGAAGATGATGTATGTGTTTTGGATGATTTTTGAGAGAGAATGGGTTTTTAGATTTAGAGAGAGAAAATGTGATATGAAATGGTGTGTGGGCGTGTGGTTGACCTAACATAAGATTTTATATATAGGTTCCCAAAAATAGGTCTGATTTCGTTGATGTGGCTGCACCTGACGCTCGTAGTGCACGAGTATGGTACCCGTGCAGTACGCGTTCTGCACTATGGTCTAGGCAATGTGCACTGGTAAGGTACCCGTGCAGTTGGTTCTGTTAGGATTATACTCAATAGCAAGAGTGTAATATTGTAATTGACAATATTTTCATATTAATAAAGTGATTTCTGGTTTTACAAAATCTTATAGCATTTATAATGATAATTGTCAAAGTAAATAATCATAAGGTCAAAAGACTATGAGAAATGAAGAATTGTTCGTACATCTGGATATGTATGAGGTAGACACAATTATTTAGTTAGTCTTGAATAAACGTTCACAACTTAAATTAAAGGTTGGGCACCTTTATCTTGATAAAGTTGTAGAATTCTTTTGCTGGCATTTGAGTGGGATCAAATGAGTTATGATGAGTCTAAAATCATCGAAAGGGTCTTCGAGTAAAAGAATCTAGTGCTCTGGGTGCATTGAACAGGATCACAATGAAATATTTTATCTAGAACCGTCACTAAATACAAGTCTTTTCATTATGCGGACAATCAGAAAGTCTATCTTAATCCTGAGATAAATGATGGACTTATAATTACAAGTGTTATCATTTGAGCTATCAATGAGTACGATTATATAGCATAGTCTATCCTCGATAGTTTGGTGGTATTCATTTGTTAATCGATAGAGGACTTCATTTATAGATATGGACATCGTGGCCCAATTTATTGAATGAGAGTATAATATTATCATATGGATATGTTGAGGTATTGGATATTAAATCTCAACGTTGAGTTTTCGATAATGTCTATTGAAAACATGGCTTTTGGACAAGTCAAAATATCCAAGTTCAAAACGTGGTCATATAAGTAAATATGGTAACTAGGAGAGCTATAGGCAGTCTATGAGCTCTTGGCGATTACTGATATTATACACGAGGATACACTATCTCCAATAAGATTGTCTAGGGTATGAATGATAAACATCTTCTTATTCTATCTTTTATTTAAGAGTTTAATTTTAGCTCTTTAGTGGAATGAGCTAAAATTAATAGATCGGACCTAAGTGAATCATTTGTTGATTGTGATTAGGTTATATCTATTGAAGCTTAAATTTAGATAGCCCTGCCAAGATCCCCAATCTACACGGACTTGCATGGATCACTTGATATATTCTACCAGACTAATTTATGAGTCCATCAAGAATTGTATTTAATATATTAAGAATATATTTTGCATATTATTTATTGAATGGGCAGCTCAAATTATATTAATATATTAATGAGAGGCATGTGGGTTTGTTTCTTTTAGTAAGAATGAGTCTGGTTCACATGTGGGCTTTTATTTAAAGCCTGAATGGATTAAATAAAATAAGAAAATAATATTTGGCCCATATTTTTTGTGTGTGGGCGGCAAGGATATAATAATACCCTAAAATATTATTTTATTTTATTGTTTGATTAAATGGAAATTAATTAATTGATTAATTAATTATTTAATTAAAAATCAAAATCTTTTTATGACTAGGAATTATGTTTCCTAGTAGTATACTATTATAGTAATATAATAAATATAAAAGACTTAATTTGGTAAGTAGATAAATAAAGAATTTATTTATCTAATCAAATAAAGAAGTCTTTAATATAATCACAAATACACTATTTGAGTTGGATTAGGAGTCTTGGTGTGGAAAAGAAATCTTTTTTTGATAATGGATTCTTTGTCACCAAGTAAATCCACCTAGAGATAGGATTCTTGCCCACCAAGTAAATCCTCTTTAGGAAAGGATTTGTATACCTATATATATTATTAATTTCCGAATTAATTGTATTAGGAAGAAAAAGAAAAGTTTTTTTTTTTGGAGAAATAATTTTTTATTCTCTTGCTTTTGAAGAAAAAAAAAATTCAACTCTAGAATATAGTGAAAATTCGGCCAAGAGGAAGAGAGAAAGAGAGAAAGATAGTTCTAAATTCAATAGTGCACTTGCAAGCCTTTACATAAAAAAGTTTTGTGCACACTTTCGATTTAGGTTCATGCAAGTTTCAATCATAACAATTGCGAATTCAAAAGTGACCGGAACGATCTTTCTAGGCTCTTGGAGTTTTTGTGATTTACGATCATGAAAGAAGATTTCGTTTTTCCATTCTCAGGTACGCAATTCAAAGAATAGGGAGACCACGTTCCTAGGTGATTCACGTTCGTGATCGGATTGGAAGATCTTACGGATTACCATCGACGCTAAATCAATCGGATCACGCGACAAGAGGTATGATATCTTTTGAATATATGTATATTTAATTAATTAAATGGGTTTAAGGTTCAAATATTGGAAAATTTTTAAACTATACTAAATTTTTTTAGTCTCGCTTCCGCTGCGTTTTCGTATTTTTCCCTACAATTAGTATCAGAGCCTGGTTATACCCTTTAATTAATTAACGTATATATACGTGAATATATTTCTTTTTATTGTGATTATGCATGTTTTAGAAAAGATAGCACTCTAGGTATTCGCATATATAATTACATGTGGCATGTATGGATTTGTATATGTTATTATAAAGTGAATTGTTATTGCTCGATTTTGGTCCTAGAATTTCAATGTATTTTTTTTCTTCAGAATTGTAACAAGAAGAGTGGCCTATTATCGTCATAAGTTCCTTCTTGGTAGTTGTTAGATTCTATATTTTTTATTGTATTAAAAAATACTGCAGTTTTTTATTGTATTAAAAAAATACTGCAAATTTTTTTTTGTTTAAAATAGTGCAGTTTTTCTTGTGTAAAAATTACTGCAATGAATTAAAAAAAAATACTACAGTAATTTATTCTGTAAAATCTACTGTAATACATTCAGGTTTCGAAGATTTGAAGAATTAGAAGCGGAAGAGGAAGCAATCGGAACAGGCTTGGTACCGTGCGCACCATGGCAACAAGCATGCGTGCACGTTAGCGCGTAGCTACGCTTGTTAGATGCATGGGCTGCATACGGCAGCCACTTATGTGTCATGGGCTACGCATGACAGTCCTTTGGGCATAATGGACTGCGCATGGTGGCCCTTTATGGACCCAATGGGTGTGCATGCCCAAAGGTGGCAGCCGAGGGGTGAGGAAGTGGATGATGGCCGCTTGAAGACTTATTCACCAAGAAAGAATATTTTGTATTCCAAACAAATGTAATTTACTTGCTTTTCTAGGATGGACCAAAATTGTAGCTATTTATATTTCCGTAAATATTACAATATTTGTTGTTGTATGATAACATGTCATATAGAATAGGAGTGTCACTCATATATCTCTTTTGGTATGAACATGCATTGAATGATTTAGGTATCTAATTGGCATCTAGATAACTTGGTAAAATCATTCTAATAGAATTTAATCACATGCCTTAAATAATTGAGTGGGAGAAGGTATGTTAGAACACCTATGGCCTCCAAGGTTAGTTGAGCTTTATTATTTATTGGTAATACCCCCGAGGAGCGTCCATAAATGGAATTTAGCAAAATACTTCCTTACAAGGATAGACTAGACAATTAACTTAAACGAAATCTACTCCCAGAGGAGGGATTTTCATGAGAGAAAATTGATGGTCGATATCTTGGTAACACACTCAATGTGATTTTATTAATATCCTCCCAAGAGTTCTTGTTAATAAAATTGCAAGGCTAAAATTGAAAACGCTGGTTGTTATGTTAACAATTAGGTGCGACCTAGTCCAACTAGTAAATTGTACGTACTCCCAGAGGAGGCGTAACGTTTATGGGTGTTGGATCACCGTTGAACTTTTATGATTCAGTTATTTATTTAATTCAAGATAAATATTTAAAAAGTGCTTTATCATGATTATTTACTCATATATAATTTTTTTTTATGCAGAAATCATGACCCCATCACTTATGAACATCTGAAAGATAACACTTTAACTGGAGATAATTATGTCACATGGAAAAGGAAAATTGGGTTGTTGTTGCAAAGTGAAAAACATAAGTTTGTTTTGACTACTCCTAAACCACCCCTTCCTAATAATGAATATAATATTTTACAAAGAGATGAGTATGAGCAATGGAAGACTTCAGATGATATGGCCAAATGTTACATTATGGCCACTATCTCTGACGTGTTGCAACAGCAGCATGAAGGAATGGAGTCTGCTGCTGATATAATGATGTCTCTGGAAGAGATGTTTGCTATGAGGTCTAGGTCGACTAAGAGAGAGGCGGTGACTGCTTTTATGAATCTTAGGATGAAACTTGGACAGGCTGTGAAAGATCTCATGATGAAAGTCATAGCACATCTCAATGTTGCAGAACTTAATGGTGCTCAGATAGATGGTGAGACGAAAATTGACATGATTGTCAACTCACTATCGGATTCCTTTGATCAGTTCAAGTTGGACTACACCTTGAACAATAAGGAATACACCTTGCAAGGCCCGATTGCAAGATGTTCAAAGCGCTAAAAAGATCCTTGTGAAGAACAAAGGTCAATAGATTCATTCGGTTGGTAAAGTTGCCACTATTAAGACCCGTCAAAAGGTCAAGAAAAAATAGAAGAAAAAGAAACTAGGGCCTACCAAGAAGGAAACCAAGAAAGTAATCAAGATCAAAGGGAAATGCTTTCTTTGTGGTGAAAATGGACATTGGAAAAGAAATTGCCCAAAGTCCCAGAATAAGAAAGAAGAAGGTAATATTAATTATCTTGCAACATGTTTTCTGGCAGATTCTACAGATTCTTGGATCATAGACTCTGGAGCCACTAAACATGTTTGTTATTCCTTACAGGGGTTCCAAGAAAGGAGAAGGCTGAATAAAGATGAAATCAACTTGCGCTTGGGCAACAGAACGTTAGTGTCTGCAAGTGCATTGGTGAGATATTAGAGTTATTTTAGATTCTAGTAAGCATTTAGATTTAATAGACGTTTATTATGTACCTCAATAAGAGGAATTTAATTTCAGTTTCTTGTTTAAATAAATTTGGATATACGGTTACTTTTAATAAAGCTTTTATTATTCGTAAGAATGACAAAATTATTTGCAAAGGTACATTGGAAAACGGTATATTCTTTTTGCATAGAAATATTGTAAGTTCCTCATATTTTGATTGGCTTATTTCGTTGACAAACCACATTGGGGATTATTCTTTGTAAGGGTAAATTAGGCCTTTTGAAGGTGATCAAGCTTCAAGGACATCATCTCTCTCAAGAGCACTTCAAAGGTATCTCACTTGTTTAACTTTCCTTGAAGAGATCTAGTTGCACACACTCACTTGCATGCATTATTTTCTTATCTTCATGTAATTGAATGATGCTTTGTATGCCATTTTCCCCATTCCACACTTGCACTTTTTGCACATCACTTAGTGTGTTGAGTTTGCCCTGAAAAGAGAATTTCTTTTCTTACCGCAGCCTAGACCGCTTGGCAAGACATGCTTGCACCGTGGCATACAGAGTGGTATACCTCAGTAGGGTCATGCTTCCTGTACTGCTTCCTGTGCACTTGCATGCATAGCGACCCAAGTCGCGGTGTTGTCCAGTAGGCCTCTATTGCCCATACAGCGGCCTGTGCACCTGCATGCACAGCGCCCTACACCGCGGTGTTGTCCAGACGGTGCACTACTGTGTGTACCGCATTCTAGACACTTGCCTGCGACGCTGTCCATCTAGCTGTATTGACGGGATTTTGTGCTCTAAGTTCAAAACGACGCTGTTTTGACAAGGGCTCCCTTATATATACTATCTCTTATTCCTTGCTCGTTTTGATAAGTTCAAGAAGCCATTTTTGAGAGGCCAAGCTTCCTTTAGAGAGAGAAACTCCCAAGAACTCATCTTTACTTAACCAAACACAAATCCATGTGCATCTAACATCTTACAAGCATCATCTCATCATGGATTCTTCTTGCTTTCATTGACTAGGTAACTTGAACATGCCCTAAATCTCATTGTATTTATTTATGTTCTTGTTTGCCTAGGGTTAGCTCTTTTATATGATTTTATTGCATATCTTTATGTTTATTGGCATGTATAACATGTTTGAGTTGTTGTTTGTTGGTTGAGAGCTTTGTTCATTGATAGCTAGCATTTAGGACGATTTTACCCTTCTAGCTAAATCTTCATGCATTTGCATTTAGATATTGATATCTAGGATTTGCATTCATTGACATCTTTAAATCCTTAGATAAGCATTTAGTGTTGCCTAGAATTAATTGCATGCTTGAATATCTTTTACATATTCACATAGGTTGTTTAACCTCTTCATTGATTGTTAAGCTTTGTGACTAAGTGGGTTAGTGCACAAGCTTGTGGTCTAGAATCACTATTAAAGGCCCGTTGGGTAGAGTGAAAGGGTTAGTGACCAAGTAGGTGTGACTTGAGGTCAACCTAGGTTGTAATCTTTCGTTCAAATAGTGGATTTGAGGACCGTATGTGGCTAGAAGGATAGCCCGTGAGTTTTGCCCAGTTGGAGGGTTTCTCACGTAAATCAATCCTTGTGTTTTTTTATTGGTTTCCGCATATTTATATTGGATTGATTGATTGCTAATATGGGGTAGGTCTATTAAAATTGATTAAGTCGAAAAGTTGGTAATAAATCAACTAAAACCTATTCACCTCCCCTTTAGGTTGTATTAGACACACTTTGTGTATTTTCAAATATCTCTCACTCGTTAGATATAGAATTAACGGAACCTAATCATAAAAGAGTAAAATTATCAAAAGATGAAACCTACCTTTGGCATTTACGCCTAGGTAGTGCTGTCCACGGTTCCGGTTCGGGCCGGTTTCGGTTCCGTGGATAGCTCGAACCGAAACCGAACCGGAAAATTTCGGTTTTGGGTCGGTTTTTAACTTCCGGTTTGGCGGTTTCGGTTCAGTTTCAGTTACAAAACCGGCCGGTTTCGGTTCGGTTTCGGTTTCGTCTGTTTTTTTTTATTTTTTATTTTTGACAAAGTTTATACTTTTTTTTACAAAGTTGATAATTTTTTTTTTAATTTCAAAATACATATAAAAAATTGAAAAAAGTTTTACCTTTTTTTTTTTCAATTTCAAATACATATCAAATTAATCAAACTTAACATATAACAACTATACTACTATAGTCTAATTAATACTAATTAAAATTGACAAAGCTTAAATATAAAAATTTGCACAAACATTTTTATTTGTAATAAAACTTCATTTATAAGATAAGGTCTATCACTCTATTAGTCTATTGTATTCGTTATTCATATTAAATATTCAATAAAATATTACAATTATCTCAATATACAATTGAACTGTTGAAGTATTTTACAATCAATGTGTAAACTAAAAGAAATTGACATTGATTAATAAATAAAAATTTACAGTTGAATATATATATATATATATATGTATATATATATATATATATATTGGCCTTGCACTTAATTTTGACCACAATTAAGTTGCATACGTATCCTCCACCAATGTAGAGGAATCAAATGCTACGTAGTTCTTTTACCTTTAATTAGATGCTCAGTGTTGGAGGTTGGAAGTTGGAATGGATTCTATTCTCTACCTTCCGTTCCCGTGGTTTGGCCATCTTCGAAGAAATCATTCACTATCTCCGGCTCGAGTTCTTGTTGTCTGAATTTTGCCTTTGACCAATCATCAACACACGCTTGGGCTTCAAGTGATTGTGGACACAGAACCGACCGTCTTGGTTCCAAAATATTTCCACCTGCACTAAATTCTTGTTCCACAGCAACAGTAGAAATCGGCGTTCCAAGAATTTGTTTGGCAATAATAGCTAAAATTGGAAATACTTTTTCATGATCCTTCCACCAAACCTGGATACTAAATTCATTATCTTCTAAAAATTCATGATTGGTTTGTAAATACCGATCAAGCTCAGAAATCGAGCCAGATAAGGATGAAGAAGATGTTCGTAATTTTTTGGCTCTATCGGAAAACAATCGATCCCCTGAACCCTTTAATTTAAATCTTGAGGAAGAAATAGTACCATCAGATGTGGGTTGTGGTTGTGAAACCGAAATGTTCAAAGACGGACCATATATTTTAAGATATTCATCATATAATTCATATAGCAAAGTCTTAACATAATTACAGTAATTAAGAATATCAACTTCTATTCCTAAACTATTGTAGTAATGAGTTAAATAATCCTGCAAACATTCTAATTTAAAGTGTGGATCAAAACATGATGCAAGCAAGCAAATAATTGGAATCTCCTCATAATAATTTAGCCATTTTGTTTTCATTGCAGCAACACATTGACTTAATTGAATATCTAATTCACACTCACTGATTGTACCGGCAATATTAACACTTTGAATAAGAAATAAATGAGTAGTGGGATAGTAAACACTAGATAAAGCATTGGTAGCATCATTAAAAACACGTAACAATTCAAGAATTTTTATACATACATCCCAATGCTTCAATTGAAGAGAAATTGAAGGAACGTTATAAGTAATAAAATAAACTAAAAATTCCTTATATTCAATACTTTCACTAAGCAACTTATAAGTAGAATTCCAACGAGTACTAATATCCCGAGAAAATTTAATGGGACGCCTACTATTTTGAGAGCAAAATCTCGACCATTGTTTCTAGATTTTGTTATGCTTCCAGATATAGTTAATACTATCTCTAATTGGTCTAATATAAATAGAAAGAATTTGTAATCCAGCTTGAACACACAAATTTAAAACATGGCATACACATCTTTGATGAAATAATTTACCCGCAAAATAAGGATTGCACAATTCCTTTAACATAGGAATAGATGCGGTATTGCTTGCAGCATTATCAAAGCCAATTGCAAAATTTTTGTTTTGGTTATGAAACTCTTCAAAAATAATTTTAAGGTGTCGAAAAATATTTACAGCTGTATATGATTCATCGAAAACATGAAATGCAATAATTCTTTTTTGCATGACCCAATCATTATCAATATAATGACATGTCACACCTATGTAATGGTGGCTACCAAAATTGTCGGTCCATATGTCAGCACATACGGAAACGCGACCTTCAAATTGATAAAAAAATGATTTCAATTTGTGTTTTTCTTTTTTGTAAATGGAAAATAGTGAACGTGTGAGAGTGACTCTAGGAACATGTTGCATTGCAGGATTTAATGCAGTTTGACAATAATTAACAAAACCAACTTTCTCACCAAAACTAAAAGGTAAGTGTTCTACTGCAACCATTATTGCTAATTCTTCCTTATTTTTTTCAGACGTATAATGAAATAATTGATTGTTAGGAGTTCCGTACCTGGAGATTTAGGCTTGGTTACTAGCCTTCACCATTTCGGACGGTTGATTTTTCCTAATATGGGCCCAGTACGTGCCATATCCGAAGTTTTTACTGATCTTGTATGTTTTGGGGCAATGGTTGCACTTGATTTTGATCGTTCCGTCATCTAACTCAGTTTTCTTCATATGGGTTTTGAACAGATCGGACTTCAACGGCTTTTCTTCTTCACCTGCATAAAAATCATCTGAAGAGGGTGGCATGGTAGAAGGGGTAGATATATTTTCATTACTAGTGGGGGTATTGAGATTTGGCTCAGAAATTATTAGAGGGGGATTAGGATTAGGAGAGAGATCGAATCCAAATTCTCTTTGAAGGAACTCGTGGTAAATTCGGTCATTGTAATTGACGTCATCAGCTTCGTGTTCCAACAAATCTTGCAATGGACCCTTTCCTCTGTCCAAATTTCTTAGACTTGAATCGTCTCCCCCACTTGCCATTAAAAAATAAATTATAAATAATTAAATACTAATAGTAAAAAAATTGATAATTGTAAGTAAATAACAGATGCTTGTAAAAAATAAAAGAAATATATATTTATTAATTTATATGAGAAATGAAAATAAAATAAAAATGTTGAATGTATAGAGAATTGAAAATTTTAGATTGAGATTTGAGAGTGAATGAGAGAAGAATGAAGTGTGAAGAAGAATGAAGTCTGGGGGTGGTATTTATAGAATTTAGGTGGAGGGGCATATTTGCAATTAAAATAAAATTATGTATAAATTTTTTTGGTGTTTGCTTGTTGGAGGAAGTCAGAAGAGCTAAAGAGGTCAGAACAGTCACATTGTCACAATTTCAAAATTTTTTTTCACAATCTTAGTGACATGTGTCGGCTTGTCATTGGGTGATATATATATATATATATATTTTAAACATTTAAACCGTTGGTCTCCGACGGTCCAACCCAACGGTCAACTTTTGTTTTGTTTTTTCAAATTAAGTGACACTTGGCAAATTATGATTGGTTTTTTTTTAATATATGTAAACCGGCGCTTAAACCGCCGGTTTAGGGACAGTTTTACCAAGGGCTTAACCGAAACCAAACCGGCTTTAACCAGTTTCCAACCGGTTTTGTAACCGCTGGTTTCGGTTTTCCAATTTCGGTTTCGGTTTTTAACCTCCGGTTTAACCAAACCGTGGACACCTCTGCGCCTAGGTCATATTAACCTTAATAGGATTAAAAGATTTGTATGTGACAGACCTTTACTTAAAGGTCAATGATCTACCAACTTGTGAATCTTGTTTGGAAGGTAAAATGACCAAAAAGCTGTTCACAACCAAAGGTGCAAGAGCCACTGAATGTTTAGGATTAGTACACACTGATGTATGTGGTCCTATAAGCATTCAGGCTAGAGGTGGATATGGGTACTTCATTACCTTCACATATGATTACTCGAGATTTGGATATCTGTATCTCATGAGACATAAGTCGGATGCTTTTGACATGTTCAAAGCATTCAAGGCTGAAGTGGAAAATCAACTTGAGAAACACATAAAAATCTTGAGATCTGATCGTGGTGAAGAATATCTATCTTGTGAGTTTTAGCTATATCTTATTAATAATGGGATAATTTCTCAGTTTTCTGCACCAGGTACACCTCAACAAAATGGGGTGGCAGAAAGGAGAAATAGAACTCTTTTAGACATGGTTAGGTCAATATTGAGTTATTCAACGCTTCCTATTTATTTTTGGGGATATGCTCTATAAACTGCAATATACATTCTAAACGTTGTACCATCTAAGTCGGTTCCTGAAACACCGTATGAGTTGTGGACTAGGCGAAAGCCTAGTTTACAACACTTGAGGATATTTGGTTGTCCTGCACATGTGTTAAAAGGAAATACATAAAAGACGGAGTTCGTTCGGAAACATGTATATTTGTGGGGTATCCAAAAGGAACTAAGGGATATTATTTCTATAGTCCTTCAGATCTAAAAGTATTTGTTTCAACAAATGCTTCATTTCTAGAAAAGGATTGTATGAATAATTTTGTGCCCAAAAGTAGAATTGTCTTGAATGAGATGTCAGGAGATACAATTCCACAAGAGGTTTTACAACCTAGCCCAGTTGTAAGTTCTACTCCAACATAAAATCAACAACTTACCATTCCTCGTCGTAGTGGGAGGGTTAGTAAACAACCCGAGAGGTACATCGGTCTGGGAGAATCAGTGGAGAATCTCCCAGACGACGATGATCCCTACACTTATAAGGAAGCAATGGAGGATGTTGATTGTCGTCATTGGCAAAAGACAATGCAATCTGAGATTGAATCCATGTTCGATAACAAATTCTGGTCCCTTGTAGACTTGCCTAAAGGGATAAAACCCATTGGGTGCAAGTGGGTATACAAGAGGAAAAAAGGTATGGATGGAAATGTGGAAACTTTTAAAGCTAGATTGGTAGCTAAAGGTTACACACAGAAAGAAGGTATCGATTACGAGAAAACCTTCTCTCATGTGGCCATGCTTAAATCAATTAGGATACTCTTACCCATTGCAGCATCTTTAGATCTAGAGATTTGGCAAATGGACGTCAAGACAACTTTCCTTAATGGAAATCTTGACGAAAGCATCTATATGATGCAACCAGAAGGATTCATTGAAAAGGGCCAAATGGAAAAGGTATGCAAGTTGCAGAAATCCATATATGGATTAAAACAGGCATCCAGATCCTGGAACATAAGGTTCGATCAAGCTGTGAAAGGTTTTGGATTTATTCAGAATCCTGATGTAACCTTGTGTATATAAAAGGATAAAGAGCGACAAGTTGGTTTTCCTAATTCTTTATGTTGATGATATACTACTCATTGAAAACGATGTAGGTGTATTGACATCAGTAAAAGAATGGTTAGCAAAACAATTTGATATGAAGAACTTAGGAGAAGCTAGTTTTATTCAAGGTATCCAAGTAATAAGGGATAGAAAGAATAAAACAATTGCATTATTCCAAGCTTCATACATAGACAAAATATTGTCTAGGTTTTCCATGCAGGATTTCAAGAAAGGTATGTTACCTTTCAGACACAGAATCAAATTTTCTAAGGAACAAGTTCCTAAGAATCAGCATGAAGAGCAATTCATGAGTAGAGTTCCATATACCTCGGCAGTTGGAAGTCTCATGTATGCAATGCTCTTCACTAGACCAGACATTTGTTTTGCTGTTGGCATATTTAGCAGGTTTCAATCGAAACCTGGTCCTGATCACTGGACGGCAGTCAAGCATATTTTCAAGTTTCTCAAGAGAACAAGAGATTATATGCTTGTATACTCTGGAGGGGATTTAATTCCCATTGAGTATACAGATTCTAATTTCCAGTCGAATTTTGACTCCAGAAAATCCACATCAGGATCTGTATTTACTATAGGAGGAGGAGCAATCATATGGAGGAGTATCAAGCAATCCTATATTGCTGATTCCACCATGGAAGCTGAGTATGTTGTTGCATGCGAAGCTGCCAAAGAGGCTGTTTGGCTCCGCCAATTCTTGATTGACTTGGAAATAGTTCCTAATACGAATAAGCAGATCACTATTTACTGTGACAACAATGGAGCAGTGGCTAATTCGAGAGAACCAAGAAGTCATAAGAGAGGTAAACACATTGAAAGAAAGTATCATCTTTGAAGGGAGATTGTGCATAGGGCTGACGTGACAATTACCAAAATCACGTCAGCAGAAAATCTAGCGGATCCTTTCACAAAAGCTCTACCTCAGAAGAGTTTTGATGGGCACCTAAAGAACATGGGAATGAGAGATATGACACACTTGCTATATCGCAAGTGGGAGATTGTTAGGATTATGCTCAATAGCAAGAGTGTAATATTGTAATTGACAATCTTTTCATATTAATAAAGTGATTTCTGGTTTTACAAAATCTTATAGCATTTATAATCATAATTGTCAAAGCAAATAATCATAAAGTCAAAAAACTATGAGAAAGGAAGAATTGTTCGTACATCTGAATATGTATGAGGTAGACACAATTCTTTAGTAAGTCTTGAATAAACGTTCACAACTTAAATTAAAGGTTGGGCATCTTTATCTTGATAAAGTTGCAGAATTCTTTTGCTGGCATTTGAGTGGGATCAAATGAGTTATGATGAGTCTAAAATCATCGAAAGGGTCTTCGAGTAAAAGAATCTAATGCACTGGGTTCATTGAACAGGATCACAATGAAATATTTCATCTAGAACCGTCAGTAGATACAAGTCTTTTCATTATGATTGCTAGTGTTATCGTTTGAGCTATCAATGAGTACGATTATATAGCATAGTCTATCCTCGATCGTTTGGTGGTATTAATTTGTTAATCGATAGAGGACTTCATTTATAGATATGGACATCGTGGCTCAATTTATTGAATGGGTATCATATGGATATTTTGAGGTATTGGATATTAAATCTCAACGCTGAGTTTTCGATAATGTCTATTGAAAACATGGCTTCTGGACAAGTCAAAATATCCAAGTTACGTGGTCATATGAGTAAATATGGTAACTAGGAGAGCTATAGGTGGTCTATGAGCTCTTGGCGATTACTGATATTATACACGATGATACACTATCTCCAATAAGATTGTCTAGGGTATGAATGAGAAACATTTTCTTATTCTATCTTTATTTTAGAGTTCAATTTTAGCTCTTTAGTGGAATGAGCTAAAATTAATAGATCGGACCTAAGTGAATCATTTGTTGATTGTGATTAGGTTATGTCTATTGAAGCTTAAATTTAGATAGCCCGCCAAGATCCCCAATCTACACAGACTTGTATGGATCACTTGATATATTCTACCGGACTAATTTATGGGTCCATCAAGAATTGTATTTAATATATTTAGAATATAATTTGCACATTATTTTTTTAATGGGCTGCTCAAATTATATTAATATAATAATGAGAGGCATGTGGGCTTGTTTCTTTTAGTAAGAATGAGTTTGGTTCACATGTGAGCTTTTATTTAAAGCCTGAATGGATTAAATAAAATAAGAAAATAATATTTGGCCCATATTTTTTGTGTGTGGGCGGCAAGGCTATAATAATAGCATAAAATATTATTTTATTTTATTGTTTGATTAAATGGAAATTAATTAATTGATTAATTAATTATTTAATTAAAAATCAAAATTTTTTCTGACTAGGAATTATGTTTCCTAGTAGTATACTATTATAGTAGTATATTTATTTATCTAATCAAATAAGGAAGTCTTTAATATAATCACAAATACACTATTTGAGTTGGATTCGAAGTCTTGGTGTGGAAAAGAAATCTTTTTTGATAAAAGATTCTTTGTCACTAAGTAAATCCACCTAGAGATAGGATTCTTGCCGACCAAGTAAGTCCTCTTTAGGAAAGGATTTGTATATCTATATATATTATTAATTTCGGAATTAATAGTAATAGGGAGAAAAAAAAGTTTTTTTTTTGAGAGAAAGAATTTTTTATTCTCTTGCTTTTGAATAAAAAAAAATTCCAACTCTAGAATATAGTGAAAATTCGGCCAAGAGGAAGAGAGAAAGATAGTTCTAAATTCAATAGTGCACTTGCAAGCTTTTACATAAAAAGGTTTTGTGCACACTTTCGATTTAGGTTCACGCAAGTTTCAATCATAATGATTATGAATTCAAAAGTGACCGGAACGATCTTTCTAGGCTCTTGGAATTTTTGTGATTAACGATGAGGAAAGAAGATTTCGTTTTTCCATTCTCAGGTACTCAATTCAAAGAATAGGGAGACCACGCTCCTAGGTGATTCACGTTCGTGATCAGATTGGAAGATCTTGCGGATTACCATCGACACTAAGTTAATCGGATCACGCAACAAAAGGTATGATATCTTTTAAATATATGTATGTTTAATTAATTAAAGGGTTTAAGGTTCAAATATTGGAAAATTTTTAAACTATACTAAATTTTTTTAGTCTCGCTTCCACTGCGTTTTCGTATTTTTCCCTACAGGGTCTCCCTGCCTGATCTGCTTCCTGGTTTGGATAAGTGCACGGGTAAGGTACCCTTGCACTGAGATCTTCCTGATTTCCATCCTTCGGTGTACGGGTAAGGTACCCGTGCACTATAGCCTTCAAGAATGTCTTTTTTGCACCAATTTTCCCTTCTTCGATTTCGATACCTGATGTTTACCTAATGCCTGCAATTGTAACAAAAGAGCCCCACCTCAAATTTTTTTAAAAATTGATTTTATATAAATATACATAAAAAATAACAAATTATAGAATACAAAATTACTTTGTACCTTCGGTAGAGTATCTCCATTTCAGATTGTCCAGTTAAATTCTCACTAAATTTTAAATGAATAATTTTTTAAGGGTCTGGCTAAAACAACTTAAATTTGCCACTTAAAATTTTGATTTCAATATCTCAACCATCCATGTGCTTCTAATCTAAGAGTTATAAATGCATTCAAATCTCAACCATTGGATTAAGAGCATATGAGTGGTTGAGATATTGAAGTCAAAATTTTAAGTCACAAATTTAAGTTGATTTAACTTGACCATTTTTTTAATGTCTATTTTATTTTACACTCTTTTCCAATTCCTTTCTTTTTCATATTCTTCTACAACAAAATAATTCACTTTCTCTTTTTCGTCATTGTCAAATTATTAACTGGCCTTAATTTATGGTTTACTTAATTCAATTTTATTATATAGTAAATTATCTATTATTATTTTGAATTTTATTTATTTCTAATATTTTTAGTTTGACATATATAACACATCCAATCCAGAAACCCTAAAATCTAAAACTTTAATTTATTGTATTAAAATATTTCATCTGTTATTATAATTCTTTTCATTTTATCCTTTATATTTTTCTTTATTTATTATTTTAATTTATTTAGAATCAATAATTAGAAGAATAATAAATTCAAAAAACAATGTCTAGTAATATTTATTAATCAATTATTTTTTGTATACATTTAAAGTAAATTCATTATGAATACAAAACAAAATTCATTATTATAAAATTAGAATGTAACTTTTTTTTAAGAATAAATATTATATTTTTTGATAGTTTATGTTGTTTTTCTTGTTAGTATTTATTTTTTAATATTGTGTTTCTTATTTTTAGTTCTTTGGAATGTAAAATTATTTAATTCATTTTGAGTAAGTATTCCATTTATTTTATTTTACCTAAATTCATTATATTATTGGTCTTTTTATATATAAAAACCTTATTTTATTCTGATTTTAAAATTTCAATATTTTTTATATAATTATTATTTTATTTAAGTGTCCCATCTCGTTAAAATTTTTGGTCCGTCACTGCCTTATTATTACAGATTTTACTGTCACCATACCTGAAAATGACATAATTTTTTGCAGATTATTGAGATGGACTTCTTAGATGGGATGGAGTGATATGAGAAAAAGGGAAAGTAAACAACATAGGGAAGAATTTATGGGGAAGTGTGAAGGTAAATAGCATATATTTGCCCACTACTTCTATACAGTACTAACTTTAGCTTAAATTTCGATTTGTTTAGATGTATAGAGATACTCATGCGCATTCCAAATACACTTTTGATTTTGAGTTTGTATTTTTGCCTTTATCTGCCTGCATTGTTATCTAGTAGTTGTCTATGGTTTTGCTTTTGAATATTGAAGTTTGGCAAAGTTTCTCTTTATTGTAGATAGAGGGAAAGTGTGGAAAAGAAAGGAAATTTAATGTTTTGCGAAGCATCCAATATAGTTTTAAAATATTTAAAATATGACAATGAGTTGGAAGGCTTCGACATATTCCAACCCAAGTGTAATGGTGCCTACTGCCTACCTGGTTGATGTGATGATGCTTTCAAGTTTCAATTAAAAGAAGAAAAAAATGCACAGCCTTGGTTATTATGGGAACCTTTTATATGATCTTCCCTAAATAAAATGATATGAGTTGATTACTTGCTTGGCATTTTGCAAGAATTCAACAATGTCACATCTTATGATTGTTGGGAAAAGTCGATGCGGAAGTGCATGTCTAATACATACCGCCAAACAAATAATGTCCAAACACAAAAAAGAGAGATGAAAAGCAGCATCAAATCACACAACACAAGCTTTTTATGTGGAAATCAAAAACTGGGAAAAACCACGGTGGTCGGATGATGAGAGAAAAATATCTACTATATAGAAAATTGTTACAACTACATAATACATACTCAATATTCTCCCTCAAACCCCAAACCCTAATTACAACCGAGCCTTACCGAGACCCAAGATCCCAACCAAGCTCTCAACCAAGCCCTAAGCTCATAGCTCTCTCTAGGTCCCATTGAGTGTCTCCTAAACATCCCCAGGGATATCCCTTGGGTCTCCCTCCTGATCTCACTCATTAGATTCACCCTATTCTCTGATGTTTCCAGCCAGGTGTTTCTGCTTTAAGTGTTTCAAACATAACCACTATTGTTAACCAGAAATTCACTCGGGGAGTGGAATTCCAACTAACACCCTCATCCTTTACCGGTAGGTTGCAGCGGGGTGGATACCTTCGATACCGAGATTTCTTTTAACTGGAGAATGAGGGATAAAACATAAAAATAAGGGATTCTATGAAAGATTGGTATATGTGGAGATAATGCGGGTGGTACTATTTTATTGATCAAAGGATTGTTTACAAGAAGAATGGTTTTGATCACAGTACAACACTATCACTCTCTTCCATCTCTCTACACAGAATGGCGATGGCGAAACCGTACGCGTCGATAAGTGGCTAAAATCCTCTCAATAGTGGTTCAAAACCTCTTACTGACTTTAGAAAACTTAAAAGAAAGTTTCTGGAACAGGGTTTGTTTTTGACGGTGTGCTGGTATCATCATGGCGATATTCTTCCTGTTCGATGGGTAGGGTGCATATCTTGGTTGGATTCTAGGCTGATATTGAGGTACTCGAGTACCGGGGTAATGTCGCAGTACCTAGGTGCCAGGTAGGAGATACCAGGAATGTGAGAGGTACTGGTGCTACACTATACTAGCTTCGCTTGGTACCAGGGGTGTAAGTTCGGCGTGGTACCTGTTCCTCTTGGCTTGCAGCTCTGGTGTTTCGTTTTGATAGGTAGGTAGACAAAACAGACGCTGACTGTTGTCCTACTAGGTATCGATCCTTCCAAGGTTACGGTATCGATGCTGCTGGGTACCTGGGAGCTAGGAATGGTTCTTACCAGTTAATAACTTGGTTGAAAATTCTCCCTTGGACCCCTACCAAAAAAAGGCTATTAACAGAAGTCCCCCATGACTTGAACACCGATATCTGGTTAGAGTTGGAGTCAGGATTTGTAACACTTGAAGAATTTTTTGTAACCACTTTTTGGAATAAAATCTTCCCCTTGCACACTGATTTAATGGGTTCTCCATGTGTCTTGTCAGGATATTCTGAATTCAAAAAAGGAAATATTTTACGGCAAGCGTTTCTCGAAACCGTCTCTCCCACGTCTCCGGTTCTCCCGCATCATTAATTGCCTTGCCTGTTACAGGTAGCCGTTTTCGTCCCTATAAATATCTCGTCCCATCTCACATTTCTTCACCACTCAGTCTAGTTGTTTTGTTTTTTGCTTTTACAAAGTTCTCAAACTCTTGCAAACCCTAGCTTTCTTCTTTTTCATTCTTCAGCCTTCAATCTCTACTGTTTTCAGGAGCCCCCCAATTTTGCTACCATGTCTTCTCCTAACAGTGACAGTATCGAGAGATTCTTCTCTAGCGATGCTACCGCCACCGGAAACCCTGCTCATAGGAAAATGACTCGTATCGACGACCATAGCGGAGACGATGTCCATGCTCTTCAGCACCGCCGCTCAAATAGAAACATCGCAATCAGAACAGGTTTTTCAAACGATCCCAGTGCTCCGGTTGATGTTGATCGGGAATCGAGCGAGAGGTCGGGTGTTGTCAGGGTAGGTGAAGGTCTGGCTGGGGACGTTGCAACCTCAGTAGGAAGGGTACTCTTTCTTCCTTACGAGTATTGGTGTATTCCTTACTCTACCTGTACCATAGACACCATCAGACGCTTGAGGAGAGATTTCATGATCTCCAAAGACATTACCATCACTGTCCCACCTCGGGGGTATGATGTGTACACCTTCTGCTAGCGAGCTTCCTATTCATACGGCGACCTTTGATAGTGGAGTCAGGCTACCTCTCCATCCTACCTTGCGCAAGACACTACATGCTTTAGCAGCTTGCCCCCCTCCAGCTGACACCTGGGTTCTGGAGGCACCTGACGCACTCCGAGCGTCCCTCTAATCTACTAGTGCTCTTAAAACTAAATGGAATGAAAATGGAGTGTGCGAGTCTAAAGAACCCTTCGTAAGTGTATGAATCAGTTGTCGAGTATAGCGGACACAGGTAAGGGCTTCGTTCCCATAAGGAACTTGAAACGTATTCTATTGTTTGGTTTAGTAAAAGTCACCTAAAGTTAAACTAATGAGAAATTTCTTGTAACTGCTGATTTTAAAGATTCTAAAGATATGTTGAGGACGTAATGATGCAATATGCTAATAACATATTTCACAACCCAAGTTCTAATCTTAAACCATCTATATGTAAAAGTTTCAAGTGTAACTACTCAAGATTAGTCAACCAAGAGATAGTTCAACTATTCATGCACACCAATTCATGCTTGGATGCTAAGTAAAGTTCATACTCAACAGTTAACATGTGAATAAATTAAGCATAAGTGCAAACTCAAAATAGACAAAAGATAGACTTAGATCATTACTAAAGGTGTTCACATATATATAATCACTAAATCATCAACAAAAAAGGAAAGAGCATGCATCGATGAGTATTCCCAAGTTAGACATCCTAAAAATCAATTAGGACTTCTTGTGATTTCAACTAGTAAATGAAAATTTGTGATATTGGTCATTGCACATACTAAGTCTTTGATATTGTAATGCTTTGGCAATTTCTGTATCTCTATTATGATTTAAACAGTTTTCAAATTTAGCGTCTAGGCTATACTTCCTTTTTCTTGTGCTAAGATGTCACTTATGTTTTGAGTGACATATATATGATGGAACAAGGGTTTCAAGTGCTTCATTATTTCTTTTCTTCTTTTGACACTACCATTCTTTGTACAATTTCACAGGATGCCTGAGTACACGCTATTCCTCACATTTTGTGAGATAGGACTGTGTTTAAGAATTTAGTGGGTATGGCTTGTGTTTTGACCTTTGCAATTTTCTTTGCTTTGGAGTATGTGTTTGGAATATGTGGAAATTAAGAGCACACACTGCCTAAAATCATATTCAAAAGTATATCTAACAGGGGAATACAAATTTTAGTAAGCAGTCCACATGCATGTTCAATGGCATTCAACATGTATAATGCTTAATGAGATCAACATAAGCATAGAACATTTTAAAACATAGATTGCAAGTATAGAATCAAACCCTCAAAAATAAGAAATTTAGGTACAAATTCTCACTTTGGTAGCCTCCACTATTGATCCTAACATTTTCGTGCAAAATTTCTTTCACTAAGTCATAACGAGAAAAAGGACTAACTCAAATTGTGTGATCAATCATAGACTGATAAAAAGTTATCCAAAACTCAGAACTAGTGCAATGACCGATTGTCCTCAATACTCAAACATCACGTTCAAAATTTTATTTTTGTTCAAGAAAGGCTCAAATCGTAACACTATATCCACACCTCCAAACCTAAACCAACATTTCCCCCAATGTTTTAAACAATAAAGATAATGGGCAAGAGTTCAAAAGTTTGGTTGAACAAACAACAAAAACATTACTTATCATATATGTACAATCACATCCTATCCACTAATCACAATGCAATCACACCCTTGGACTAAACAATATATAATTAGAAACTTAAATAATTAATTACTATATACAAAGATAAAGTGTACCTATGTGGATTTCCTCTCCATAGGGGACAACTTCCTTGATTCAATATGGGCCGAACCATTTTGATTTCAACTTCCCCGGAAACATCTTCAACCGAGAGTTGAAAAGTAGTGCTAACATTCCTGGATGCAAATCTTTTCTAATGATCATCTTGTCATGTACTCTTTTTGATCCCTCTTTGTAGAGCTTTGCATTCTCATATGCTTCATCCCGAAGTTCTTCTAGTTCATTCAGTTGTAACTTCCGTTGCTCTCCCGCTTTTTCTAAGTCAAAGTATAGCGACTTTATCGCCCAGTATGCATGGTGCTCTAATTCCACTTGTAGGTGACATGCCTTCCCAAAAATCAATCGAAATGGTGTCATACCAATTGGAGTTTTGAAAGCTATCTTATATGCCCATAATGCATCACTCAACTTGGAAGCCCAATCTCTTCAGTTTGGCTTGCCTGTCTTCTCTAAAATTTGCTTGATATAACGATTACCGACTTCTACTTGGCTTGAGTGATCAGACTATTTTATAACTATTTTAGGTCCCCATTTTCCTATCGTTTGTTTTCGTTTTTGAGTGTATTTTGTATATAATGTGTTTGTTGAGCCATGTGTAGGTACATATTCCCTACATTTTGGTTTTAAGCTTAAAGAACAGTTTGGGAGGCAAAATGGTGTAAAAAGAGTAAAAACTGTAAAAGCTCGAGCAGAACGACCAACTTGCAAGGGTCATATCTTCCTCTTCTGATCGAACCAAGTTGATATCTTTATATATTCGAAAAGCTCTGTAAGTCTAGTTTTCAGAACATTTCACGGATTGTGATTCCAAGCTTTCTGTAGGAAGTTATGCCCATTTCCGTAATGGTGCGTGATGCTAAAATGCTGAATTGCTATCAGGTCCAAACAGCTACTTCAATTGGCGGCCAAGCCGCAAAACCAAACCACCGATTACCTCTAAAAGGTTGTTTTTTGCCCAAAAATTGAAGGGCAATCTTGTCCTTTCACCCAGCCTTCAGCCCTAACCTCCCCACACTATTTAAACACCTTCTTCTCTTCTCTCCCAACAGACTTCTTCTTCCCTAAACTTCTTCTTCTTTATCTTCTTCAATTCAAAAGAGAGAGAAGCTTTCAAAGCTTCCATGGAGGATTTCCTCCATGGAAGGCTTACCACTACCATTTCTACCCATCCTTCCCCACATTTGAGAGTTGATTGCAGAGATTATGAGTGGTCTTTGGACCAATTTCGTGCTAGGAAAAGGATGGAGCTCTTGGAGGGTTCTTCAAGGGTTGTATCTACTTACTCTTCTCTTGTATTTCATGTTTTCTCTTATTTGTAATCCCCCATTTGGGAATATTTGTTATCCTACATTTTAGTTATTTATATATGATGATTTTATATTTATTTGGGTCTTGTTTCATTCTTGTTATTATTATTATGAATTAATCTCTTATTGTGAATTACATGTGTGTGGATGATTTGAAATTAATATGTATTCAAGATTGGGATTAGGAGTAGATTAGTGTAATTTAGGAGAAGATTAATTAAACATCCCATGATTGCGTGTATGTTGATGGATAATTAGAAATTCTATGTTAGGATCAATTTAAGTGTATGAGAATTAGTTGGGGTTATGCTTTTGGAAGGGCCTTTCCGGGTATGATCTTGATTAATAGCTCACAAGAGTGGAAATAACTTGTTTTATGCATGGCTTGCTAGAATAGGTTTTGGTTATTTGTTTTGTGCTAAAATGGGTCCTTGGCTATGTCTCACACTAGGGGCTCTAGGTGAGTTATGGTTGGGGACAAATTTAGTATATCCACTTGTGGGATTTTCATCCAAGTCATTGGACCTAACATTGCCATTTTACATTACCTAGTTAGTATTGGGGCTCAATCTAGCTTTGGTTTGTAGAATTGGTTCACAAATGTCGGTTGCGGTTTCGTGCTTGAGAGGATCTCGACACACTCTTCAACCTTTAGCTCAAATGAATGGATACCCTAAGTTGGATTTAGGCTTGAACAAACCCTTGACTTGAGTGAATGTGCTTAAGTGTTCAACCATCTAATAGATATGCCTTTGTGTTTGGTGAACTTATTGCCCCTTGTGTGACCACTATCATGCATCTCTCCAATCCACCATTTTATTATTTCTTACTTAATCACCATTCTCACCCTTCCACATTCTCTTTGTTTGCATTATTTTCCTTTTCATTTTCTACACACACACAACACCACTCACACACCATTCTCACCTCTCCACATTCTATTTACATGCTTTCCCTAAACTCTAAAACTTGAAACGGTTAACAAACACATCCCTGCGGAACGATACCCTTGCTTGCACGCTGTACTAGTTTTATTTCTATATATGTCTTTTGACTCGTGCCTTATAGCAAGGTTGATTTTATTATAAATACTTGACGATGTTTCCAACTACAAAAAAAAAATCTACTCGTCACTGAGGTCTAAGGATGATATGGAGTCACCACCTTGTGCCTCACATCGTATTGTTTCATCAATGTGGCAAATACTCTATTACAAAAATGGCTTCCTCCATCATTGATCATACACTTATGGGTCCTGAATCTTGTGAAAATATGCTCATTCACAAACTTTACAACAACCTTGCTATCGTTTGTTTTGGTGGGCTTTGCTTCTACCCATTTGGACACATAATCCACAGGCACTAAAATATACAAGTTGCCCTCTGAAAGTGGGAATGGTCCCATGAAATCGATTCCTCAACAATCAAATATCTCTACTGCCATATTAACCGATTGCGGCATCTCTTTCCTCTTTCCAATACTCCCCGTCTTTTATCATCTATCACAATTCATGCAAAAATGATAGGAATCTTTAAAAATAGAAGGCCAATAAAAACCTGAATGAAGAACCTTCATAGTCATAGTTCTTGCACTAAAATGGCCTCCACAACTCAACTTATGGCAAAACTTCAAGATGTCAATCTGATCCGCTCCATGCTTGAACAAATAGGGGTCATTCCACAAATACTGCCTTGCTTTCCATCTAAACCTTTTCTTGCTTTGGTATGACATATCTGATGGTATGATGTGGTTTGTCAAGAAATTGACAATATCAGCATACCATGGCTCTTCGTTTGCAATGGACAATAATTGCTCATCCGGAAAGTCTTCTCTTAATGGAAGTGAGTCTTCCTCATGCTTAGATTCATGCATCAACCTGCTTAAATGATCCGCCACCACATTCTAGATTCCCTTCTTATCTCGAATCTCGAGATCAGACTCTTGTAATAAGAGTATCCATCGGATAGGTCATGGTTTGGCGTCTTTCTTTTGAAGAAGATACCGGAGTGCCGAGTGGTCCATGAATAAAACTATCTTTGCCTATATCAAATACAAACTAAACTTTTCCAAGGCAAAGATAAATGCTAGCAATTCCTTTTCTGTAGTTGAGTTGAGCCTCATTCAATGTACGAGATTCATAATAGATGGCGTGCAGAATCCTCTCTACCTGTATTCCAAGCACTGCCCCTATCGCATAATCTAATTTAACACACATAAGTTCGAACGGTAGATTCCAATCCGGTGGTCTCATTACTGGTGCTGATGTCAACAATTGTTAACGGAAAAATCCACTCAGGGAGTGAAATTTCGGTTAGCACCCTCGCCCACTACCGGTAGCAGTAGCGGGATAGGTACCTTCGGTACCGGGGTCCCTTTCTATAATCGAAGGCAAGAAATAAAATGATGGAGAAGAAATAAATGGAACCGGGAGATATAGAAGAACACTGTTTTATTAAATAACACTATAACAAAGTTACAAAGCATACACTCCTCTCTCGTTTCTCACTCTTTTACTTAGGGTGGTGGTGGAGAAAGTGTTTATGTCGGTAAGTGGATATGTCCTTCCAATGATCGTCAATGGACTCTCACTGGCTTCGAGAATTTCAGAGGAAATTCTACCGGAAATTAGTCTCTTTGTCTTTTGCAATAAAAAACACTCGAGAGTCCCCCTTTCTTTACCCTTCAAAGCCGTATATATAGTTATCCCAAGAATCCCCTCAAAATCTAGTTGTATTAATGAGGATTGTTGAGAGTCCTATTTTAGGCGTTGAAAGGCATTGTGTGGGGCTGAAGGCGTGGGATTTGATCCCGTTAATCACTGTGGAATTCAAGTTCTGAGTTGGTTGACCATTATGTCTCATTAATGGCGCATTATTTGGGTGCTGGAGTCAACTTTCTTTCTTCGTGGAGCTTGGAGGGAAACTCTGATTCTGAATTTTGGTGGAACGAGGCATTGGTGCATCAGTTAGATCCTACTGATATGGAGCTTGTTTTGCTTCCTGCTGGAGTGGTGCTTGTGTCTTCACGATCATTTTCGTAAGTAAGGCACTTGCCTTGGAGGGGCTCCGAATAGACGTACTAGGTACCAGGTGGAAGTCGAGGCAGTACCAAGGCTGGTATCGAGGTACCGGGTGCCTTGACTGATGTCGAGGTGCTTGCAGGGTACTGGGCTTGCAGGTTATCATCGTACATGTCTTAAGTTGGTATTAGGAGCTTCAGTAGGGCGAGGTACATGCCTTCGTTAGCTCGCGGAGCTGATGTCCTATCTAGATAGATAGGTAGTTGAGGTCCTGACCTTAGCAAGTATCGGCTCCATCTAGGTAGTGGTACCGATCTCACTGGTTACCTAGGATATCAGGATGATTCTTCCTAGGTAGAATCTTGTTGGAAAATTCTCCTTTGGTCCCTTGCTAGAAAAATATGTTAACAACAATGTCTTAAGCTTCTCAAAAGCTTCTAAGCACTTATTGTCGAAGTCGAACTCGACATCTTTTTGCAACAACCTACATAAGGGTCTTAAAATTTTGGAGAAATCCCTAATGAATCTTCTATAAAATCCGGCATGCCCCAAGAATGAACGCACTTCTCTCACCATTTTAGGGGGTTGCAAACTCTTCATCACATCAATCTTCGCCTTATTTACCTCAATTCCTCTCTCCAAAATTATATGCCCAAAAACTATCCCTTGACGCACCATAAAATGGCTCTTCTCCCAATTCAACACAAGATTGGCTTCATTGCACCTCTTTAACACTGCAATGAGGTTGAGAAGACAATCATCGAATGAACTCCCAGTTACTGAGAAATCATCCATAAAAACTTTTATAACTCCTTCAACCATGTCTGAAAATATCGAAGTCATGCACCGTTGAAAAGTTCCGGGTGCATTGCACAACCCAAATGGCATACGTCGATACGCAAATGTCCCAAATGGACATGTGAAGGTAGTCTTCTCTTGATCTTTCAGGTCAATTGCTATTTGATTGTATCCTAAATATCCGACCAAGAAACAATAATGGCTATGTCCCACAAGGCGCTCCAACATCTGATCTATAAAAGGCAAAGGATAATGATCCTTGGGAGTTGCATTGTTAATTTTTCGGTAGTCTACGCAAACTCTCTAACCGGTTTGGGCCCTCTGAGGTACCAACTCGTTGTCCTCATTCGCATGATTGTAATTCCGGACTTCTTTGGAACCATATGTATCTGGCTAATCCACTTACTATCCGAAATTGGGTAGATGATACCATTCTCTAATAGCTTGAGAACTTCTTTCTTGACCACCTCCTTCATAATCGGGTTGAGCCTTCATTAAGCTTCTATTGATGGATTGGATCCTTCCTCAAGAAGTATCGAATGCATGCAAGTGGCAGGACTAATTCCCATTAGGTCATCCAAACTCCATCCAATTGCTTCCTTGAAATTCTATGAGCTCTACTTCCTCTGATGGAATAAAGTCTGATGATACAATAACCTGGAAATGACTTCTTCTCCCCCTAAAAAAACTTACTTTAATGAAGATGGTAGAGGCGTCAATTCTATACTTGGAGTAGAACTAGAGCTCGGGATTGCTCCCTTAATAGGAATCTCTTCATTGCTTTCTTCTAGTGTTGTTGAACCACTTGCCCAAACCAAGGTCTCAATCCAATCATCTTCTGGATCTATTTCCGTATCTATCTCCTTGCTCACAAATGATCCCATCCAACAAAGTTGTTCAAAATCGGACATCTCTTCTTCTGAGAATTCTTCCATTCTCCTATAAAAAAAAAACACTTGATGTCAAAATAGTGTTTACACAATTATCTTTGTACAACTATAAACTACTAAGTAAGTAAGTAAGTAAAATTATTAGTGCAAGTTTCTAGCATACACAAAAGTTGATCATATTGTTTATCATGTTTGTTATCTTAATCATCTTTCTTATCTTTCTCTTTATATGCAAAATAATCAATTAGCATATCATCTCTTATAGAATTACATTCAAATACTTCCTTTATAAGCAGAATATAAAATTAAAATGATAAAGGAAGTCATTCATGAAGACTTAAGAGAAAAGATATTTAGTTAAAAAGTTACCTTAGATAAGATGATATAAGATGTTTCTGAGAAAAAGTGAAGGAATGGATTACCAAATTTGGACTTAGCAGTTGAAATGAGTCGGTTCCCTGTTTTAAGGGAGATATTTTGCAAATCTGCGAGTTGGACCTCGCAGTTCCACTTCGCTGAAGCTGACGTGGCTTCTGATCTGACCTAAAATAACTTATTGGGAACCGTGCTAGGACCCTTCTACGACCTCCTACTCGCAGTGACAACTCGCAGATTATGTCCAGTGCCCACTGCTACCTTGCACTGCGAGCTCACATTCGCAGCCTATTGATCGTGATTTTGCAAGTACCAAAAATACCACACTTGGTATATACAAATCGAATGAGATGTATAATGGCAAGCGGGATCGTTCCTCAGGGAAAGGGAGGATGTTTGGCTATAGTTAAACTATGTACACTAATCTATACTACGTTCGTAAAAGTAAAATTCATTTTTGGGTTTGGAAATTGTTTTGAAAGCTAAATTAAATTAACTAAGCAAATATAAAAGCAAGTAATGTAAATGAAAGGTGTGATATATGATGATGGATATTGGGGAATTGAGTTGACAACTAAAAGATTTCCTTATGTAATGAACTAGTCCAATTAAACACTTTTATCCTACTCAAGGGTTGTTCTTAAATTGATTTAACTCATTAATGTGCAAATCCAAACCTTGACTCAAGTAAACCCTACTATGAGTCTTGGCAAGACTAAAAATTCAAGCTCCTACTCAAGTGAACCCCACTATAAGTATTTGCCTAAACAATGTTCTTAAGAACAAATTAGAGGTCTTGTACCATATAACACATGCATGCATAAATATTCCATTTCACATATGCTAAAGATTGGAGAATGAGTTGAAAGCCCTTCAAAACCCTAAACCACAACCTTCATATGTGAACCATTTTTACCACAAGCTAACTTGAGCCCTAATGTTAACAAGTAAGTAAAATGGCAACTTCAAGGCAATGAAATGGAAATATACCAAGAGAGGATTATATAATATATGACTAGTTCAAATACATGGGATTATCACATAAGTTGTCTCATCAATTCCCCAATAAAAGGGTTTAGTTACACATAATAGAAATAGAAATGAAAAGAGCAAGTTTGTAGAGAAAACCCATGAGAGCCTTCACAAGTCTTCTTTTTCCTTGCATGTGCTTGAGATTCCCCTTGATCTTGGTGAATCTTTTCTTCTCTCTTCAATTAATTTCCAAGATGAGATGGAAGAATGTGGTGAGATTGATTAATGGTGGTGATTGTAGTTATGGAAGGTTAGAGAGAGATTAAGGAGAGATTAGGGCTTTTAGAAAGTGGTGGTGGGGTCTGAAGAAGGAGGGAGAGGGGATATATATATATATATATATATATGTGGTCCCATGAGATAGGGTTGAAATCCTAGTGCTGCTGACGTGGCATGTGATCGGCGATCTCAAACGGCGGTCAGGTCGCCAAATTCAAACCGCCGATTGAAAGTGTACCTACTAGATATGATCAGCGGTTGGAACAGCGGCCTAATTATGGCCGCCGAATTGCACCTGACACATCTGGGGAAAACGGCAGTTCCAATATGCGGTCAGGCCGCCGAATGGAAACCGCCGATTACTTTTTCTTTTGTGAAATGACTGTTCTGTCCCCAAAAGCTTCCCTTTTGCCGCTTTTAACCCACAATCACCGACTTTTCTTTATTCTTCAACCCAGAATCCAAAAGTACCTGTACAATCAACATCGAGCCATAAATTTCATGAATTTACTCAAAAGTTAATCATAAGTATCGGAAATAAGGGGTGAATTTCTATACATTCAATGGCTCGATCAAATACCCCCAAACCTAGCTTTTGCTCGTCCCCGAGCAAATTCAAAAACAAAACTAGGGAAATCCGATAAACCAAAATAACATAACTAAGAACTACTAATAAATCCGCCGATATATACAATTATGAAAACAACCAACAAGAGTGCGGATGCCAAATATGATGGGATACCATGAGAGATGTGCTAAAGCTGAAAGAACACAAAATCAATCCAATGCGTGCAATACTAGTCATGAATCCCACACTAAAGTGTCCTTGCTTTGGTGACCACCCGCACAATTGCTTCAGCCATATTTCGCCTCGACTCTAGGTCCTTACAAGATTCACTCTTATTTTTCTTCTCAGAACCTAGGTTTACACTCTTATAAGCGTATGCGAATGAGTTTATGCAATGGAAGCAAATTAAGACGCATACATGTATTTCAAAAATTAAACGCTCTTTTAAGTGAATAAGCCTCATGAAAGGAACCAAAAACCATGAACGTGGTAGAGCATGACGAGTGTTTGCATTCTCAAATAGAAAAATTACAAGATCAAATTGACTTTACCTACCAATTGATGGGGCTGTGGGTGCTGTGTGGTGAAGGGTGGATACGGGTAGTGAGGTTTGAAGGTGTTGACCATGCCAAGAAGATTTACATTAGCACACTTACAAAATCAAGTATCTAAATTATATATTTGCACCAACCTCATGTTAAATGGCTGCTCACATATGGTGCAGCTGACATTGAAGAATTTGGGCTAAATTGACAACATTATTTATTTTCTTTTTATTATTATTATTTTTATTTTTTTAGCCCCAAAATTGCATAATTACAACCTGCCTAAATACATACTATTGACTCAACAAGAGCTTACAATTGACATCCTTTAGGCATACATGACTTGATCATGGACAACAACTTTGGGTAGGTCTTGTGTTTAGGTTCATTAGTGTGTGGGGGAAGTGTTTGCTTAAGTGCTTGGCCACCATTATTAGATCTTTGAAGCACAAATTGGGTAGGAATTGAGTGAAAGTGTTTAGGTGTATTCTATAAAAGTCCTATCATCCTTTCAAGAAAGCCAACCACAAGATATTGCAAACAAATGACATGATATCCACAATTGATGAATGTTCTATGGCTAGTGGTGCAAGTGATATGATGAGACTTCAATGATGCACAAAAAATGTGAGACGTGTTTAGGAGTACAAAAAGAGAAACATAACCCTCATGGATTCGCTTTTTAAGGCACGTGAACTTCAGGTAGTCTCCACTAATAGACCTACACACTCACACAAGTGGCCACCTCAACTTAGATCCAAAAGATATGGGACTAACTCATGACATGCATGCAATCTTAGATTGTCAATGAGTACATGACAAAGGTATCAAACCAAGCAAAATATGCTCAATTATGGTCAATGCCGCACAAGTTTGGTAAAAATTTGGCAAAAAATTTTGTTCCAAACAATTTTGTTCCAAAGAATAAAATCGATTCATTCACATTCACACCCTTGAGTAGGATAAAAGTGTTTAATTGGACTAGTTCATTACATAAGGAAATCTTTTAGTTGTCAACTCAATTCCCCAATAAAAGGGTTTAGTTACACATAATGGAAATAGAAATGAAAAGAGCAAGTTTGTAGAGAAAACCCATGAGAGCCTTCACAAGTCTTCTTTTTCCTTGCATGTGCTTGAGATTCCCCTTGATCTTGGTGAATCTTTTCTTCTCTCTTCAATTAATTTCCAAGATGAGATGGAAGAATGTGGTGAGATTGATTAATGGTGGTGATTGTAGTTATGGAAGGTTAGAGAGAGGTTAAGGAGAGATTAGGGCTTTTAGAAAGTGGTGGTGGGGTCTGAAGAAGGAGGGAGAGGGGATATATATATGTGGTCCCATGAGATAGGGTTGAAATCCTGGTGCTGCTGACATGGCATGTGATCGGCGATCTCAAACGGCAGTCAGGTCGCCAAATTCAAACCGCCGATTGAAAGTGTACCTACTGGATATGATCAGCGGTTGGAACAGCGGCCTAATTATGGCCGCCGAATTGCACCTGACACATCTGGGGAAAACGGCAGTTCCAATATGAGGTCAGGCCGCCAAATGAAAACCGCTGATTGCTTCTTCTTTTGTGAAATGACTGTTCTGTCCCCAAAAGCTTCCCTTTTGCCGCTTTTAAACCGAATTTCTTCATTCTTCAACCCAGAATCCAAAAGTATATGTACAATCAACATTGAGCCATAAATTTCATAAATTTACTCAAAATTTAATCATAAGTATCGAAATAAGGGGTGAATTTCTATACATTCAATGGCCCGATCACCTATCCTTGTAAAATGCACCCAAAAAAGCTCTACGACTTCGTACTCGCAGATCTCTCTCAGAATTACCTGCGAGTTTTTCCTTCCACAACTGCGACTTAGTTCTCGTAGTTTCTCATCACAGATCCATCTCAGAATGTGCTGCGACCTCTTTCTTTTTTCTCTGCGAAGTCCTACTCACAGTTTTTATCCGCAGACTTGTACAATGCGACTTCATACTACCATATTAACCTCGCAGATCTCTCTTAGAATTACCTGCGAGTTCTTGTCACCTTTTCTGTGAGTTCCTACTCACAATTCTGTCTTGAATATCTGTCTACTATGACGTCTAACTCGTAGACTAATGTCGCATAATCACCTCAGGAGATACTGCGATTTATACTCGCGGTCTATACTCGCAGATGATCTCCAGAACTACCCGCGACTTTACTCTGCGAGGTAGAACTCGCAGAACAAGCTCGCAGACATGACCTTGTTCTTCTCGTGACAACTTCTCCTGATTCTCTTACTTCCTAACATGCATAAACAAAATATTTACAATTACCATGGCTCTTCCAGCCATCAAACATTATCTTCTTTCCAAAATTGTGCCTTCTTGACAAGCAACTTTTTATCTGCACATAAACAAAATCAATCAAAAAGTTCCCACACATAATGGTGGAGTAACTCCGCTTGTGCTTCCATGATGACTAATAGTAGGGTGAAAAGACAAATCAATGGTTTCCCTTCTTTTCAAAATATACACCTTTGGAACATGTGTTGACTTTGATATGACTAAAGAAGTCCCCTTGGTTTGGTCACTCTTATCCTTTCGGATCCACATCGGTGTGACCCTCACTTGGTTTCCCACAACATTATCTTGTCTATTCTTTCGACTCTTAATGTACTCATTCCATTGGGTCTTTTTGTGTCCCTTTTCATGCCAAAAATAGCATTTAAAAGGAAAATAGGGAACATTACCCTTCATCTTCCGTGGGTATGTTCTGTTGTTGTTCGCTTTAGTGGGTTTTGAGGTAGAACCTTCCTTCTTCTTGGTTGTCTCCTTCTTCAAGACTTCGATGGCATGCTCGGCTTGCCCGAGTTCTACTATTAAATCACATTCCTTATCTTAGAGACCGTGTATGCATGTTCGTTTGCGGCTACGACATCCTTGAGAACTAGGTTCTCTTTTTCTTTAATCTCCACCTCCAAACGCATCTTTCCCATTTTCTGTGTAAACTCTTCCTCTTGACTTTTGACAACTTGTTCCAATTCTTCACCTTTCTTGAGGGCTTCATCCCTCTCATTTATCAATGTATCAATCCTCAAGGCAAGGTTGATATCTACCACGTATATCTTCTCATCTTCCTTGATGAGGTCCTTCTCTAGGTTTTGTTAGAACCCCTATCACTGGTAACGCAACGGAAATAGGTTTTAAAAATTTATATAGATCGTAAACGATCTGGAACCAATGAACTTAGGATCACAATTATTTTTCCGGAACTAATACATACAATATGTAAATATAGGAAATTGTAATCAATATATATGAAAATAATTTAGAACCTTACCAACGTTTGGAGGCTCCTTCACTTTACAATATGCTCCTGGTCTGTACCACCGATCTTCCTCGCTATATTTAGGGACAGATAACCGCGTATGGACGCGTCACGATCTCAGGAACTTGAATGGAGGATTCAAAGAGAATGAAGAAGAAGAAATAATTTCTTTCGAGAGAAAAATTCCTAGAACAACTCTTGTTCTCTAAAAGAACAGTATATTAAATAATTTTTTTTTCTTTAATGGTGCACAGGACGCACCCACTTCTTTTTCTCTCTTGCTTCTCACGCACACCAATTGCTTGTGTGTTTCTTTCCTTTTTATTTATTTATTTTTTATCTCTCTCTTACGTGAATCAGGTTCTCAAAATCTAGATAATTTATTGCTTTTTAAGTTTTCTCTATTTTATTTAATATCTAGTTATATTAAATATATCTCTATATATTTTTCAAACTAGACCATTATCTCTTTCCAAATATATCTCCATATATTCAAAAGATAATTAGTATTTAAGTATGCTAGGTAGAGTATGATTATAACTCCCACATAACCCTAGTTGACTTAAACTTAACTACTATACCTAACTAAGAATAAAATAATCTAAGTATTTTATGTCTCGGTTAGGATTTGAACAAGCAACCTCCAATTAATAATTAATTAATAATTCATAATTATTAATTCATTAATTAAATAATCTAATTATTTAATTAATTTAATTATTAATATATTAATTAAATAATCTCATTATTCAATTAATTCCTGAATGAATACGTGTCACTTTCGTAACACAATTAATTGGACAATCCAATTAATTAACCATAACCATGGTTACCTAAATCGATTATTAACTCTGGTGTTATTCCACTAAAAATCCGAAGCTGCACTCTCTTAACTGCAAACGCTTTTACACAGACCGATACAACTTCGTGTCCATCGATATAGCTATTACATATGGTGTGATCCTCCATAGTAGTTCATAATTAGAGCTGGGTCATAATGTCCGTTATACCCCTCTAATTACATATATCCTTTAAGTACCGTTGATTCTCTAATGAACAATAAATCCTATTTCCTCACGAAATTAGGAGAGCGCTCATATTGTCCAAGCCCTGAATCAACCCTTAAGGGATCTACCATCTACTTCTCACAGGAAGGAGTGGATTCCACTATTGTGTACAAACCTTCCCAGCCACAAGCCAAATCGCAATCCCAACATACGGAGCATATTGATCAGGAACTGCATCTGACCTCACCCATGGTATATCAAAGACCACGATCTAACCTGAAGGAGTCGATAAGACACTCAGGATTAAGATCACCCACATATAGCCATCATTAGTTGATATATATGAATCTCATCAGTAAACGGATCTTGGTGAGAGATTCATATAGATCATGCCCCAGTCCTCTATGATCACATCATATAAGGTGCATCAATTCCAATATCTTATATGAATGATCCAGGATAGAATCACAGTACATTACAGAATGAACCGCATCTATAGATTAACCACAAATAAAGTACCCAACTTTATTTGCTATCTATGGACTCTTTAGATTGCACGTCTCTTACTGTATCCATCCGTATATGACACTCATATACACAGTTCGAGATTACATCCGACAATCTAGGATGTTAATATATGCATAAGCTATAAAATAAACAACACAACAAGAATGAATTGAACTTTTCTTTTTTATTTATTTCATAAATCCATTTACAAATTACATCTTTAGGGCATAAACCCCAACAATCTTCCACTTGCACTAAATCATGAGAGGCATGTTTCGTAACCCTAGACCATCTAGGTGACCTGAAAACACTTTAGCCGGTAAGGTCTTCGTAAATGGATCAGCATGATTGTCTTGTGAGGCTATCTTGGTGACGATCACATCTCCTCTCTGCACCATCTCTTTAATGAGATGATACTTTCTCTCTATATGCTTCCCTTTCTTGTGGCTTCTTGGTTCTTTGGAATTAGCCACAACAACACTGTTATCACAATAAAGTGTGATGGGCTTATCCAGATCTGGAACAACTTCCAGATCATTCAAGAACTTACGAAGCCAAACAACCTCTTTAGCAGCTTCACAAGCGGCTACATATTCGGCTTCCATGGTGGAGTCAGCAATGTAAGATTGCTTAATACTTCTCCACACAATGGCTCCACCACCTAGGGTGAAAACTGAGCCAGACGTGGATTTCCTAGAATCCCTGTCTAACTGAAAATCAGAATCCGTGTATCTAAACGGGATCAAATCCTATCCGGAATACACTAGCATATAGTTTCTCGTTCTCTGAAAATACTTGATAATGGTCTTGACAGCAACCCAATGATCCAATCCTGGGTTAGATTGGTATCTACTGACTACTCTCACTGAATAGCAGATGTCCGGTCTCGTGCATAACATAGCATACATAAGACTGCATACTGCCGATGCATAGGGTACACGTCTCATATCCTCAACTTTTTGAGGCGTCTTAGGATACTGTTCCTTAGATAAGTGAACTCCATGCCTAAAAGGTAAATTACCTTTCTTAGAGTTCTGCATCGAAAATCGTATAAGAATCTTGTCGATATACGATGCCTGAGACAGTGCTATGAGTTTGTACTGACGATCCCTTATAAGTTGGATCCCTAGAACATAACTCTCCTTTCCCAAATCTTTCATTTGGAATTGGCTAGTTAGCCAGCCATTTACATCAGATAACAGTCTCACATCATTCCCAATGAGTAGGATGTGGTCCACGTATAAGACCAAGAAAACTACCTTTTTGTCAATGATGCGCTTGTAGACACAAGGCTCATCGACGTTCTGTTCAAAGCCATAGGTTTTGATCACATCATCAAACCTAATGTTCCAAGATTTAGATGCTTGCTTAAGTCCATAGATGGACCTTTGCAGCTTGCAAACCTTTTGCTCTTGATTTGGAGACACGAATCCCTCTGGTTGCATCATATAGATGCTTTCGTCAAGATTTCCATTCAAGAATGCAGTCTTGAAGTCCATCTGTCAAATTTCATAATCGAAATAGGCAGCAATGGATAGGAGAATCTGAATAGATTTAAACATGGCTACTGGCGAGAAGGTCTCTTCATAATCGACCCCCTCTTTCTGGGTATAACCCTTGGCCACTAGCTTTGCCTTGAATGTCTCTACCTTCTCGTCTACTCCTCTCTTTCTCTTGTAGATCCACTTACACCCTATGGGTTTTACCCCATCTGGTAAGTCTACAAGTTCTTAGACTGAGTTAGAGTACATTGACTCTATCTCGAGATTCATGGCTTTAAGCCATTTATCTTTATCAGGATCTTCCATTGCATTCTTAAATGTCAATGGATCATCCACACTATTAGTAGAGACAACATCTTGTCCCTCACTTACACCGAAATAGCGTTCAAGCTGTCTCACAACCCTCTCACTACGTCTAGGTGGTAGTGTATCCTGACTAGGAATCATCTGACTCTCAGATGTTAATGAATCAACAACACTTATTGACTAAGTACTGGTCTCACCAGGCTCCAACTCATTCAATACAATTTTAGAACGAGGTTTATGGTAACTAATATTGCTATCCTCAAGAAACGTTGCATTTGTCTATACAAATACTTTGTTAACTTCAGGACTATAGAAGTATCCACCTTTAGTCTCCTTAGAATATCCTACAAACAAGCAGACCACAGGCTTGAGATCTAGCTTTCCAGTTCTGTTCTTCAGCACATGTACTGGACACCCCCATACGTGGAAATGTCGTAAACTAGCTTTACGACCATTCCACAACTCTAGGGGAGTTTCAGGAACAGATTTGGATGGCACTACATTCAAAATGTATGCCGCTGTTTGTAGCGCATATCCCAGAAGGAATTTGGAAACGATGAGAAACTAATCATAGATCTCACCATTTCCATCAGGGTTCTATTTCTCCTCTCCGCTACACCATTTTTCTGAGGTGTATCGGGAGCTGTGAGTTGGGAAACTATCCCATGCCCGACCATGAAGTCTTCAAACTCTTGGTCAAGGTACTCACCTCCACGATCTGATCGTAGTAACTTGATAGTTCTACCTAATTGATTCTCAACTTCAACTCAAAATTCTTTGAACGTTTCAAATGTTTCCGACTTTCGTTGCATTAGGTAGACATATCCGTATCTTGAGTAGTCATCTATAAGGGTGACATAATACTCATAGCCGCCCCTAGCTCTAACATTCATCGGTCCACAGACGTCTGTATGTATGAGTTCTAGTGGCTCTATAGCTCTAAGCCCTTTTCCAGCAAAAGGTCTCTTAGTCATCTTACCTTCTAGACATAATTCGCTGACATGTAAGGTGCCAACCTTTAACTCACTTAAAGGTCCGCTTTTTACTATTCTGTCTATCCGGTCAAGGTTGATATGACCAAGCCTTAGATGCCAGAGATTCGTGTCATTATCTGGAGAAATCTTATGTCGTTTAGTTTTTGGTTTTTCAACCTTAAACATTTCGGTGCTAAGCAGTGTAGTATGTATTAACGGTCTTAAAACATACAAATTGTTTTCATTAATTTCTGAACAAATATTCAGACCATTCTTTTCAATAATAACAGACTTATTATTAAAAAAAACAGAATACAACTGTTTTAACAATTTAGAAACGGAAATCAAATTCCGTGTAAATCTAGGAATATAAAAACATTGTTAAATAATAAAAAACTATTATTATTACAAAATTGCAATCTTATTGCTCCTACTGCTTTGGCCGACACGACATCCCTAGACCCCACACGCAATGAGAAGGCTCCCTCCTCTAGCTGTGTACAAGAATCAGTCCACTGCAAAGAAGAACAAACATGGTTAGTGGCCCCTGAATCAACTATCCAAGGTGAAGAATCATCTTCCACTAAACAAGATTCAAGAACAAGTAAATCATATTTACCTTTCGTCTTGTTCTTCTTGGCTACCTCCTCCAGGTACTGATGACAGTTCTTCTTTCAATGCCCGACCTTGTTACAATGGAAACATTTTCATTTATCTTGGTCGGTAGAGGTGCCCTTCTTTTTGCTCTGGGCTTTCTTAGGTTTAGGCTTACCCTTCTCCTTCCCAGCAGACCTTTTCCTCTTCTTATTATTAGAGGAAGATGGTTCGGCAACATTTGCCTCACCGGTCTTACTTTTACTGTCCTTAGTCAAGGACTCAAAAGTAGCGAGCTTATTGAGCAATTGTGTGAGACTGAACCTTAACTTGTTCATCCCGTAGTTGCTCTTAAACTGATCGAAACTTTTCGGAAGAGTCGTCAGTAAGATGCTCACTTGACTGGGTTCCTCAATAGCCCCACCATTGACTTCCGTCGTGTAAAAGTAAGACATCATGCTCAGGACATGTTCCGAATTGATGTACCTTCATTCATGCGAGCGAGCATAGCGAAACAAACAACTTTGTGTCGCTTTTGCTCAGAGGGCTGCCTGAACATAGCTTGCATTGACTCCGTAATTTTGAATGCTGTAGTTATTGCTTCGTGCTTTATGACAAGCACATCTGTCATAGAAGCTAACAGATATGTTTGGGCCTTCTCATCAGATGAGACCCATCGCCGGTATGCCTCACGAACAGTTCGTGTGGTATTGGCAGTAGGCACCAGAGGACATTCCTCCGTAAGCACAAATTTGAGGTCTTTGGTGACCAATATTGCATTAATATTAAGTTTCCACTTAGTGTAGTTATCACGGCTAATTTGGCATTTGCAAGAATTTGAATTAATGCAGAAGACATAATTGCTGAAATAAATAAAACATTCATTCAGTCATTTATTAAAAAACAAGTGCGGGTGCTTTGACATAAATTTAAACATGATGCATGAACATGTTTAACGAACTAGAAATACCTAAAAATAGTTACTATACCACGACAATCCAACATACCACAAAGAAGTGCCGCCTTAGGGTCGGTCAAGTCTTTGCATGTTGGACCGAGACATTCTCAATCAAATGATATTCTAGAATAACTCTTATTCCATATCATTCAACCATCATTTATTCAGTCAGGTTTTTAATTAACAAAACTTAATCAAAACCTTCGTGAGTGTAACCCACCATTTCAGATCTCACGAGCTTAACTCGAGAATTTCCGCCTTAGGGTCGATCAATCCCGAAATACCCTCAGAAATCCTATCCGTTAGGAAGTTAACCTTGGTATTGATCTTTGTGGAAACCCTTCTTATGGAGGACGAAAGCAAAGCCGTCACGAGGCCCCACTCGGATCTCACGGTGTTGAACTAATGATGGAGACAGCGAGATATATATGTCATATATCCCTCTCCCACTCACTATTTTTAAAAATATGGTTTTCTATTATCCGTTAATGCATCTAGACTCTACATGATCAAAGGGCTAACTTTAATCAAGTTATCTAGCGCATTAACAAATTCATTATTAGAAATAAATTCTAATTAAATTATTAATGATTTTTAACTATTAAAAATCTAATCTATTAGTGAATAATCTAAGCTTTTGTAAACTATTTACTAAGCTCAGATTATTCTGATAGTGTTTACCAAGTTTTAATTATTAAAACTCTAACACTTTATTCGGTTAATTTATTATTAGGTCATTAATCATATTATTACTAATTACAATAAATGACCCTATTAATCTAACTTATTAAACACTTTAATAACTAGATTAATATTAATGAGAATTAACAAGTTTTCTAACTATTAAAAAACTAATCTCATTTTCATAGCCAATAATGTATTTACCTATTTTAATCATATTAAAAAAACATACATAAAATATTAGGCTATGATGCACGTATGACATATCAAGTATATTTGCGTAGGCACATTTAATCTAAATGACATACGTATGCATGACAATCCTTTTATCATCATATAATATAAAGCATACATGAATTGACCGAGTACTGTGGATTATTTAACCTAAAAACTTAGAATCTTAAATTATAAAAATACCCCCAAGACATTTCTTGGTCTTCTTGTAATTTTCGAGTCTTCCAGTCTCTTCAGGTCACTCCGATTCATCTCATAAATCCGAAATAGGAAATCCGCACAGAACACACTAGGCAACACTTTCCAACAGAACCGTGCAAGACAATGTGAACTGTCAGTGTAAACAGTACATCGTGAACAGTACCGTGTGAACAGTGCCCCAGTGAACAGTACCACCGCCCGTTGCGTGTATTTTCGAGATCGCCCTTTCGTCAATTTTTCCAGGTCCTCAATATAGGTTACAATTGTTTTTACAATGCAATAACAGAATATATATATATATATATATATATATATATATAATACAACCCATGAACCCTAAATCCACAGAACCCTAAATCCACAGTACCCTATAATTAACGATCAATCATGTTTTTGTAAATTAACAAATTTAATATACATACAAAAACAACAAATAGTCAATTTAAATAGTGCCTACACAATCATACATTCAGGAGCATCGAAAATAATTTCTTGTTCCGAAAAATATTTGGCTTTGATACCAATTGTTAGAACCCCGATCACTGGAAACGCAGGGGAAATAGGTTTTAAAAATTTTATATAAATCGTAAACAATCTGGAAACAGTGAACTTAGGATCGCAATTATTTTTCCGGAACTAATACATACAATATGTAAATATAGGAAATTGTAATCAATATATAAAAAAATAATTTAGAACCTTACCAACGTTTGGAGGCTCCTTCACTTTACGATATGCTCCTAGTCTGTACCACTGATCTTCCTCGCTATATCCCGGGACTGATAACTGCGTGTGGACGTGTCACGATTTCAGGAACTTGAATGGAGGATTCAGAGAGAATGAAGAAGAAAAAACAATTTCTTTCGAGAGAAAAATTCCTAAAACAACTCTTGTTCTTTAAAAGAAAAATATATTAAATAATTTATTTTTCTTTAATGGTGCACAGGACGCACCCACTTCTTTTTCTCTCTTGCTTCTCACGCACACCAATTGCCTGTTTGTTTCTTTCCTTTTTTTTTTATCTCTCTTGCGTGAATCAAGTTCTCAAAATCTAGATAACTTATTGCTTTTTAAGTTTTCTCTATTTTATTTAATATCTAGTTATATTAAATATATCTCTATATATTTTTCAAACTAGATCATTATCTCTTTACAAATATATCTCCATATATTCAAAAGATAATTAGTATTTAAGTATCCTAGGTAGAGTAAGATTCTAACTCCCACATAACCCTAGTTGACTAAAACTTAAATACTATACCTAACTAAGAATAAAATAATCTAATTATTTTATGTCTCAGTTATGATTTGAACCTGCAACCTCCAATTAATAATTAATTAATAATTCATACTTATTAATTCATTAATTAAATAATCTAATTATTTAATTAATTTAATTATTAATATATTAATTAAATAATCTCATTATTCAATTAATCCCTGAATGAATACGTGTCACTTTCGTAACACAATTAATTGGACAATCCAATTAATTAACCATGACCCTTGTTACCTAAATCGATCAGGCTAGCAATGGGATATAATGGACCCACAGTATTTTAAGCTCCAATAATCCTTGAAATCATTAATTAAACTTCTTTAATTAATATTTCTTGATTATTAACTCCGGTGTTATTCCACTAAAAACCCGAAGCTGCACTCTCTCAACTATAGACACTTTTACACAGACCGATACAACTCGGTGTCCATCGATATAGCTATTACATATAGTGTGATCCTCCACAGTAGTTCATAATTAGAGTTGGGTCATAATGTCCGTTATACCCTTCTAATTACATCCATCCTTTAAGTACCGTTGATTCTCTAAGTACCCAACTTTATTTACTATCTATGGATTCTTTAGATTGCACGTCTCTTACTGTATCCATTCGTATATGACACTCATATACACAGTTAGAGATTACATCCGACAATCTAGGATGTTAATAAATGCACAAGCTATAAAATAAACAACACAACAATAATGAATTGAACTTTTCTTTTTTATTTATTTCATAAATCCATTTACAAATTACATTTTTAGGGCATAAACCCCAACATTTTTGCCTTCTTCTCTTCTTCAAGCATCCTTACTTCATCCTGAAATGCTTGAAAGAAGTCTTACAAATCATCCATTGGTTCATCGGTTGTTACCTCGGTTTCCTTGGTTGTTACGTTGAAACAAGTGTTTAACTCATTCTTTTCCTTGCTTGCAAAAATATTGAACTCAACCTTCTCTCCCTAAGACTGTCATGGTTAGCTTTTCGTGGTGAACATCAACGGTGGTTCTTGCAGTAGCCATGAATGCCCTGCCAAGAAGTATAAGTCGTTCTCTATCTGTGCATTTTTTTTCCAACATCAAGGACAACAAAATCTGTAGGGATGATTAGCTTGTCCACTTTTAGTAGCACATCTTCGATAATCCCAAGAGGGTGTCTGGAAGATTGGTCTGCCAAAATTAATGACATGGAGGTGTGCTTGAGTTCTCCCAACTTCAACTGATTGTAGACTGAAGAGGGCATCAAGTTGATCCCCGATCCCAAATCTAACATGGCTTTCTCCCTTGAAGTGCCCCCAACCGATACATCGATGGTGAAACTTCCTGGATCCTTAAGCTTTGGTGGGAGACCTTGCTGGATGACCGTACTGATATTGCCTCCAAGAAATTCTTGGTGGTTTGATCCCAATTCATGTTCCATCTTGCTAACCTCTTCACTCATCTTAAGCTTGTCCTTTGCTTGGGTATTTGGGGGGTTTGTAAGGGTTCTTTGCTTTGTGAAGGCGCATATCCACTTTCTTGTTTCCCAACAGGGTCACCATATTTATCCCTTCCGTGTGGTTAATAGGCACCTTCCTCTTATCTTGCCACTTTGAATTTTCTTGCAATTGAGCCAATTGCATATAAATCTTTTTAATGGAAGTCTCCAAGCTAACTATCCGTTGGTCCTCCTCAGGATTGTAAACTTAAGCTTGCTATTATTCTGGCTCGATTGGGCATTGTTCTCATTCCCCCATTAGTTTCCTCCATACCCTTGATAATTCTGATTGTTTCCGTACTGTTGATTTCCTCCTTGGAATTGCCCCCTATTATAATTACCACCCCATTGATTGTTTCTCCAATTAGGGTTGTAATTATTTCCATTTGGGTTATTCCGTTGACGATTCTGATTATATTGGTAAAATGCTTGAGCTTTCTCCTCTTGAGGTGGTAAATTCTGATCGAGGCACATGTCCGCCGTTTTGCCCATATACTTGAAATACTACCATTTGTACTTGTTGTTTTTCAAAATTGCTTGCAAACCCCCTCATCTCCTTTGTCAAATTGTCCAACTGGGTCGCCAATTCCTTATGCCTCTTTCCTTCTTTGTCTTGCCCTCTTGAACTACGTTGTTGGGAGTTTTGCCCCAACATTTCGTATCTCTCTAACACTTCTTATGCCGTCTTTTTTCTCATGGCTCCCCTGCAAGCATTGTCAAATGAAAATACTCTAAGAGTGATAAAACTGACCTAAAAGGAGAGGGGGGGGGGGGGGGGGGGGGGGGGTGAATAGGTTTTAACTAAATTAATTTCCATCTTTTGGTTAGTCAAAATTAATCACAACAAAACCCTAACAAACAATCATTGTAACAAGATGCAAAAAATAAAATAAAAAACACAATGATTTGTTTTACGTGAGAAAACCCCAATAGGGTAAAAACTCACGGGCTTAAAATCCACTTGAACCCTCAAATCCACTATTTACAAATACGATTACAACCTAGGTTGACCACATCACACCTAATCGGTTACTAATCTGTCTTTGTTACCCGCGGACCTTTAATAATGATTTTAGGCTCTTGATTGTACACTACCAATGGCACATACAAGACTCAACTATCAATAGAAGAGATATGCAACCTAATGAGAATATGAAAAATATTCTAAATGCACAAATGCTAGGTCAACACATTTAATGCTTGTCTAGGACCTAATAATGACATGTAGAACATTCCTAGATATCATGTTGTTATATGACATGCTCATACTTTAGCTGTATGAAATCAAAGCATTCCTAGATGCAATAGCTATCACAATATAACAACCCAAACATCAACAACCATCTCTATTTGTAATAAAAATTCTAATCTAGATGCAAACAAGTATAAAAGAGATTTCTTGTTAATCAAGAACACAAAGATGGATGAGAATGGTGTTTTACTTACCAAGTCAACTATGTTGATGAAGACCCATGCTTAGAAACATCCTAGATGAATCTAGATGATGCTTGAATCATGAATGAATGATGGAAGGCTGAGTTTTTGGTTAATAAAAATGGTATCTTGTTAACTTTTCTTCCAAGAAACTCTTGAGCTCTAAAAGGGATGAGAGAGAATGAATTCTGAAGCTCTAAATAGGCAAAGAAGGGAAAAGAACATATATATATATATGAAGCCCTAGACGAAATGACACCATTTTGAAAAATAGCAACAAAATCCCGTCAATACCGCTCGCTGGACCGCGGCTCGGGCAAGTGTCCAGACTGCGGTACACACAGCAGTGCACCGTCTGGACAACATCGCATGTGCACAGGTCGCGGTCTAGGCAGCAGAGGCCTATTGATGTTTACCGCAGCAGGGACCGCTGTGCGTTCAAGTGTACAGATCGTGGTCCTCAAAGCATGCACCTTCTGGAACTAACTGCTGCTGGGACCGCGGCTGAGGCAGGTGCCTAGCTAGCGACCTGCACCGCGGCGAAGAGGAAAATCCTTTTTTCCAGGCAACCTCAACACACTAACTAATATACAAAATGTGCAAGTGTGGAGAGTGATGAATGGCATACAATGTATCATTCAAATATATGTAAACAAGAATATAATGCATGCAAGTGAGTGTGTGCAACTACATCTCTTCAATTAGGAGTAGGGTCAAGTAATCTACCTTCCTTGATGCATTTGGAGTCCAATGCCTTGATTATGAGAGATCTTCAATTCCTAATCTACCCTTTACAATATTTGACCCCAATTGTGATTTGCCAACGAAATAAGCCAATCATAAAATGAGGCACTTACAATCTCCCCCTTTGGTTATTTCGTGACAAAACCACCACTCATAAAGCAACCTCACAACAATAAAAAAGATGGTCATCACTAATTTCTACATTACAATAAGCCCTATAGTCTATGTCTTGAACGTCTTGAAGTCAATCCAAGGCTTGTAGAAACATCCAACCTACACACAATCAACAAGAAGTACCTTCCAGGACCAAGTGTGATTGAGGTGCTTTTAACACAGACAATTGCAATAGTTATAGCAAATTAACTCAATACAATCATTAAATAATGTAATCATGTTATGTAATGCAATACTCCCCCTAAACATGATCCCTCCCAACTCCCCCTAAATATAATGCCAAAGAAACCACTATGACTGCACAACCCTTCTCCCCTTTTTTATCAAGAGATAGACAAAGGGAGTCTCCCACAATTGGTAAGCTTTTGGCAAGGAGAGCTCACAGCGCAAATACATATGCATAATCATATAAGCAACTTTATTCAACTCAATTAAGTAAGAGAGATTCAAGGAGTTTTATTTTATGAAAATGTGTGACATGATGCTTTGCATGCAAGACATGTTGCATTCAAGTTCAAAAACAATGGTATTTGGCAAAGCAAACAACAAAGGTTTCCAAAACGAATTCAAACCAATTTCACCCTTTGTCATGATTTCAAGCAGTGATATAGACTTTATAAGAGTTTCAATTTAAAGAGCAACTATCAAACTTTATAAGCGAAACAAGACATGATCGACTTTGCACCCTTTTTGATTTTTCCGGGTAAGGTACCCGTATGATAGTAGCCTTGTTCAACTAATAAAGAGAGAGAGAGAGAACACTAAATTTGGATAAAGCATCCTTATTTATTGAGTGGACACAAGGTCCTTATTGAGTTTAGTCTTCTCATTTGCTTTTTAACACATAATTTTGCATTCATATTTAAGCCATCAAAAGTAAATCTTCATGTACATCAACTTTAAAGCATGTCATTAATAAAATCATCATGTCATGGAGATCAATTATAGGTCATTCAAATTGTTAACAGGGTTTTTTGGCAAGGGACCAAAAGAGAATTTTCCAACAAGGACCTACCTAGGAAGAATCATCCTGATATTTCAGGTAACCAGTGAGATCGGTACCACTACCTTGATGGAGCCGATACTTGATAAGGTCAGGACCTCGACTACCTATCTATCTAGATAGGACATCAGATCTGCGAGTTAGCGAAGGCACGTACCTCGCCCTACTAAAACTCCTAATATCAACTCAAGACCAGTACAATGGTAACTCGCTCGCCCAGCACCCCACAAGTACCTCGACATCAGTCAAGGTACCCGGTACCTCGATACCCGCCATGGTACTGCCTCAACTTCCACCTAGTACCTAGTATGTCTATTCAGAGCCCCTCAAAGGCAAGTACCTTACCTGCCAAGTAATACGAAGATGATCGTGAAGACACAAGCACCACTCCAGCAAGAAGAAAAACAAGCTCCATACCAGTGGGATCGAACTGATGTACCAGTACCTCGTTCCACCAAAATTCAGAATCAGAGTTTTCCTCCAAGCTCTACGAAGAAGGAAAGTTGACTCCATCGCCAAAATAAAGCACCAATAATGAGACCTAATGGTCAACCAAATCAGAATTTGAATTCGACCGTGATTAACTGGATCAAATCCCGCGCCTTCAGCCCCACATAATGCCTTTCAACGCCTAAAATATGACTTTAAATAATCCTCATCAATAAAACCAGATTTTGAGGGGATTCTTTGGAGTACTATATATACGGCTTTGAAGGGTAAAGAAAGGAGGATGACTGTTTTTTTTATTAAAAAAGACAGAGAGATTAATTTCCGGTAGGATTTCCTTTGAAATTCTCTGAAGCTAGTGAGAGTCCATTGACGATCATTGGAAGGACATATCCACTTATCGACATAAACGGAGGTTCCACTAATTGTAATTTCAATACCCTTTTAATAACAGTGCTATTTCATATCTCGTTAATCCTTCCTATCCCTTTCTTTAATTATGTCCATCTATGCTATTAGGAAGGACCCCGGTACCGAAGGTACCTATCCCGCTACTGGCTACCGGTAGTGGGTGGGGGTGCTAATCAAAATTTCACTCACCGAGTGGATTTTTCCTTTAACACTTTTTGGCGCCGTTTGTGGGAAAGACCACACCCTCAAAAGAAAGCCAGTGTGCCTCATTTTCTTGCTATATCATCAAAATGAAGATCCGATCCTCTCAGGATCATCTTGACTCGTCGGGAAACCAGTCAAACGCTTCAACCCGAAATGGTCAGAAGCTAAAGAAAGGGGGAAAGGGTCACAAACCCGCCTCGAAGCCATCAGCTACCGCACAGGTTACCCCCCAGGTACCTACTACCCCGGCAGCTAGACCTACCAATGTAGACCACCAAGTCGTAGCCTTTATAGAAAGCATTCGCCTCCGAATGGTCGTTGAAGGTAGTACCATTCAGCCAGCGGTACCAGATCTTAGGGGAGATGCCAATCGGTAAGGTACTAGGGTACCTCCCTTCGACAGGTTGGGACCACCACCTCCTTGTACCGGTTCATGATAGACTCATGCCCATGCCCTCAGTACCATCGGTCCATGAGAGACTCGGGCCCATGCCTCCGGTTCTAAGGTAACCTACAGATTATCAACCCTGGCGCACGAGATCCGCCATCGATCTCCCGCCTATAGAGCGCCATCACTTGGTCCAACCAGAAGCTTTTTCTAGACAGCCTCAACAGGAAGCGACTAGGGGGCGCCCTTGTTCAATGGCAGGAGGTAGCAACAAGGGCGCCGGAGAAGACCCTCTATAGGGAGAGAATCAGGATGAAGCTTTTGCGACATCCTAGGGGCCTGACGACAGAGATTCTGAAGTGGTGTTTGGAAATGATGGCAACAAACGTCTCTGGGACCAGGTTGCCAGAATGGCGAAAGAAATCCAGGAGTTAAAGAAAGGTAAGCACCGGGAAAATCGAAAACACCTTTCAGGAGAGATGAATGCTTCCTTCTCTAGGAGGATCAATGAGGCAGAACTACCTCCTAAATTCAAGATGCCAACTGAAAAATATTCTGGGACCGAGGATCCCCTGAGCCATCTAGAAAGTTTTGTTCACCAGATGGAGGTCCTGAATGCTACCAGGGCCGCCATGTGCAGAATGTTCCCTACCACGCTAACGGACTATGCCAAGACATGGTTTAGGAAGCTACTAGCAGGGAGCGTTGACTCATTCACCAAGTTGACTACTGTCTTCTGTGCTCAGTTTCAGGTCATCAAACCTCACCCCAAGGATCCCATTCACCTTCAATACGTGATCCTGGAGCGGGGTGAATCGGTCAGAGCCTACGTGGAGAGATTCCATAAAGAAGTAATCCAGATGAGGGTCTTCACGGAGAAGGAAACCTTGGCCAATTTCAGAAGAAACCTATGGGCAGGCAGGCTGTTCAGATCCTTCGCCAAACATCCCCTGGAGACTTACTAGGAGGCTTAAGATAGAACTCTAGAGCAGGTTGAAATAGATGAATAACTCTGATTTAAGATGGAGCGCGATGATATGAGAACTGCCAAGCGCCAAAAGAAGGAGGCGCCCAAGCCTGCACCAGTTCAGAAAAATCAGAACAAACCTCTTAACAAATCTACGTATCAGTCGTCACCCTACTAGCCTCTGCGGAACCGGTACCCAGTTAGGCGGACTCCGCCTAGAGCTATACTCCACCCAAAGAGGTAGCGCGGGTAGACAGAGAGGAAAAGGGGTACTCCCACTACACCCCCTTGAGCGTATCTCGTGTGACTATTTACCTCCCCATCCGTGATAAATGACTGTTCAGGAAGCCGGGTCCAATAAAGGCACCAGTCGATCAACGAAACAGCTACAGGTATTGTGACTTCCACGAGGATGTAGGTCATTATACCTCGGAATGCTATAGTCTACGGAACCAGATTGAAGCCCTGGTTAGAGGAGGTTGCTTGGAGGAATTCCTCCAACAAGTGCGCGATAACATTCGCACTGGGAATGAGGTACAAGCAGACATTAAAGCGTTTGAAGAAGGAAGGAAAGCAAAAGAAAAGGATCTGATGGAGCAGATCCACATAGTCAACACCATCAATCGAGGTCCCACCCTAGCAGGAACCTCCAAAAATGCTCGAAAAAACCATGCCAACAAAGTTCCCAGAGTAGAAGCGGGCCGGAATGTTTTCAAGGTTACTAAAGGATCACCTCGGTCTTCTCTTGCTGCATAGATCATCTTCACAGAAGAGGATGTATATAACACCGTGTATCCCCACGATGATCCCATTGTCATCACTGTGAAGATAGCTAACAAACTGGTCCATCGTGTCTTGATTGACACATGTAGCAGCGTTGATATTCTCTTCAAGAGTGCTTTGGAGCAATTCAACCTAAAGAGACCTTGTTACAACAGCTGCACTACCCCATTATACGGGTTCACAGGAGACTCGCTGATTTCCGCTGGATCTATGATCCTACCAGTGATAGTAGGGACATCACCACTCCAGTAGAACCTGATGACAGACTTCGTTGTGGTATACACCCCGTCCGCCTACAACGCCGTCCTAGGAAGACCCTACTTGTCTGCCCTCAAAGGGGTCCTGTCAATATACCATAACGTCCTAAATTCCCAGTCGGAGAAAAGGTGGGCGAAGTACGAGGGGATCAGCAGGCTGCACGCAAGTGCTATGCAGTATCTACCAACCAAGCAGCGCTGGCTAAGCAATATGTACAGATAACCATTAATCAAGATCACCAGTTCTTAGAGGAAGATTTTGAAGGCGAAATGAACTCAGTTGGAAAGGGATCCATGCCAGAACTCCCCGATATAGAGATTAGGGAGGAGGAAGAGAAGGGATGGGCCAGTGGCCATCCTGCAGAAGAGAAGGCATTTCAACCAAGCAAGAAATGCTGCGGTACAAAAGGAGGTAAACAAACTACTAAAGGCAGAATTCATCAGGGAGTCTCGGTACCCCGAATGGATTGCCAACATAGTCATGGTGACCAAAGCAAACGGGAAGTGGCGCATATACGTTGACTACACAGATCTCAACCGTGCCTGCCCGGAAGATAGCTTCCCGCTACCTAAAATCGACCAACTGGTAGATTCAACCGCGGGTAACAAGCTCCTAAGCTTTATGGACGCCTTCTCAGGATATAACCAGATTATGATGCACCCAGCTAACCAGGGTAAAACCAGTTTCATAACTGGGCAAGGCCTGTACTGCTACAGGGTCATGCCCTTCGGGCTCAAAAATGCTGGGGCTACCTACCAGCGCCTGGAAAGTCAATGGAGGTGTACATCAATGATATGATCACGAAGTCTCAGGTAGCTGAACATCACCAGGACCACCTCCGCCAAACTTTTCGGATAGTCAGAAAAAATTAGATACGGTTGAACCCTGCTAAATGCGCCTTCCGAGTTACAGCCGAGAAATTTCTCTGGTTCATAGTCCATGAGAGAGGGATTGAAGCTAATCCCGAGAAGATCAAAGCCATCCTAGATCTTGAGTCTCCTACCTCACTCAAACAAGTGCAAGGTTTGACTAGACGAATTGCAGCCCTGAACCGTTTCATATCACGATCCACTGACAAGTGTATCCCGTTCTTCAAGGCAATCAGACAAGGGAAGAACGTGAAGTGGGACTAGGATAGCAAGCTAGCTTTCCAATCACTGAAGAGGTACCTCGCTAGCCCACCTCTGCTAGCTAGCCCTATACCAGGAGAAGAATTACAGTTATACCTGACAGTATCTGAAAACGCTATCAGCGGAGCATTGGTAACAGAATACAGAGATGGGGCCAGTGCCCTGTCTACTATATGAGCCACACCCTAACCAAATCAGAAAAGAACTACACTCTTTTGGAGAAGCTCGCCTTCGCATTGGCGGTTGCTACCAGGAAGCTCCGCCCTTATTTTCTTGCTCACACAATCGTGGTTGTCACTGATCAACCTCTGCGTCAATTTCTCCAAAGGCCGGACGTATCGGGAAGACTTGTGTTGTGGGCCCTCGAGCTCACCCTGTTCGACATCAAGTATAAAGCCAGGACTACCATAAAGGCCCAGGCTTTAGTGGATTTTGTGGTAGAATTCAGTGCAATCCCCGATCAGGGTGCTACCCAGAGCCTGAATTAAGCTCCTCAGAAGGAGCAAGAGCCTGCAGATTGGCCTACCAATCGGGAAATCTGGATCTTATATACCGATGGGGCATCCAATCAAGCAGGAAGCGGGGGTGGGATCATTCTAACAGACATATAAAAAGTCGAGTGCTGTCACTGTTCAGATACGAGTTTAGCACTACCAACAACGAGGCTGAATATGAATCCTTGTTAGAAGGAATGAGAACAACAGTAGAGCTAGGGGCTGATTACATCCTTGTAAAATGTGACTTGCAACTAGAAGTTAATCAGATAACAGGTCTATTGGCCAAAGGGGATAACATGGAAACCTACCTCGAAAAAGTCCAGGAGCTGTTACCCCGCTTCAAAGGTTTCAGGATCGAGCAGATACCTAGGCAATAGAATCATCGAGCTGACGTCCTAGCCAAGATAGCTGCAAGTGGAGGACAAGCACAACCGAAAGGAGTACCGCTTCAGATAATCACTACCTCAAGCATAGCTGAAGGCAAGGAAGTTAACCCCGTAGAATGGCTTCCATGCTGGATGGATCCTATCGTGGATTATCTCCAATCAGGGAAGCTTCCTGAAAACCTTGATCAAGCTCGCAAGGTCAAGAGAACCTCAGTCCGGTACAGCTTGGTAGAGGGACACCTTCACCGCAGAGGAAAGTTACTCCCCTTGCTTAGATGCCTACATCCTGATGATGAGAACTGGGCACTAAGAGAAGTGCATTCAAGGGACTGTGGAAATCACACCGGGGGAGAGGCGCTAGCTTACCAGGTATTGAGCGTGAGATATTTCTAGCCAACCTTGCACCATGATATGAGGCAATTCATGCAGTCTTGTGAACCATGTCAGAAAACGGCCAGCCTGCACGACCTACCACCAGAACGACTATCTACCATCAGCTCGCCATATCCATTTGCCTTCTAGGGAGTAGATCTAATTGGACCTCTCCCAACCGCACCAGGTCAGCAGAAGCATGTGATTGTGGTTATTGATTACTTCACTAGGTGGGTGGAAGCAGAACCCCTCTTCAAAATTACTGAAGTAAATACAATAGAATTCATCAAGAAAAATGTGGTTTGCCGGTTTGGGACCCCGATGGTCATCATCACAGACATGGGTAAACAGTTTGATAATGCCAGATTCCAGGAGTTCTGCGAGAATCTGGGGATTGAGCTTTGCTTTGCATCTGTAGCATACCTTCAGACTAATGGCCTAGTAGAGGCAACAAATAAAACTATCAACAGGCTCCTGAAGAAGAAGCTTCAACAGAAGAAAATGAGATGGGAAGATGAACTTCCGAACGTGCTATGGGCTTACCACACCACCAAAAGGACTGCTACTGGAGAAACCTTCTACTCACTAGCTTTCAGGGTAAAAGTTATCCTTCCTATAGAGCATAAGCTCACTTCTTTCCGGGTTCAGCATTTCGACCCCGATGGGAATGTAGACAAGTTGAGGGCCAACCTGGATCTCCTAGAGGAGAAATAGGACAAGGTTGCAGAAAGGGTAGCAGTTTACCAGAACCGGATTGCTCGTTACTTCAACAGTAGAGTAATAGCCCGAAGCTTTAAGGAAGGGGACTTGGTACTCAGGAAGGTTACTCAGAATACCTGGAAGTTGTCAGATGGAGTACTATCACCTAATTGGGAAGGTCCCTACCTAATTAGAATGGTGATCCAGGGTGGGGCTTACAAGCTGGATGACATGAATGGACATCCTGTAGACCACACTTGGAATGCTGATCACCTCAAGAGGTTCTACCCATAAGCCATGCAGTAGAAATCAGTCAGAATCGCCTGTAACCAATACTAGAAGATGTTAGTAATCGTGAGTGCTTGTATTCTTTTTTTTTATCATCAATAAAAAGGTTTCTTTCTCCATCTACCTTTGTCTATGTTTATCTACATCTGTCTACTTTATGTCGCCAATTGAATCCGCCATGATCATCGCCTTAAGACCAGGAGAGCTACATAGCACTCCTGATGCCCTGGACCGGATAAATCCCTCCAGGAGGATCGCCTTAAAACAAGAAAAGCTACACAGCACTCCTAATGCCCTGGACCGCATTAATCCCTCTAGAAGGATCTCCTCGAGACCAGGATAAGCTACATGGTATTCCTGATGCTCTGTCACCACCCCCCGCTAGGAAGGATCCGGTGTGCAAGAGCATAGTTTCCCGACGGATCAGACCTCGGCCGGGCACCACCCCCCGCTGAGAAGGGTCTGGATAATAAGTGCATAGTTGCCTACCAGATCAAGGCCTTGGCCGGGCACCACCCCCCGCTAAGAAAGACTTGGTGCTAAAGTGGCCTTAGTTGCCTACCAAGATCTTGCTGCCAGTATGATCACTTTATTTTTGCCAATGATCACCTTAAGACCAGAAAGGACCGTATGGCCTTCTTGCTGCCTTGGCTGGGTGCCACCCCTCACTAGGAAGAGTCTGGTTAGTGAGGGCATAGTTGCCTACCAGATAAAGGCCTTGGCCATATACTACCCCCCGTTAAGAAAGACCTAGTGCTAAAATGGCCTTAGTCGCCTACCAGGATCTTGCTGCCAACACGTTCTCCATCATGTTCGCCACGGTACTAAGATTCCTAAGAACAGGAATGCGAAGTACCCGGATTCGCCAAATTTGTTCACCAAGGCACCAAGATTCCTACAAATAGGAATGCGAGGTACCCAGATTCGCCAGAATGTTCACCTAGAGACCTAGTTTCCTTGAAACAGGAAGGCTAGGTACTAGATTATTTCGCCCAGGAACCAAGATTCCTAGAACAAGAATGCGAGATACCAGAATTCGCCAGACTATTTCGCCCAAGTACCAAGATTCCTAGAAATGGAATGCGAGATACCCGGATTTTACAGATTTTTCCTCTAAAGTACCAGGATCCTCAGAAGAATGAGGATCTCCTGTACCCAGACTTCTTTCGACTAAATTTCTGCCAGGCTACCAAGGTTCCTCGATATGGGATGCCTGGTACCTTGACTTTCCTGCATACAGCGATCACTGATAACATTGAGTCTCGGGGAAAGAGTCATAAGAGTTTTTGAATAAGTACCATGGTACCGGTCACCCGCCGTTTCTTTACTTTTGCTCCTATCAGATTCCTTGCGTTACCAAGTATTGATTAAGTCAGGTTTATGCTGGGGACTATTGCTTTAGTATATGTTAGAGTCGGAAGTATATGGCAGAATTCTGTCAACAGATATAGAGGGAAATGGTTTTCCTTCATTGATCAAATCAGGGAACCCAACCCTTATTTCAAGCTACATATAAAATACAAGAAATTAAGCTGGAAGTTCAGAAATGCTAGCTTCCTCTTCAACTTCTTGCCTACTTTCTTGATCTGCCAACCTAGCAACGTTATTTTCCACCAAGGCATATGTCGACAATACGGCCGCAACCCCCCGAAGGTAGGAACAGAGGCTGTGTTAGAGTCATCGAGCATAAGAGGGTAACCTTGAAACCCTCCATATTCAAGTTGCAACTAGATGGGAAGCTGCGGCTTGCCTAGGTAATGTCTACACCATTGGCAAGGGTGTAGCATCGTGATCCACCGCTCCTCTCAATCCATGGGATCATAATCAGTTATGATTCCCTGGTAATTAAATCCATCTCGGGCAGCTCCCTCCATAATACCAAGCATCCTGCTAGTCACAGAACTTACATCTTCTCCTCTTCCCACTGCGTTAACTAACATGAGGATCATTGGTCGATCTGATGGGATTTTTCGCTCCATTAAAAGAGTCAAGAGGTTGTATGAAGAACTGTCAAGCAGGTAGAGGTATTTATAGAAGGAGAGACTGAGTATCGGGAACGAGAGGATAAGGTTATTAATGGGACACAACATTCGATGTATGGGAAAGGACAGCTTCGTAAAGTGTGCCCCCCGAAGTTTAATGCTTGGGATAATCGAACCTGTCCTAAACTGACACTTGGAAGAACATTTGAATATAGAGCTCAAACCAAAAATTCCCATGCGGGAAATCCAAAAAAAGGCTTTTTGGTCAGGGTAACCTCGAAGGTAGCATAGACCGCGGCAATCTAGATTACCAGGTATCGCGATCCATACTCGGCTGATGCCTTGGTACTACTCCCAGACCAATCACGTTATTAACTACACTAAATCAGGGCCCAGTAGAAGATGTATAACCAAATCTACACCTGGATACCAGGATGCTCTGAACGAGAGTGCCCGATACCTTGAGTCCAACTGCCTACCAGGATACCCAAAACCAGAATGCCAGGTACCCAGTCTTCTCCCCCAAGTGAGACCGACAGCTAAGTCCTAGGAGATCCTTGTACCAAATTACAAGCTGTGCTATGTTTTCCAATCTCACTGAATTTCAGGGCCCCCTCTGTTATCAGAAATTTGTTAAATCAAATCCATACCGGGGACTTTTCTTTAGATCAAGGCAAAGGTCAATCGGGAAATCGATAAATGACACACGCTTAGATTTAAAGAAAGAAAAGAAAAGAGACATTTTCATTACTAAAACTAGGGAGCCCATCCCCCGATCACAGGCTACAAAATAAGGAAAAGATAAGGTTGACTAGGTAAAGGATCAAACTGGATCATGCATCCTCCTGCTCCTGGTTGACCGTCTTCTCTCCAGCTCCACCAGTTAGAGTCTCTTCATCTTTAGGACCAGTTAGAGCCTCGCCTGCTTCCTGGATACCCACCACAACAAGAAGCTCCATCTGAGACAGATCGCCCCGAAGCTCCCTTGCTACTGCTTGGTCAGAATTTCCTCTAACTTCCTTGGTAGAAGCAGCCTGACCCTCCACTACCTGGGCAGGATCAGAAGATGAGATAGGCATGGCATATTCTCCATCAGCAGTAGCAGGTTGATCCCCTACCTCATTTACGAACTTTGACGGAGAATCAGAAGGGGTAGAAATCCCTTCTTCAGCTTGAGCCACTCCAGCTTTAGGAGCCTTCAAATTGATCTGCTCCAACATTGCTTGGTGGAGGAAGGGAGATAAAGCTCTGGTCTTCACCTCCTGCCACTCCATTGGCTCCAGCAACCTGGAAAGGTCCAGCCACATCGGAAGGAGTTGCCCCAGCAAGTTCAACAGCCTTTGCCATAATCTCCTCCCGGTTCCACCCCGCGATAACACTCAGGTCAAATGGAGGAGGGAAGGCTAAAGCCACCTGATAGCCAGCTAAATAGTAGCCATCCCCGAAGGAGTGTCTACTTGAGCATCTAGGTTAGCCGCACTGTCGCGAAGGGAATGAACCTCTTTCTCCAGCTCCGTTAATCTTCCCTTAGAGATCTCTCTCTCCTCCTTGCGGCGAAGGGATCTGAGTATCTCAGTATCTAAAGCAAACTGCATCCTCTCCCTATTAACCTTTACCTCACCCGTTTCCTTCTTAGCATTGTTCAGAGATTTGTTCAGAGCGTCCACGCCTTTAGCAGCCTTAGCAAGCTCCTCCTTGGACCTCTCCAACTCGGTAGTAGCACCTTTAACTTGCTCCAAGAGGGATCCGACCTCCTGGCTCAATGCCACATTAAACTTAAAAGCCTGCCAAACACAATGTGTAAGATGGAATACTACTGATTGTAGAATCGAGATAGAAGACTAAAATAAGACAGCTTGAGACAGCTTACCTCAGCCAGAAGAGCAGATCCCCTTCTAATTAGAACCTTGGTGGGCATGGCCGTCATGACATCCAAACTCCCGCCTGGGCAGAAGGCAACAAAGTGGGCTAAGACTTCATCTTGGCTGCTGTCCTTCGACCTCGATCGCGGCTTATCCCGAGGTACCACCCGACTAGCCATAGCGAGGTCAGAATTTTTCTCGATCGGTTTAGATCGACCAGTTGCCACAGTGGGAGAGACAGAGGGAGCTGATACACCAGCATCAGTAGCAGCTGCAACATTGACTGGCTCGATGGGTGACGTATTTTGCACCCGACGAGGAGCACCTCGGTACCTCCCCACTTTGGCTGTAAAAGCCTCCAATGACCTAGCAGAGATAGAAGGAGGGGGAGCTGGTGATCCGGATACCCAGACCGGGGTCCTACCAAATCCAACAGATATGCCAACCCCTGCATCAAGATGAGAACTAGCTAGAAGCATGACAGGGGAAGTTGGAGGAGAATCAATGGTACCACCAGCTTGGTTGAGCTCCACCTGACGAACCGATGGAGATACTGAAACTGTAAGGATAGCTAGAGTCAATATCTATAGAATCAATGAAACAGTATAGTAGAAGCAAAGTCAGAGATTCCATTACCTGGGAGAGCACCGGAAATACGGAGGTAGCAATCTACCCTTTTTTCTTCAAAGGCCTCCGTGATAGGATATTCCATATTGATGTAGTTTCGGGCCATGATGGCCTTCAAGATCTTCTCCGATTCAGTGGAGAGTTTACCCTTCTCTAACGTGGGCTTCCCACTAAAACAAGTCGGAACGAGGAATTCAGTTCCTCCGATATGAACTAAGCTGCCCCATTCGCCCTTAAAGATGACCCATTCCTCCCTTTAGGAGGTATCTTTCTTCGTTGCCCCTGGTATCACAAATTTTAAGTTGTTCTTTGCCCGAGCATAGAACTACCCATTTGGACCCGGGGCATTGGCAGCGATCTGGAACACGTATCTGAGCTCGTCCGGACCTAGTTCCAGGCCGATGTTGTTTTTCTGACACTGTTCTTTCCATAATACCAAGAACCCAACCATATGCCTCCAAAACCCTGGTGTCAACTAAAGAGGGGTGAGCTACAAGGCATACAGTGCCCTATGCAAGGTAGGGTGGAGAGGTAGCCTGACTCCGCTGTTGAAGGCCGCCGTATGAATCGAAAGTTCACCAGGATTGGGAGTATACACATCATACCCAGGTAGGGGAATGACAATCGAGATATCCTTAGGGATCTTAAAATCCCTTCGCAAGCGCCCCACAGTGTCTAAGGAGCTAGTCGAGTCAGGAATGCATCTATACTCATAAGGAAGGGTGAGTACCCTCCCCACAGTGTCTGTGACTTCACCGGCCTAGTCTTTACCTACCCCGACGGCAGCTTCCGAATCTCCACTCGACTCTCGGTCGACATCAACTGGAGCATCGAGATTGTTTGAAAAGCCTGTCCTGATTGTAACATTTCGGTTGGAATGCCGACGTTGAAAGGGAACGTCGTCCCCGCTGTCATTGTCAACGTGACCCTTTTTTCTAGGGGCGAGACTCCCACTAGCCGCCGCGTCGCCATCGAATAGTTGCTCAATACTATCGCCACCTGGTGAAGACATATTCACAGATTCAAGGTTTAGTTTCTTGAAAAAGAGGAAGTTTGAAGATTGACGAGGAGTGAGAAAGCTAGGTTTTTTCCTTAAGGCTCTTATTCGGGAAAGTTGGTTTAAGTGAGTACACTGTGAAGAAGCAGGGCTTATATAGATATAGCTGCTTGTAACGGGCAGAGAAGGTAATCAATGTCGTGGGATAATCGGTGACCTGGAGGGAATGGTTTCGAGAAACGTACGCCCCCAAAAAATTTCCTTTTTTGAATTTGGCCTACCCTGGTCAGCCACATGGAAGACTCATTTAAATTAGCGGGCAAAGAGAAGATTCCCTTCTACAAGACGATTACAAAAATTTCTCCAAGTACTATCCATCTTGACTCCAACCCCGACCTGGTACCGGTGTTCATGTTAGGGGAGACTTCTGTTAACAGGGTTTTTTAGCAATGGACCAAAAGAGAATTTTCCAACAAGGACCTACCTAGGAAGAATCATCCTGATATTCCAGGTAACCAGTGAGATATGTACCACTACCTAGATGGAGCCGATACTTGATAAGGTCAGGACCTCGACTTCCTATCTATCTAGATAGTACATCAGCTCCACGAGTTAGCGAAGGCACGTACCTCGCCCTACTGAAGCTCCTAATATCAACTCCAGACCAGTACAATGGTAACTCGCACGCCTAGCACCCCTCAAGTACCTTGACTCGAGGTACCCGACACCTCGATACCCGCCGTGGTACTGCCTCAACTTCCACCTGGTACCTAGTACGTCTATTCAGAGCCCCTCCAAGGCAAGGTACCCATATCTCATATGAATGATTCAGAATAGAATCATCGTACATTACAGAATGGACCGCAGCTATAGATTAACCACAAATAAAGTACCCAGCTTTATTTGCTATCTATGGACTCTTTAGATTGCTCGTCTCTTACTGTATCCATCTGTATATGACACTCATATACACAGTTCGAGATTACATCCGACAATCTAGGATGTTAATATGTGCCAAGTTATAAAATAAACAACACAACAAGAATGAATTGAACTTTTCTTTTTATTTATTTCATAAATCCATTTACAAATTACATTTTTAGGGCATTAACCCCAACAATCTCCCACTTACACTAAAGCATGTGAGGCATGTTTCGTAACCCTAGACCATCTAGGTGACCCGAAAACACTTTAGCTGGTAAGGTCTTCGTAAATGTATAAGCATGATTGTCTTGTGAGGCTATCTTGGTGACGATCACATCTCCTCTCTGTACTATCTCTGTAATGAGATGATACTTTCTCTTTATATGCTTCCCGTTCTTGTGGCTTCTTGGTTCTTTGGAATTAGTTACAGCACCACTGTTATCATAATAAAGTATGATAGGCTTATCCAGATCTGGAACAACTTCCAGATCACTTAAGAACTTGCGGAACCAAATAGCCTCTTTAGCAGCTTCACAAGCGGCTACATATTCGGCTTTCAAGGTGGAGTCAGTAATGGAAGATTGCTTAATACTTCTCCATACAATGGCTCCACCATCTAGGGTGAATACTGATCCAGATGTGGATTTCTTAGAATCCTAGTTTGACTGAAAATCAGAATCTGTGTATCCTAACGGGATCAAATCCTGTCCGAAATACACTAGCATATAGTTTCTACTTCTCCGAAGATACTTGAGAATAGTCTTGACAGCAACCCAATGATCTAATCCTGGGTTGGACTGGTACCTGCTGACTACTCCCACTGCATAGCAGATGTCCGGTCTCGTGCATAACATAGCATACATGAGACAACCTACTGCTGATGCATAGGGTACACGTCTCATATCCTCAACTTCTTGAGGTGTCTTAGGGCACTGTTCCTTAGACAAGTGAACTCCATGCCTAGAAGGTAAATTACCTTTCTTAGAGTTCTGCATCAAAAATCACACAAGAATCTTGTCGATATACGATGCCTGAGACAGTGCTATGAGTTTGTTCTTATGATCCCTTATAAGTTGGATCCCTAGAACATAACTCGCATTTCCCAAATCTTTCATTTGGAATTGGCTAGCCAAACAACCCTTTACATCTGATAATAGTCCCACATCATTCCCAATTAGTAGGATGTTGTCCATGTATAGGACCAAGAAAACTACCTTTTTGCCAATGATGCGCTTGTAGACACAAGACTCATCGACGTTCTGCTTAAAGCCATAGGTTTTGATCACATCATTGTTAGGATTATGCTCAATAGCAAGAGTGTAATATTGTAATTGACAATCTTTTCATATAAATAAAGTGATTTCTGATTCTGCAAAATCTTATAGCATTTATAATTATAATTGTCAAGGTAAATAATTATAAGGTCAAAAGACTATGAGATATGAAGAATTGTTTGTACATCCGGATATGTATGAGGTAGACACAATTCTTTAGTTAGTCTTGAATAACGTTCACAACTTAAGTTAAAGGTTGGGCACTTCTATCTTGATAAAGTTGTAGAATTCTTTTACTAGCATTTGAGTGGGATCAAATGAGTTATGATGAGTATAAAATCATCGAAAGGTTTTTGAGTAAAAGAATCTAGTGCACTGGGTGCATTGAACTGGATCATAATGAAATACTTTATCTAGAACCGTCACTAGATATAAGTCTTTTCATTATCAGCACAATCAGAGAGTCTTTCTAAATCCTGAGATAAATGATGGACTTACGGTTGCAAGTGTTATCATTTGAGCTATCAATGAGTACGATTATATAGCATAGTCTATCCTCGATAGTTTGGTGGTATTCATTTGTTAATCGATAGAGGACTTCATTTATAGATATGGACATCGTGGCTCCATTTAATAAATGAGAGTATAATATCATCATATGGATTTTTTGAGGTATTGGATATTAAATCTCAACGTTGAGTTTTCAATAATGATTATTGAAGACATGGCTTCTGGACAAGTCAAAATATCCAAGTTCAAAATGTGGTCATATGAGGAAATATGGTAACTTGGAGAGCTATAGGCGGTCTATGAGCTCTTGGCGATTACTGATATTATTCACGAGGATACACCATCTCCTATAAGATTGTCTAGGGTATGAATGAGAAACATCTCCTTATTCTATCTTTATTTAAGAGTTCAATTTTAGCTCTTTAGTGGAATGAGTTAAAATTAATAGATCGGACCTAAGTGAATCATTTGTTGATTGTGATTAGGTTATGTCTATTGAAGCTTAAATTTAGATAGGCCGCCAATATCCCTAATCCACACGTACTTGCATGGATCACTTGATATATTCTACCGGACCAATTTATGGGTCCATCTAGAATTGCATTTAATATATTAAGAATGTAATATGTCTATTATTTATTTAATGGGCTGCACTATTATATTAATATATTAAAAGGAGACATGTAGGCTTGTTTCTTTTAGTAAGAATAAGTCTGGTTCACATGTGGGCTTTTATTTAAAGTCTAATGGATTAAATAAAATAAGAAAAATAATATTGGGCCCATATATATATGGTGTGGGCGGCAAGGCTAAATAAAATAGCCCAAGATATTATTTTGTTTTATTGTTTTGATTAAATGGGAATTAATTAATTATTTAATTAATTAATAGTTTAAATCAAAATCTTTTCCTGATCAATAAATTAAATACTATGTGTTAGATTAGGGTTGGAATTCTTTTAAGTGATAGGAGTCCTAATGTGGTAAGGATTAAGTCCACATACACTCCTTATTATATAAAGAATTCGGCCACCACTAGTCCTACAAGGGTTAGGATTCTTGAATTGATAGGAATTAGGGAAAATGATAATTCCTTTTCAAGTAAGGAAATTAACTAACCCTAGATTTCCTATTCATTGAATTCGGCCAACCCTACTTGGTGAAGGAGAAAATTCGGCCAACCTATAAATATAAGGTTATGAATTTTCGGCCACCAAGAAGAAGCAAAAATAGAGAGAGATTTTTGTTTGTTTTGAAAATAAAAATCCTACTCTATACACATAGATTTTCGGCGAAGAGAGAAAAAGAAAATAAGTTCTCATTCGATAGTGCACTTACAAGCTTTTAACATCAAAAGGTTTTGTGCACACTTTCGATTTAGGGTTACGCGAGTTTCAATCATATTGATTGTGAATTCAAAAGTGATCGGAACTATTTTTTTTGGCTCTTGGTGTTTTACTATTGAAGATCAAGATCAGAAATTCCATACATCCATTCTAAGGTAAGCAATTCAAAGAAAAAAAGGGAGACCACGCTCCTAGGTGATTCACGTTCGTGCTAGGATTGAAGATATTGCGGATTACCATCGACGTAAGTAAATCGGATCACGCGACAAGAGGTATTTAACTCTAACCGTATATTTGAGTTTAATTAATTAAAGGGTTAAGGTTCAAATTTTTAGAAAAATTTTAAACTATAGGAAAATTATTTTTTCGCCTTCCGCTGCGGTTTTAAGCAATTTTTCCCTACAATTGGTATCAGAGCCTGGTTGTACCCTTTAATTAATTAACGTATATATACGTGAATCTATTTCTTTTTATTGTGATTATGCATGTTATAGCAAGAGATGGCACTCTAGGTATTCGGATATATAATTACATGTTGAATGTATGGATTTATATATGTTGTTATAAAGTGAATTGTTATTGCTCAATTTTGGTCCTAGATTTTCCATGTAATTTTTGTTTCGGAATTGTAACAAGAAGGGTGGCCTATTATCGTCACAAGTTCCTTCTTGATAGTTGCTTAATTTTTTTTATGTTGTATAAAATAGTGCAGTTTTTTTTAATGTATTAAAAATACTGCAGTTTTTTTTTAGTGCAGTTTTTTATTTGTAAAAAAATACTGCAGTGGTTAATAAAAAAAAAAAAAAATTACTGCAGTATTTTATTGTGTAAAATAAGCTGTAATATATTCAAGATTCGAAGACTCAAAGATTTGAAGAAATTCGAGCATCTGGAACCCGTCTTGGCACCCGCGCACACCGAGACAACAAGCGCGCACGCAACCAAGCTTGCAGCTACGCTTGTTACGGTGCAGCAGCGCATGACCCTTGCATGGGCTGGCCATGCGGCAGCTCATGCCCTTGCATGGGCTGCTTGGTGATCTTCGGGCGCGCGAGTTACGTGCGAGAGATGGTCGCTTGAAGTCTTGTTCGCCAAGAAAGGAGTTTTTTGTATTCCGTTCAATTGTAATTTACATGCTTTTCTAGGACGGACCAAAATTGTGGCTATTTATTTTTATGTATAAATATTACAATATTTGTTATTGTATGATAACATGTCATATAGAATAGGAGTGTCACTCATATATCTCTTTTGGTATGAACATGCATTGAATGATTTAGGTATCTAATTGGCATCTAGATAACTTGGTAAAATCATTCTTTGGAATTTAATCACACGCCTTAAATAATTGAGTGGGAGAAGGTGTATTAGAACACCTATGGCCTCCAAGGTTAGTTGAGCTTTATTATTTATTGGTAATCCCCCCGAGGGGCGTCTATAAATGGAATTTAGCAAAATACTTCCTTACAAGGATAGACTAGACAATTGACTCAAACGAGATCAACTCCCAGAGGAGGGATTTTCGTGAGAGAAAATTGAGGGTCGATATCTTGGTAACACACTCAATGTAATTTTATTAATATACTCCCGAGAGTTCTTGTTAATAAAATTGCAAGGCTAAAATTGAAAACGCTGGTTGTTATGTTAACAATTAGGTGGGACCTAGTCCAACTAGTAAATGTTGCGAACTACCGAATGAGGCGTAACATTTATGGGTGTTGGATCACCGTTAAATTTTTCACGATTGAGTTATTTAATTAATTCAAGATAAATATTCGAAAGTGCTTTATCATGATTATTTACTTATATATGCTTTTTGTTTTATTCAGAAATCATGACCCCATCACTTATGAACATCCTGAAAGATAACACTTTAACTGGAGATAATTATGTCACATGGAAAAGGAAAATTGGGTTGTTGCTGCAAAGTGAAAAACATAAGTTTGTTCTAACTACTCCTAAACCACCTGCTCCTAATAATGAATCAAGTATTTTGCAAAGAGATGAGTATGAGCAGTGGAAGACCTCAGATGATATGGCCAAATGTTACATTATGGCTACTATCTCCGACGTGTTGCAACAGCAGCATGAAGGAATGGGGTCTGCTGCTGATATTATGATGTCTCTGGAAGAGATGTTTGCTATGAGGTCTAGGACGACTAAGAGAGAGGCAATGACTGCTTTTATGAATCTTAGGATGAAACCTGGACAGGCTGTGAAAGATCACATGATGAAAGTCACAGCACATCTAAATATTGCATAATTAAATGGCGCTGTGATAGATGGTGAGACCAAAATTGACTTGGTTGTCAACTCACTATCAGATTCCTTTGATCAGTTCAAGTTGGACTACACCTTGAACAAAAAGGAATACACCTTGCAGGGCCTGATGCTAGATGTTCAAAGCGTTGAAAAGATCCTTGTGAAAAGCAAAGGTCAAGAGATTCATATGGTTGGTAAAGTTGCTACTGTTAAGACCCGTCAGAAGGTCAAGAAACAACAGAAGAAAAAGCAACTTGGGCCTACCAAGAAGGAGACCAAGAAAGTAACCAAGATCAAAGGGAAATGCTTCATCTGTGGTGAAAATAGGCATTGGAAAAGAAATTGCCCAAAGTCCCAGAACAAGAAGGAAGAAGGTAATATTAATTTTCTTGAAACATGTTTTCCGGCAGATTCTACAGATTCTTGGATTATAGACTCTGGAGCCACTAATCATGTTTGTTATTCCTTACAGGGGTTCCAAGAAAGGAGAAGGCTGAATAAGAACAAAATCAATTTGCGCTTGGGCAACATATCGTTAGTGTCTGCAAGTGCAGTGGGAGATATTAGAGTTATTATAGATTCTAGTAGACATTTAGATTTAATAGACGTTTATTATGTACCTCAATTCAAGAGGAATTTAATTTCAGTTTCTTGTTTAAATAAATTTGGATATTCGGTTACTTTTAATAAAGCTTTTATTATTAGTAAGAATGACAAAATTGTTTGCAAAGGTACATTGGAAAATGGTATATTCTTTTTGCATAGAAATATCTCTCACTCGTTAGACACAGAAATAACGGAACCTAATCATAAAAGAGTAAAATTATCAAAAGATGAAACCTACCTTTGGCATTTATGCCTAGGTCACATAAACCTTAATATGATTAAAAGATTGGTATGTGACAGACCTTTAAGTGACTTAAAGGTTGATGATCTACCAACTTGTGAATCTTGTTTGGAAGGTAAAATGACCAAAAGACCATTCAATACCAAAGGTGCAAGAGCCACTGAATGTTTAGGACTAATACACATTGATGTATGTGGTCCTATGAGCATTCAAGCTAAATGTGGATATGAGTACTTCATCACCTTCACAGATGATTACTCAAGATTTGGTTATGTGTATCTCATGAGACATAAGTCGGATGCTTTTGACATGTTCAAAGCATTCAAAGCTGAAGTAGAAAATCAGCTTGAGAAACGCATAAAAATCTTGAGATCTGATCGTGGTGGAGAATATCTATCTGGTGAGTTTCAGCAATATCTTATTGATAATGGGATAGTTTCTCAGTTTTCTGCACCAGGTACACCTCAACAAAATGGGGTAGCAGAAAGGAGAAATAGAACTCTTTTGAATATGGTTAGGTCTATGTTGAGTTATTCAACACTTCCTATATCTTTTTAGGGATATGCTCTACAAACTGCAATATATATTCTAAACGTGGTACCATCGAAGTCGGTTCCTGGAACACCATATGAGTTGTGGACTGGGCGAAAGCCTAGTTTACAACACATAAGGATATTTGGTTGTCCTGCACATGTGTTAAAAGGAAAGACAGAAAAGATGGAGTCCCGTTCGGAAACATGCATATTTGTGGGGTATCCAAAAGGAACTAAAGGATATTATTTCTATAGTCCTAATGATCTAAAAGTATTTGTTTCAACAAATGCTTCATTTATAGAAAAAGACTATATGAATAATTTTGTGCCCAAAAGTAGAATTGTCCTGAATGATATGTCAGGAGATATAATTCCACAAGAGGTTTCACAACCTAACCCAATGGTAATTTCCACTCCAACACAAAATCAACAACCTACCATTCATCGTCGTAGTGGGAGGGTTAGAATCCAACCTGAAAGATACATCGGTCTAGGAGAATCTGTTGAGAATCTCCCTGACGACGATGATCCCTACACGTACAAGGAAGTAATGGAGGACGTTGATTGTCACCATTGGCAAAAGGCAATGCAATCTGAGATTGAATCCATGTTCGATAACAAAGTCTGGTCCCTTGTAGACTTGCCTAAAGGGATAAAACCCATTGGGTGCAAGTGGGTATACAAGAGGAAAAGAGGTATGGATGGAAATGTGGAAACTTGTAAAGCTAGATTGGTAGCTAAAGGTTACACACATAAAGAAGGTATCGATTACGAGGAAACCTTCTCTCCTGTGGCCATGCTTAAATCCATTAGGATACTCTTATCCATTACAACATCTTTAGATTTAGAGATTTGGCAAATGGACGTCAAGACAGCTTTCCTTAATGGAAGTTTTGACAAAAGCATCTATATGATGCAACTAGAAGGATTCATTGAAAAGGGCCAAATGGAAAAGGTATGCAAGTTGCAGAAATCAATTTATGGATTAAAGCAAGCATCCAGATCCTGGAACATAAGGTTCGACCAATCTGTAAAAGGTTTTGGATTTTTACAGAACCTTGAAGAACCTTGTGTATACAAAAGGATCAAAGGTGACAAGTTGGTTTTCCTTATTCTTTACGTAGATGATATATTACTCATTGGAAACGATGTGGGAGTATTGACATCAGTAAACGAATGGTTAGCAAAACAATTTGATATGAAGGACTTAGGAGAAGCAAGTTTTATTCTAGGTATCCAAGTAATAAGGGATAGAAAGAATAAAACCATTGCACTCTCCCAAGCTTCATACATAGACAAAATCTTGTCTAGGTTTTCCAAGCAAGATTCCAAGAAAGGTATGTTACCTTTTAGGCATGGAATCAAACTTTCTAAGAAACAAGTTCCTAAGAATGAGCATGAAGAGCAATTCATGAGTAGAATTCCATATGCCTCGGCAGTTGGAAGTCTCATGTATGCAATGCTCTGTACTAGATCAGATATTTGTTTTGCTATTGGCATAGTTAGCAGGTTTCAATCGAAACCTGGTCCTGATCACTGGACGGCAGTCAAGCATATTTTCAAGTATCTTAGGAGAACGAAAGATAATATACTTGTATACTCTGGAGGGGATTTAATCCCCGTTGGGTATACAGATTCTGATTTCCAATCGGATTCTGACTCTAGAAAATCCACATCAGGATCTGTGTTTACTCTTGGAGGAGGAGCAGTCATTTGGAGGAGTATCAAGCAATCTTGTATTGCTGACTCCACCATGGAAGCAGAGTGTGTAGCTGCATGCAAAGCTGCCAAGGAGGCTGTTTGGCTTCGCCAATTCTTGATTGACTTAGAAGTAGTTCCTAGCGCGAATAAGCAGATCACTATCTACTGTGACAACAGTGGAGCAGTGGCTAATTCGAAAGAACCAAGAAGTCATAAGAGAGGAAAACACATTGAAAGAAAGTATCATCTTTTAAAGGAGATTGTTCATAGGGGAGACATGACGATTACCAAAATCGCGTCAGCAGAAAATCTAGCAGATTCCTTCACAAAGGCTCTACCTCAGAAGAGTTTTGATGGGCACCTAGAGAACATGGGAATGAGAGATATGACACATTTGCTATAGCGCAAGTGGGAGATTGTTAGGATTATGCTCAATAGCAAGAGTGTAATATTATAATTGACAATCTTTTCATATAATTAAAGTGATTTCTGATTCTGCAAAATCTTATAGCATTTATAATTATAATTGTCAAGGTAAATAATGATTATTGAAGACATGGCTTCTGGACAAGTCAAAATATCCAAGTTCAAAATGTGGTCATATGAGGAAATATGGTAACTTGGAGAGCTATAGGCGGTCTATGAGCTCTTGGCGATTACTGATATTATTCACGAGGATACACCATCTCCTATAAGATTGTCTAGGGTATGAATGAGAAACATCTCCTTATTCTATCTTTATTTAAGAGTTCAATTTTAGCTCTTTAGTGGAATGAGTTAAAATTAATAGATCGGACCTAAGTGAATCATTTGTTGATTGTGATTAGGTTATGTCTATTGAAGCTTAAATTTAGATAGGCCGCCAAGATCCCCAATCCACACGTACTTGCATGGATCACTTGATATATTCTACCGGACCAATTTATGGGTCCATCTAGAATTGCATTTAATATATTAAGAATGTAATATGTCTATTATTTATTTAATGGGCTGCACTATTATATTAATATATTAAAAGGAGACATGTAGGCTTGTTTCTTTTAGTAAGAATAAGTCTGGTTCACATGTGGGCTTTTATTTAAAGTCTAATGGATTAAATAAAATAAGAAAAATAATATTGGGCCCATATATATATGGTGTGGGCGGCAAGGCTAAATAAAATAGCCCAAGATATTATTTTGTTTTATTGTTTTGATTAAATGGGAATTAATTAATTATTTAATTAATTAATAGTTTAAATCAAAATCTTTTCCTGATCAGTAAATTAAATACTATGTGTTGGATTAGGGTTGGAATTCTTTTAAGTGATAGGAGTCCTAATGTGGTAAGGATTAAGTCCACATACACTCCTTATTATACAAAGAATTCGGCCACCACTAGTCCTACAAGGGTTAGGATTCTTGAATTGATAGGAATTAGGGAAAATGATAATTCCTTTTCAAGTGAGGAAATTAACCAACCCTAGATTTCCTATTCAATGAATTCGGCCAACCCTACTTGGTGAAGGAGAAAATTCAGCCAACCTATAAATATAAGGTTATGAATTTTCGGCCACCAAGAAGAAGCAAAAATAGAGAGAGATTTTTGTTTGTTTTGAAAATAAAAATCCTACTCTATACACATAGATTTTCGGCGAAGAGAGAAAAAGAAAATAAGTTCTCATTCGATAGTGCACTTACAAGCTTTTAACATCAAAAGGTTTTATGCACACTTTCGATTTAGTGTTACGCGAGTTTCAATCATATTGATTGTGAATTCAAAAGTGATCGGAACTATTTTTTTTGGCTCTCGGTGTTTTACTATTGAAGATCAAGATCGGAAATTCCATACATCCATTCTAAGGTAAGCAATTCAAAGAAAAAAGGGAGACCACGCTCCTAGGTGATTCACGTACGTGCTAGGATTGAAGATCTTGCGGATTACCATCGACGTAAGTAAATCGGATCACGCGACAAGAGGTATTTAACTCTAATCGTATATTTGAGTTTAATTAATTAAAGGGTTAAGGTTCAAATTTTTAGAAAAATTTTAAACTATACGAAAATTATTTTTTCGCCTTCCGTTGCGGTTTTAAGCAATTTTTCTCTACAATCATCAAACTTGATGTTCCAAGATCTATATGCTTACTTAAGTCCATAGATGGACCTTCGTAACTTGCAAACCTTTTGCTATTGATGTGGAGACACGAATCCCTCTAGTTGTATCATATAGATGCTCTCGTCAAGATTGTCATTCAAGAATGCAGTCTTGAAGTCCATTTGCCAAATTTCATAATCAAAATAGGCAGTAATGGATAAGAGAATCCTAATAGACTTAAACATGGCTACTGGCGAGAATGTCTCTTCATAATCAACCCCCTCTTTCTGGGTATAACCCTTAGCCACTAGCCTTGCTTTAAAGGTCTCTACCTTCCTCTATACTCCTCTATTTCTCTTGTAGATCCACTTACCTCCTATGGGTTTTACCCCATCCGGTAAGTCTACAAGATCCCAGACTGAGTTGAAGTGCATAGACTCCGTCTCGAGATTCATGGCTTTAAGCTATTCCTCTTTATCAGGCTCTTCCATTGCATTATTAAATGTCAATGGATCATCCATACTATCAGCAGAGATAACATCTTGTCCATCAGTCACACCCAAATAGCGTTCAGGCTATCTTACAACCCTCTCACTACGTCTAGTTTGTAGTGTATCCTGATTAGGGACCATCTGTCGCTCAGATGTTTGTGGATCAACAACTCTTTTTGATGAAGCACTAGTCTCACCAGGCTCCAACTCATTCAATACAATCTTAGAATGGGGTTTATGGTCACTAATATAATTGTTCTCAAGAAACGTTGCATTTGTCGATACAAAATACTTTGTTATCTTCGGGACTATAGAAGTGTCCACCTCTGGTCTCCTTGGAGTATCCTACAAACATACAGACCACAAACTTGAAGTCTAGCTTTCTACTTCTCTTCTTCAGCACGTGTGCTGGACACCCCCATACCCGAAAATGTCGCAAACTAGCTTTACACCATTCCACAACTCTATGGGAGTTTTAGGAACAGATTTGGATGGCACTACATTCAAAATTTTTGCCCCTGTTTGTAACGCATATCCCAGAAGAAATTTGGTAATGATGAGAAACTAATCATAGATCTCACCATTTCCATCTGGGTTCTATTTCTCCTCTCCGCTACACCATTTTGCTGAGGTGTACCGGGAGCTGTGAGTTGGGAAACTATCCCATGCTCGACCATAAAGTCTTCAAACTCTTAGTCAAGGTATTCACCTCCATGATCTGATCGTAGTTGATAGTTCTACCTAATTGATTCTCAACTTCAGCTTGGAATTTTTTGAACTTTTCAAATGTTTCCGACTTTCGTTGCATCAAGTAGACATATCCGTATCTTGAGTAGTCATCTGTAAATGTGACATAATACTCATAGCCTCCCCTAGCTCTAACATTCATCAGTCTGCAGTCGTCTGTATGTATGAGTTCTAGTGGCTCTATAGCTCTAAGCTCTTTTCCAATAAAAGGTCTCTTAGTCATCGTACCTTTTAAACAGGATTCGCAGACAGGTAAGGTGCCAACCTTTAACTCACTTAAAAGTCCGCTTTTTACTAGTTTGTCTATTCGGTCAAGGTTGATATGACCAAGCCTTAGATGCTAGAGATACGTGTCATTATCTGGAGAAATCTTATGTCGTTTAGTTTTTGGTTTTTCAACCTTAAACATTTCGGTGTTAAGCAGTGTAGTATGTATTAACGGTCTGAACATATACAAATTGTTTTCATTAATTCCTGAACAAATATTCAGACCATTCTTTACAATAATAACAAACTTATTGTTAAAAGAAACAGAATATGATTGTTCTAACAACTTAGAAACGGAAATCAAATTCCGTGTAAATCCAGGAATATAAAAAACATTGTTGAATAATAAAAAACTATTATTATTACAAAATTGCAATCTTATTGCTCCCACTGTTTTTGCTGACACGACATCCCCCGACCCCTACACGCATTGAGAAGGCTCCCTCCTCTTGCTGTGTCCAAGAATCAGTCCACTACAAAGAAGAACAAACATGGTTAGTGGCCCCCGAATCAACTATCCAGTGTGAAGAATCATCTTCCACCAAACAAGATTCAAGAATAAGTAAACCATATTTACCTTTCTTCTTCTTCTTAGCTACCTCCTCTAGGTACTGAGGACAGTTCCTCTTCAAGTGCCCAACCTTGTCGCAATGGAAACATTTTCCCTTGCCCTAGTCGGTAGAGGCACCCTTCTTTTTGCTCTAGGCTTTTTTTTTTTTCGGGCTTACCCTTCGCCTTCCCAGCAGACCTCTTCCTCTTCTTATTATTGGAGGAAGATGGTTCGGCAATATTTGCCTCACCGGTCTTACTTTTGTTGTCCTTAATTAAGGACTCAAAAGTAGCGAGCTCATTGAGCAACTGTGTGAGACTGAACCTTAACTTGTTCATCCTGCAGTTGCTCTTAAATTGATCGAAACTCTTTGGAAGAGTCGTCAATGTAGGGAAAAATTAACTAAAACTGCAGCGGAAGGCGAAAAGTAGATTTTCGTATAGTTTAAAATTTTTCTAAAGATTTGAACCTTAACCCCTTAATTAATTAAACACAAATATATGGTTAGAGTTAAATACCTTCTTGTCGCGTGATCCGATTGACTTACGTCGATGGTAATCCGTAAGATCTTCAATCCTAGCACGTACGTGAATACCCTAGGAGCGTGGTCTCCCTTTTTTCTTTGACTTGCTTACCTGAGAATTGATGTATGGAACTTCTGATCCTGATCTTCAATCCCAAAACACCAAGAGCCTAGAAAAATAGTTCCGGTCACTTTTGAATTCACAATCAATATGATTGGAACTCACGTAACCCTAAATCGAAAGTGTGCACAAAACCTTTTGATGTTAAAGGCTTGCAAGTGCACTATCGAATGAGAACTTATTTTTCTTTTTCTCTCTTGGCCGAAATTCTATGTGTATTGAGTAAGATTTTTATTTTTCAAAGCAAACAAAAATCTCTCTCACTCGAGCTTCTTAGTGGCCAAAATTTATCACTTTATATTTATAAGGTGACCGAAATTTTTCCTTCTCAAAATAGGGTTGGCCGAATTCTTTGTGTAGGAAATCTAGGGTTGGCCAATTTCCTTACTTGAAAAGGAATTGTGCTTTTCCCTAATTCCTATCAATTTAAGAATCATAACCCTTATAGGACTAGGGTGGCCGAATTCTGTGTGGTATGGAGTGTATGTGGACTTAATCCTTACCACATTAGGACTCCTATCACTTAAAAGAATTCTAACCCTAATCCAACACATAGTATTTTATTGACTGATCAGGAAAAGATTTTGATTTAAACTATTAATTAATTAAATAATTAATTAATTTCCATTTAATCAAAACAATAAAATAAAATAATATCTTAGGCTATTTTATTAGCCTTGCCGCCCACACCATATATATATGGGCCTAATATTATTTTTCTTATTTTATTTAATCCATTAGACTTTAAATAAAAGCCCACATGTGAACCAGACTTATTCTTACTAAAAGAAACAAGCCCACATGTCTCCTTTTAATATATTAATATAATAGAGCAGCCCATTAAACAAATAATAGACATATTATATTCTTAATATATTAAATGCAATTCTAGATGGACCCATAAATTGGTCCGGTAGAATATATCAAGTGATCCATGCAAGTACGTGTGGATTGTGGATCTTGGCGGGCTATCTAAATTTAAGCTTCAATAGACACAACCTAATCACAATCAACAAATGATTCACTTAGGTCCGATCTATTAATTTTAACTCATTCCACTAAAGAGTTAAAATTGAACTCTTAAATAAAGATAGAACAAGGAGATGTTTCTCATTCATACCCTAGACAATCTTATAGGAGATGGTGTATCCTCGTGAATAATATCAGTAATCGCCAAGAGCTCATAGACCGCCTATAGCTCTCCAAGTTACCATATTTCCTCATATGACCACATTTTGAACTTGGATATTTTGACTTGTCCAGAAGCTATGTCTTCAATAATCATTATTGAAAACTCAACGTTGAGATTTAATATCCAATACCTCAAAACATCCATATGATGATATTATACTCTCATTTAATAAATGGAGCCACGATGTCCATATCTATTAATGAAGTCCTCTATCGATTAACAAATGAATACCACCAAACTATCGAGGATAGACTATGCTATATAATCGTACTCATTGATAGCTCAAATGATAACACTTGCAACCATAAGTCCATCATTTATCTCAGGATTAAGATCGACTCTCCGATTGTCCTAATAATGAAAAGACTTATATCTAGTGACGGTTCTAGATAAAGTATTTCATTCTGATCCTGTTCAATGCACCCAGTGCACTAGATTCTTTTACTCGAAAACCTTTCGATGATTTTAGACTCATCATAACTCATTTGATCCCACTCAAATGCTAGTAAAAGAATTCTACAACTTTATCAAGATAGAGGTGCCCAACCTTTAACTTAAGTTGTGAACGTTATTCAAGACTAACTAAAGAATTGTGTCTACCTCACACATATCCGGATGTATGAACAATTCTTCATATCTTATAGTCTTTTGACCTTATGCAATTCCATACTGCTGGTTGTGTCTCACAGATCTTCTTCATTGCTTTCTTTGCGACTTGAATCTGTGACTTGGACGTCGCAGTCTATTCTCGCAGTTTCTTCTAATGATGTTCCGCGTGATGAGTTTGCGACCTCTTGCTCACAGTAAGTACTCGTAATCTTTTCTGGGACTGAACTGCTAGATGAAACTCGCAGTTGTATCTTGCATTGAACTCTACCTTTGCTCTGCTGCCTGGATCTACGAGTTGTATTTCGCAGAGTTAGCTCACAGTTTCGTTCTGCTAGGTCAATCTTGCAGCTCTTTATGGCAGGGTCTTCTGGACATAATCTACGACTTGGATCTGCGAGGTGTAACTCGCAAATTGCTCCAGAGATATAATTTTAACTTCTATTTCTCCTAAAATCTTCATCAAGTCCGAAAATTCACCTGAATAACATAAATATCTACAAAGGACTCAAAGAGATAATTAAAACATACAAATTTCCCATAAACAGACACATAAGAGGTGAATTATATGCTCAAAATATATACAAATTTAGAGCGATTAGCTCTCTGCTAAGTCAAAGAAAATTTTGAAAGCCATCATGGCTCGATTCTATGTCAACACGAGGTACCCTACCTCGGATGCCTTTGAGGCAGGAAGAGTGGACCTCTACCTACATGTCTCCAATGCTTCCCCAGGTAAACAACATTCCTTACCTTATCTCAATAGCATTTCTTCATTGATTCTGTAGATGCGAACTCTTGTTGTCTTGGTAGTCTCTGCAGTGCCTCCATCGCCTTTAAAGGAGGAGCTCAACCAGGCTGGTGGTCAGCATGATTCCCCACCGGCTTCCCCTATCAGGCCTCTATCTCCTCTAATCCTGTTGTAGGGGCTGGTACCTCCGTTGGGTCTAGCAGGCGCGTATTGATCACAGCCACGGTACCCGAGGTATCTCTTCCACCTCCTTTTGATTCAGTTAGATCACCTATGGCGGGCCTTGCAGCTAGAATGGCTAGGGTTAGGGGTACTTCTGGCCAGGTGCAAGGTCAGACGCCTATTGTCCCTATTACTGCTACCGTTGTTGTCACTCAACCAGTCCCCTCTCCTCCTCCTGCTATAGTGACTGAGCAGCCTACCAAGAGGGGTCAATACTCTGTCACCGTCGCTCAAGCTGCTCCTTGAGATCGGTCTCGATCCCGGTTAAGGGATAACAGCCAAGACGAGGTCTTGGCTAGGTTCGCCGCTTCCTGCCCAAGTGGGAGTCTAGAAACCATGACCTCCATACCTACCGATCTTTTGATCTCCAATGGGTATGCTCTCCTAGCTGAGGTAAGTTGCTTTAATCTGCCCCCTTTTGTTTATTTTATGAGCTCCATACATCCTAGTGAGGACTAACATGTATTGTGCATCTGGTAGGCCTTCAAATTTAATGTGGCGATGAGCCATCAAGTCAGCTCCCTCTGGAAGCAGGTTAAAGAAGCTACCACTGAACTAGAGAAGACTAATGAGGAGCTAGCCAAAGCTGCCCGTGGCGTGGTTGTTCTGCACCAGTCCTTGGAGGAAGCTGAGAGGGTAGCGGATAAGGCGAAGATAGATAATAAGCCAATGCAGCACGCTTTGGGCAAGGAGCAGCTCAGGTCTATGAGCCGCAAAACCAAAAGGGAAGCCATGAAGGTATGAGCAGCGAAGCTAGAGGTTCAAACTCTACGCGCTAGCATGGCTGGCCTGGAGGCTCAGGTGGATACCTCCTTTGGGGATGTCATTCCTTCATTTGACATGAGCGTCATTGATGGGTGAAACAGGGAGGAGATCATGGCTAGAGCTGCTGAGCTAGCTAGGATTGCTCCGTCTGATGAGGCTGGTTCATCTCTGGTTGCTGGGGCAGGCGAAAGAGTGGATGATGAAGATCAACGACCACGCTGTGTTGGGACATATCCCAGTTTGAAGATTCCTGATGTTGTAGCAGTCCAAGTTAGAGGTGGAGCTCTCTACCCGTCTACTTCTCCATCTGGATCTGTCAGGGAAGTCGAGGTCCAGCCTGCTTCTTAGGAGGGAGATTTTGACATGCCTCCCCCATTTCTGGTTTTGTGGAGGGGATAAAGGACCATGCTATTCTCATTATGGGGGTGGAGGAGCAAGCTAACTTGGTGGCAATAGAGGAGCTCCATGCCGGTTTATCTCAGGTAGAGGTCCCAGCCGAGATAGGTGCCCAGGTAGCATATCAGGCCTTAGTTGGTCCATAAGATGGTGATTTAGCAGGAGCTGCAGAAGAGCTGGCTAACCAAAGCCAAATGGATGCATGATCCAATTTGTCCTTTTAATAGTTATCTTTCAGTTTATTTCTTTCATATATATATATATATATATATTTATATGGATGTAGGCCGTGAAAGGGGGATGGGCTCCCTAGTTTGATCAATGAAGCATTCTTTCTCTTTTTCCTCTATTGTATATGTCTGGCCAACCATCATCGTCACCCCCTGGATTGAATTCCATTGCATGCTTCTAATTCCGATATATCATAACTCTGAGAAATAGTCCTTAGCTAAAACTTGACTTAACCAACACCTGGTAAAATGAGGAAGGTTGAAAATCTGATAAAAACAAGTATACAGCACGATAGGTGACTGGTACCAGGTTACCAGGGTACTTAGTCAATAAGTCTCAGAGCGTATTTCTAAGATATGTCATCAGCACTGATCATTCCATCTAGGAGGATCGAGGTACCAAGCGTTCCTTTTCCGGGAACTGATGGGAAGATTTTTACCGTTAGAAAACCGTCCATCAAAACAATTTATAAAACCTATGCGATGCATTCACAAGTAGAAATACAAGTAAAATGGTAAGCACGGGTGTCGTCCACTGAGATCGGGGTAGCGGTGATAAGATTAGGATTAATATAACTAGTATGCATAAAAGTAAAGTGATGGTGAATGAAAATACAATAGAAACTAAACTATGAAAGCAAATAAAATGGGATGACAATGGAGTGATGAATGAATGATGATGGAACTACGGAGTTGATAGACTCGTAAGTGAATATTGGGGCAATTGCAACAAACTCTCAATTAAGCACGTATTGACAAATGTAACCAACCTAGGGTGTATAGTGTTGGCATATATCTCTAGTAAGAGGTCAACCTAGGGTGTATAGCGAAGACCTCCTACTAGCGATTACTCCCTCCTAAGCAACCAACAATGGCTAGTTACTCAATCGGGACTTGTTCCATGAATGCTCATCTATCTAGCTATGGCTCAACCTATTACTAATATGGCCATCCTAAGGTGTATAGTGATGGCTTCCAATTCCCTCACATGTGGCCGACCTAGGATGTATAGTGAAGGCCACTCGTTCGAGATTGGATGAGGTTCGAGGTTATCAACCGAATTCTACTCGAAGGTTAGTTCTCGTAAAATCACTAAAGTAGCCAACCTAGGGTGTATAGTGGAGGCTTCTAATTCTCACACAAGTGGCTAACCTAGGGTGTGTAGTGAAAACCACTAATTCAAGATTAGATTAAGGGCATGGTTATAGAGCCGGATTTCCGAAAATCCTTCCATTCAATGGAGCATTAGACAACCTAATTGCCTACTCAAGTAATCCAAATCAATCATGCAAAAAAGGTGTATCCAAGCAAATCAATTCAAGAAATGGAATAAAACATAGAGATAGAATAAATATAACACATAGAATTTATTTACAAACCCCAAGTATCCATCAAACAAATAACATCAACCCCATAGTGGGGTATTTCAGCTACTCATGTTCTATTACAAACCAATAAACTAAGAGAGAGTGTAAAGAGAAAACCCTTGAAGATTGATCTCCTTCCTTGAAGCTTGAATCCAAGTCTCCTAGTTGCCTTTGATTGAGTAGAGATTGTTTGTATGATATGGAGATGTGTTTCTAGCTTAGACTACAAGTGTTGGGAGAGATGGGAGTCTTTTTGGTTCGTTCCCATGCTTTTCTATTTATAGGGGATGGAAAAATAGGTCAATGAAGCTTGAAAACAGAAGCTATCGCGCGCAGAGTGCGGGTGGAGTGCAGGTGAATTACCCGCACTGTACCCGCACTGTATGGGTTGTCTTCACCTTCAGTTCTCGGATCTGGGAAATAGTGCAAGTGGAGTGCGGTTGGATTACCCGCAGTTGACTCGCACTTGACCCGCACTTGATTCGCCCTTCACTCGCACTTTACTGTCAGGTGCAAAATCCACTCCTCTGTCTTGAGTAATAGTGCGAGTGGAGTGCGGTTGGATGACCCGCAGTGTACCCGCACTCTAATGTCTGGTGCAAATCAGGTTCTCTGGTTTGGCAACAGTGCGGGTGAAATGCGGTTGGATGACCCGTACTGTACCCGTACTTTAACATCTTCTCCTGTATCAGGTCCCAGCTATGAGCATGAGTGCGGTTGCGACCCGTACTTGACCTGCACTTGACCCGCACTGTAGAGCTGCTTATGATCCTTTGTCTTCCCTTTTGCCCCTTTTTTGTCGGAACCACCGCAAAACGCTTCTAACACTAGAATTACATCTATTGCCTACAATTAGCACCAACGAGCCTTTTAGACATAAAATATACAGAAAATACATACAAGAACGAGACAAAGGAATTGGAATGAGGGCCGAAATATACAGCAATTTAGGCACGATCAAACACCCCTAAACCTAAACCTTTGCTCGTCCTCGAGCAAACATAATCTAAAACAAATAAGACAAACTAAAAATGACTCGAACTAAAAACTTTCCTAGACACAAAGAAAAACTTGCTGCAGAACCAACTAGCAGAGAGATACGCAAAAGCAAATGGGAGTGAGGAATGAGCATATGCAAAATGTTCTAAACAACTCGAAGGCACCCCAAGGGAAACTGGCACAACATGAATCCAACACTTAAAATGCCCTCGCCTCAGAAACTATTCACTCTCACACCTCGAGCATAATTCGGTTGGACGCTAGGTTCTTACATGGATTCTCTCTTATATTTCCTCTCAGAACCTAGGTTCACACTCATGCAACATGTATGCCAATGAATTTATGTAACTGAATCAACTTAGTTGCATACATTTAGTGTAGAATAAATGTTGTTTTCAGTGAGTGAGTACGTGTCGTAAACGTGGAAAGAGCATTCATTAACTAATATTCCCAATCTAGACGTCCCCTAAGATCAACTAGGTCTTTTCCATTTGGTTGTAACGTGGCCACGGTGAATGGTGACTAGAAGAATGAGAAATTTAGGCACAATCACTAATCCACCAAGTTAAGGCAGTACATTCTACACTTAAGCATTTAATTTCTCGTGCAACTCCACTTTTAAATACAATATGGCGTCAAGGCATACAATTAGACTCTACGTGCAATCTTTAACTACTCATGTTACCCATTTGAGTAGCATTTACAATTTACACAAGGCATTTGAAGCATATCTTTTGTTACTTTTTGCTTCTTTTCTTTTCTTTTCTTTTCATGTCTTTTTACTATGCACATTTTCACAACTCATTACTCTTGCCTAGGTACACGCCATTTATCAAATTAAAGCACAACCTTACATTCCTAAGCCTCAACAAGATCAATTAAGAGAGAGTTGGCTAAGTGTTTAGGTTGCTTGGGTTATGGATAACGTGGGTGTAGAATGGAAAAGTCTATATGTGTTTGGCTTCAAAATTGGCTTGGGAGCACACATATTATAGGAATGGGAAGTATTTAGGCTTTCTTTTGGAGTGGCTAAAACACACATTGCCTAATATCACTTCAAAGGATCAATCTACCAAGGGAATAAAAGTTTCCGTCAAGCAGTCCACATATATGATGCATGTTCAATGACAAATGATGATTTTTGATGTAGTGAGACTATGCATGGTGTTTGAATAGTGTTTACAGATTTGAAAAACATTTTCCCTCAAATATACACGCTTTTGGCTTGTGTTTGTGATCTCACAAGGGAAATATCCACTATTAGAACAAGGCGCTTGAGCACCGAGTTCCCTAAACTTGGACACTAGAAGATGAGACTAGCCCATGAAGTGCAAGTGAGACCCCTAAAGTGACTAAGAGTTATTGAATAAGCACACTAAGCATACACACATTCGCCATAAACACTATGCTCCAGGTCTCTCACCAAGCCTAAATAAGCTCAAAATTTTGGCTAAGCAGCAACTTTTTCGAAAATAAGACACAAAAATGACTCAAGACACAAAAGACGACTCAAAAAGGCGTCTACACCCCTAAACCAAAACCCAACATTGTCCTCAATGTTGAAGACAAGAGAATCCGGTCTAGCGGCATGCACCTAACATGACTCAAACAAACCTAGGCACTAATCAACCACAATCAATGCCCCAGGAAAATAAAAGTGACTCAAACAAGGCTCACAAAATAAATGCAATTCATAATATATCATTGAAGCACAAGTCAAGCTTAACATCATGCATTCTATCAAAATTGACAGAATGGGGCATGAACAACCCCCAAACCGAATTAAAAAATATAAAGCACATGCATTCATACTTGCACAAGAGCCTCCGGCTCTTTCATCCACAAATATAATCAATAAATTCAATGTGCAAATATCCACAAAATATAGCATTCTAACAAAACTATCCCTACATCACAATTTATTGAATTTAAACAACATAAAACATAAAACTAACTACATGCATCAAAATTATTCAATGGGATGCATTCATGGAGAGGCTAGGGTCCTCTAAGGGTGGTTTGACCAAGTTAGGAAATTCTCTATTTTTAACTACCTAAATAAATTTAGGTGACTTCATTATCTTTTCCTTTTTTATGTTTCTATATAACTGCACTTGGTCTTTCCTTACCCATATTTGCTTGACCCTAGGTGGACTCCATCTATTCCTAGGACCTCTAGTTTTCCTATGTTGATTTGGCTTGTAATTTTTAGCCTTAAAATGCTCTATCCTAGAACATGCATAGCAAAAGATATTAGAGTTAGAGGAACTCCCCTTTGATGCATGGTCTTGAGGATGTTTGATTTGTTTCACTTGTAAAGCCTTGACCTCCTCCTACTTTTTGCTTAGTGCTACCTTTACTTCCTCTAAGGCATTGGCTTTTTAATCAACCTCCATTTGCATCTTCATTGACTTGTGAGCTATCTCATCTTCAAAATATTTTGATAGCCTCACTAAGTACTCCAAATCCTTCGATGCGGTACTCTTTTCGGCTTCAAATCTCTCAATTCGTTCTTCCAATTCTTTGTTCTTGTCGGAGACTTCGCCATTTGTCTTCTTGAGAGTACCATTCTCAACCCTGAGCATCTTCACTTCATCTAATAGTTTCTTGTTCAACTCTTGGAGATTACTCGCCTTTTCCATTCCCAAGGCTTCTCACTTTTGAAGTGCTTCGTTCTCTTCCTTCAACACACCCCTTTCCAACACTAGCTATGTGCTCACGCTCATAAGCTCTTGGTTCATCTTGATCATCCTGTCCATCTCGTCCATTCTCTTGCTTTGCTCCACTTCAAATTCTATTCGGAGCTTATACATGTCTTCTTTTGAGAAATTGGAGGAATCCACCGGTTTGGTTGCTTTAACTTGGAAACAACTCTGATTTACCGGGGTGGACTGCTGGGCGGATTCGAGCATTTTGGTGGTTTTCTCTTCTATGAAGGCTTGAGTCTCTTGTTGAGAAGCTATCATCTGCTCAGTCTCCCGCACATGATTCTTCATGAAATTTCTTAGTTGATCTTCAACGGAATTTGACTGGAATGACGAGATGTAGGCATTCTCGTTAGGCTCGTAGCTTGACCCTAGAATTTTGCCAAAAAGAATCCGTAGAGTCCTGAAACAAACAAAAAACAAAAACTACCAAAGCAATAAAAAGAAACTAACAAAACTAAAAACAACTAATAAACTAATAGTATTAAAACTAATCTCATCACTACTACACACACCGATCCCCGGCAACGGCGCCATTTGATGGGAAGATTTCTGCCGTTAGAAAACTGTCCGTCAAAACAATTTATAAAACCTATGCGATGCGTTCACAAGTAAAAATACAAGTAAAGCGGTAAGCATGGGTGTCGTCCACTGAGATCGGGGTAGCGGTGATAAGATTAGGATTAATATAACTAGTATGTATAAAAGTGAAGTGATGGTGAATGAAAATACAATAGAAACTAAACTATGAAAGCAAATAAAATGGGATGACAATGGAGTGATGAATGAATGATGATGGAACTACCGAGTTGATGGACTCGTAAGTGAATATTGGGGCAATTGCAACAAACTCTCAATTAAGCACGTATTGGCAAATGTAACCAACCTAGGGTGTATAGTGTTGGTATATATCTCTAGCAAGAGGTCAACCTAGGGTGTATAGCGAAGACCTCCTACTAGCGATTAATCCCTCCTAAGTAACCAATAATGGCTAGTTACTCAATCGGGACTTGTTTCATGAATGCTCATCTATCTAGCTATGGCTCAATCTATTACTAATGTAGTCATCTTAGGGTGTATAGTGACGGCTTCCAATTCCGTCACATGTGGCCGACCTAGGATGTATAGTGAAGGCCACCCGTTTGAGATTGGATGAGGTTCGAGGTTATCAACCGAATTCTACTCGAAGGTTAGTTCTCATAAAATCACTAAAGTAGCCAACCTAGGGTGTATAATGGAGGCTTCTAATTCTCTCACAAGTGGCTAACCTAGGGTGTATAGTGAAAACCACTAATTCAAGATTAGATTAAGGGCAAGGTTGTATAGCCGGATTTCTTGAAATCCTCTCATTCAATGGAGCATTAGAAAACCTAATTGCCTACTCAAGTAATCCAAACCAATCATGCAAGGAGGGTGTATCCAAGCAAATCAATAATGGAAATCAATTCAAGCAATGGAATAAAACATAGAGATAGAATAAATATAATACATAGAATTTATTTACAAACCCCAAGTATCCATCAAACAAATAACATCAACCCCATAGTGAGGTATTTTAGCTACTCATGTTCTATTACAAACCAATAAACTAAGAGAGAGTGTAAAGAGAAAACCCTTGAAGATTGATCTCCTTCCTTGAAGCTTGAATCCAAGTCTCCTAGTTGCCTTTGATTGAGTAGAGATGGTTTGGATGATATGGAGATGTGTTTCTAGCTTAGACTACTAAGTGTTGGGAGAGATGGGAGTCGTTTTGGTTCGTTCCCATGCTTTTCTATTTATAGGGGATGGAAAAATAGGTCAATGAAGCTTGAAAACAGAAGCTGTCGCGCGCAGAGTGCGGGTGGAGTGTAGGTGAATTACCCATATTGTACCTATACTGTATGGGTTATCTTCGCCTTCAGTTCTCGGATTTGGGAAATAGTGCAGGTGGAGTGCGGTTGGATTTCCCGCACTTGACTCGCACTTGACCCGCACTTGATTCGCATTTCACTCGCACTTTACTGTCAGGTGCAAAATCCACTCCTCTGTCTTGAGCAATAGTGCGGGTGGAGTGCGGTTGGATAGCCCACACTGTACCCGCACTCTGATGTCTGGTGCAAATTAGCTTCTCTGGTTTGGCAACAGTGTAGGTGAAGTGCGGTTGGATGACCCGCACTATACCCGCACTATACCCGCACTTTAACATCTTCTCCTGTATCAGGTCTCGGCTATGAGCATGAGTACGGTTGGAGTGCGGTTGGAGTGCGGTTGCGACCCGCACTTGACCTGCACTTGACCCATACTGTAGAGCTGCTTATGATCCTTTGTCTTTCCTTTTGCCTCTTTTCTGTCGGAACCACCGTAAAATGCTTCTAACACCAGAATTACATCTATTGCCTGCAATTAGCACCAACGAGCCTTTTAGACATAAAATATACAGAAAATAAACACAAGAACGAGACAAAGAAATAGAAATGAGGGCCGAAATATACAATAATTTAGGCACGATCAGGAACCCTAGCACTTAGGCGAAAGTCTATGTCGAATACCGGTACCTAGCCTTCCTATTTCAAGGAATCTCAGTACTTAGTCGATAATACTGACGAATCGTGGTACCTAGCCTTCCATTTTTCAGGAACCTGGGTACTTTGACGATAATACTAGCGAATCATGGTACCTAGCCTTCCATTTTTCAGGAACCTCGGAACCTATGCCATCCAGATCCTTCCTGGCGGAGGTGGTACTCGACCAAGGCAATAGGCAACCAGGGCCACAACTTCAGGAACTTGGTATGGCAGGCAACTATGCTTTTATGATCCAGACCCTTCTTGGCGAGGGGTGGTGCTCGGCAAAGGTCTTGATTTGGCGGGCAACTATGCTCTCACTAACCCGACCCTTCTTAGCGGGGGGTGGTGCCCGACCAAGGTCTTGATCTGGCAGGCAACTATGCTCTTACGAACCAGATCCTTCCTAACGGGGGGTGGTGCCCGGCCAAGGCATCAGGAGTGCCATGTGGCTCTCCTGGTCCCGGTCATAGGCGAATTTACATGGAGAATACTGATGATAGAATGTAAACAAGTGCAGATGGAGAAAAAAAGAGATCCTTCTTTATTGATAGATCAAATGGCAGTACAAATATTTATGAGGTACAAGAATTTGCTAGTACCTATCTAGAGTGGTACCGGTCAATTTTTATTTTAGATCTCGACTCATTTACAGATAGAACCTTTTTAGGTGATCTGCATTCCATGTGTGGTCAATAGGACGACCCTCAATATCTTCCAACTTGTAAACTTTGCCTCGGATTACCATCCTGATCAGATAGGGACCTTCCCTGTTTGGTGCTAGTACCCCATCCGACCTCTTGCGCGTGTTTTGGGTTACTTTTCTGAGGACCAGGTCTCATTCTTTGAAGTTTCAGTTCCTCACTTTCCTATTAAAGTATCTGGCAATCCGGTTCTGGTAGACTGCTACCCTTTCCGCAATCCTATCTTGTTTTTCTTCCAAGAGGTCTAAATTTTCTCTCAGCTTGTCTTCGTTGCCTTCCGGCTCAAAATGCTGGACCCTGAAGGAGGTAAGTTTATGCTCGATAGGAAGGACAACTTCTACTCCGAAAGCCAATGAATATGGGGTTTCTCTAGTAGCAGTTCTTTTGGTAGTGCAGTAGGCCCATAGTACATCTTTGAGCTCTTCTGCCTATCTACCCTTCTTCTGTTGGAGTTTCTTCTGTAGGAGTCTCTTGGTGGTCTTGTTCTTGGCTCTACCAGCCATTAGTCTGAGGATGTGCCACTGATGCAAAACGAAGCTCGATTCCTAGGTTCTCGCAGAAATCTCTAAATCTAGCATTATCAAACTGTTTACCCAGATCCATGATAATGACCATCAGGGTACCGAACAGAAAGACCACGTTCTTCTTGATGAATTCAGTTTTGTTTGCCTCTGTGATCTCGGAGAGAGGTTCCGCTTCCACCCACTTGGTAAAATAGTCGATGGCCACTATGGCCTGTGTTAACCAAAAAATCCACTTAGGGAGCGAAATTCCAATTAACACCCTCGTCCGCTACTGGTAGGTGGTAGCGAGGTAGGTACCTTCGGTACCGAGGTTCCTTTTAAAACTGGAGATTAATATGAATAAATGCAAAGGAACTAGAAGGATATGAAAAATACTATTTTATTCAAGATTTGCTATATCGATGTTACAACACACTCTTTACTCTTTTTTTTACACAGGATGTTGGTGGAGAATACGTTTAAGTCGATAAGTGGCTATTGTCCTCCCAGTTATTGTCTCAAACTCTCACTGGCTTCCAAGAATTCAGAAGAAGATTCTTTGGGGTTAAATGTCTCTTTTTTTGGTGATCAGAAAAATCCCTCTCTCTTTATCCTTCATAGCCGAATATATTGACCTCTAACATCCCTCAGAATCTGGTTGTATTAATGACGATTATTTGGAGTCCTTTTTTAGGTGTTTAGTGAGGCTAAAGGCGTGGGATTTGATCCCATTTAATCACTGTCGTATTTAAACTCTAATTTAGTTGACCGTTTGGTCTCATTTATGGCGCTTTAAATGGCGAAGGAGTCAACTTTCCCTACTTACGTTGCTTGGAGGGATATACTGGCTTACTGGCATGATGCTTGTTCTATCATGCTGGTGACTTCGTGGTGATATTTGTCTTGCTGGGCAGGTAGGATGCCTGTATTGGTTTGACTTTTGGGCTGATGTCGAGGTGTTTTGGGATGCTTGGTACACGTCGTGGTACCGGGGTACCAGGTACCTACGAGGTACTAGGTACTTAATATCGTGATACCCTCTCCATCAGGTGTCAGAGTAGATGCACAACGTGGTACCTATTCTTCCTGGTTCGTATCTCTGAGGCTTTATCTAGGTAGATAGGTAGTCGAGGTTTTGACCTTACCAAGTATTGGTTCAATCAAGGTCATGGTACCGATCCCGCCAAGTACCTGGGAGCTGGAATTGGTCCCTACCAAGTAGTTACTTGTTGGAGAATTCTCCTTTGCTCCCTTGTCAAAAATATCTGTTAACAGAAGTCCCCCTGACTTGAACACCAGTATCAGGTTAGGGTTGGAGTCAGGTGTTAACAAGGTTTTTTCTACAGGGGTCCAAAGAAGAATTTTCCACTAAGTAACCACCTGGTAGGGACCATTCCCAGCTCCCAGGTACCCAGCTGGATCGATACCGCGACCTTGGAAAAATCGATACCTAGTACGGCCAGAACCTCGACTGCCTGTCTACCTAGATGAGGCACCAGAAATACGAACCATGAAGAGCAGGTACATCTACTTTGACACCTGGTGATGCTGGTACCACGATACCATGCACCCAGTACCTTGCATATACCCGGTGCTTCCTACCTGGCACCTAGGTACCGCGACACGTATCCAGAACCCCAGGGTACCTCAACATCTACCTGGTGCCCGAATACCTCGATATCTGCCTGGTACCCAGTACCTTAACTGTAGGGAAAAATTGCTTAAAACCGCAGCGGAAGGCGAAAAATAATTTTCGTATAGTTTAAAATTTTTCTAAAGATTTGAACCTTAACCCTTTAATTAATTAAACTCAAATATCCGGTCACTTTTGAATTCACAATCAATATGATTGAAACTCGCGTAACCCTAAATCGAAAGTGTGCACAAAACCTTTTGAGGTTAAAGGCTTGTAAGTGCACTATCGAATGAGAACTTATTTTCTTTTTCTCTCTTGGCCGAAAATCTATATGTATAGAGTAGGATTTTTTATTTTCAAAACAAACAAAAATCTCTTTCTATTTTGCTTCTATGGTGACCGAAAATTCATAACCTTATATTTATAGGTTGGCCGAATTTTCTCCTTCACCAAGTAGGGTTGGCCGAATTCATTGAATAGGAAATCTAGAGTTGGTTAATTTCCTTACTTGAAAAGGAATTGTCCTTTTTCCTAATTCCTATCAATTCAAGAATCCTAACCCTTGTAGGACTAGTGGTGGCCGAATTCTTTGTATAATAAGGAGTGTATGTGGACTTAATCCTTACCACATTAGGACTCCTATCACTTAAAGGAATTTCAACCCTAATCCAACACATAGTATTTAATTTACTGATCAGGAAAAGATTTTGATTTAAACTATTAATTAATTAAATAATTAATTAATTCCCATTTAATCAAAACAATAAAATAAAATAATATCTTGGACTATTTTATTTAGCCTTGCCGCCCACAACATGTATATATGGGCCCAATATTATTTTTCTTATTTTATTTAATCCATTAGACTTTAAATAAAAGCCCACATGTGAACCAGACTTATTCTTACTAAAAGAAACAAGCCTACATGTCTCCTTTTAATATATTAATATAATAGTGCATCCCATTAAATAAATAATAGACATATTATATTCTTAATATATTAAATGCAATTCTAGATGGACCCATAAATTGGTCCAGTAGAATATATCAAGTGATCCATGCAAGTACATGTGGATTGTGGATCTTGGCGGGCTATCTAAATTTAAGCTTCAATAGACATAACCTAATCACAATCAACAAATGATTCACTTAGGTCCGATCTATTAATTTTAACTCATTCCACTAAAGAGCTAAAATTGAACTTTTAAATAAAGATGGAATAAAGAGATGTTTCTCATTCATACCCTAGACAATCTAGATAAAGTATTTCATTGTGATCCAGTTCAATGCACCCAGTGCACTAGATTCTTTTACTCGAAAACCTTTCGATGATTTTAGACTCATCATAACTCATTTGATTCCACTCAAATGCTAGTAAAAGAATTCTACAACTTTATCAAGATAGAGGTGCCCAACCTTTAACTTAAGTTGTGAACGTTATTCAAGACTAACTAAAGAATTAGTGTCTACCTCATACATATCCGGATGTACAAACAATTCTTCATATCTCATAGTCTTTTGACCTTATGATTATTTACATTGACAATTATAATTATAAATGCTATAAGATTTTGCAGAATCAGAAATCACTTTATTTATATGAAAAGATTGTCAATTACAATATTACACTCTTGCTATTGAGCATAATCCTAACATTAACATCAACCCGGAATCCACCATAGACAGGTATCCTACTCGCCGAGCAGGAAGAATGTCGCCACGAAGCCGCTAGCATGCTAGAACAAGCGCCACACTAGCGAGAAGGGAGTGGTACACCAGAGTACCTCGCCTGAAGGGAAGAAGCATGCAACACCATCTGACCTCATTAATGGCCATTGATAACTCCATTAATGAGGGAATCAGTCAACTCAATTAATGGCTATTCACAACTCTATTAATGAAGGAAGCAGTCAACTCCACTAATGGCCATTCATAACGCCATTATTGAGGGAAGCAGTCAACTCTATTAATTGAGATAATTAGCCCAATTAATGAGAAGATTAGTCAACTCTTTAATGGCCATTCACAACGCCATTAACGAGGGAATTAGTCAACTCTATTAATGGAGATAATCAGCCCCATTAATGAGAAGATCAGTCAACTCTTTAATGACCATTCCCAAAGCCATTAATGAGAGAATATTCAACTCCATTAATGCCAAGTCAACATTTCTTTGATGGCGAATTAATTAGTGGAATGGGCAACAAGAATAAGAACATATAAATATGACCAAGTTCTCTCAAAGAAGGGGGTTCGAACAAGAAACACAGTTCACCAGCTTTGGTTCAGACTTTGGTCACCAACTCTCTCGAGTTTCTCCATCTCAAGGGTTCAGACACTTTCTCCAGTCGACTCCCCAACATTTTTTCGATCGAACATTCTCCATTAGCTTATGAACATCCTTCAGTATCTCCATACATCCAAGGTATCTCCTCTCCGATCCCAGATTTGGCCCACTTCTCCACCAGAAATACATTCACCATCATCTAAATAGAGTTTTCACCATCATGGTATAGAAAAACACTTACTTATCGCCTATAACACGAGTTCGCCATTGCCTAGAGTGTAAAAGGAACCCTGCCTGAATTCCCTCTACACCACCATTGTATCGTCTACTATGCATGTCAATTTTTGCCATGAATGTACCGGTACCAAATGGTACCCCTCCAACTGTGACCTATCAGGACTCAGTTTGTATTAATGTAAGCTCTCCGGGGTACCTCTCGAGATATATAAATATAAAGAAGAGTCTTTCACCTTCTTATGGATACTGCCTGGGGGATTTTCAACATGTGATCAATCGTGATGCTTTTTCCCCATAGGTCAGTCCACCTCTACCAAAAGAGTTATCATTTTCCCATCTATCTCTTCATTACGCATATATGTGAGCTAGTCATTGACCCCGCTGGTCTTAGCTTTCATGTACCCCTCCTTGCACATTATCTTGGTCGGGGAATTATGGAGGGCACCTAGAAAGGTGACCAGGTACCAGATCAGATACCAGGTCCGGGTACCAGCCTACTACACCAGATAGGCGGGATGATTATTCTCCTGCTTACCTTACCTCTCTCGAGGTATCCACCCCGTCCGAGGACGAGAACCACTGTACGAAGTACCTACCCCCCGCTACGACCTCCAGGGTAGCAGGTTGAGCGTGTTAACTGAAATTTTACTCCCCAAGTGGATTTTTCCGTTAACACTTTTTGGCGCCGTCTCTAAGAAGCTCACCAACGTGGCTTCCTTATTTCTACATACACTATTGATAAATATGGTACGTGGGACTCTTGGCAAAACCGGTCTACTATGCTGCCCCTAACAAACCTGCTCATATACTTACGGAGATCCTCTACATCAGATCCGCTCCGATACATTTAAAGCTCCTATGCAGCAGAGTGCAACTCTCCTGATTCCTTATAGAGGGTTTGCTCCGCTATCAGCAGATCTCCTATGTATCAAATCCACTACGACCTCCTATGCAACATATCTGCTTCTGTACATCTAGAGCTTCTATGAAATAGAGCTACACCTCACCTATTCTTCGAAAGATCCAAGGTAGCAGGTCAACACATGTACCTGAGAAGCCAACTCAACTATATGATCGTATGAGCAGCACGACCGTTAGGAGGCAAGTGGCTCCACACTTTGTGTATAGGGCCGGTCCACGCCCAAGTGAGCCATTATGTCCCGTTCACTCTAGGAGGAGCCAGAGCTTCAGTTCAGCTGCTGGGGACTTCTAGGATCCCAAACATGCCTCTAGACTAGTATCACGCATGTGGCTCCCTACCTCCTATACCGGGCCCTTCAATCGCCCTAGTGAGCCACCTATGTCCTGATCCGTTCGAGTAGAGCTCAGATGCTTCCCACATTACTGAGGCCTCCTACATGCCTAAGCAAGCCTCTGAAGCAGCAACCTAGCTGCATGGCCCAATGGCTCATTAGTTCTTTTACCGAGCTAGTCAATGCCCAAGTGAGCTATTATGTCCTGATTCATTCCAGGACTATCCAGAGCCATATTTCTGTTGTTGGGGACTTCTAGGATCCCAAGCATGCCTCTGGACCAGTATCATACAGGTGGCTCCCTACCTCCTGTACCGGGCCCTCCAACGCCTTAGTGAGCCACCTATGTCCTGATCCGTTCGGGTAGAGCTCAGAGGCTTCCCACATTGCTGAGGCCTCCTACATGCCTAAGCAAGCCTCTAGAGTAGCAGCCTAACTGTATGGCCCGGTGGCTCCTCACTTCTTCTATCGGGCTAGTCAATGCCCAAGTGAGCCACTGTTTTCCGATTCATTCCAGGATGGTCCAGAGCCACATTTCAATTGTTGGGGACTTCTAGGATCCCAAACATGCCTCTGAACCAGTATCATGCAGGTGGCTCCCTACCTCCTGTACCGGGCCCTTCAACACCCTAGTGAGCCACCTATGTCCCGATCCATTTGGGTAGAGCTCAAAGGCTTCCCACATTGCTGAACCCTCCTACATGCCTAAGCAAGCCTTTGGAGCAGTAGCCTAGCCACATGGCCCAGTGGCTCCTCATTTCTTTTACCGGGCTAGTCAACGCCCAAGTGAGCCACTATGTCCCGATTCATTCCAAGATGGTCCAGAGCCATATTTCTATTGCTGGGGACTTCTAGGATCCCAAGCATGCCTCTGGACCAGTATGATGCAGGTGGCTCCCTACCTCCTGTACTGGGCCCTTCAATGTCCTAGTGAGCCACCTATGTCTCGATCCGTTCGAATAGAGCTCAGAGGCTTTCCACATTGCTGAGGCCTCCTACATGCCTAAGCAAGCCTCTGGAGCAGCAGTCTAGCTGCATGGCCCAGTGGCTCCTCACTTCTTCTAGCAGGCTAGTCAACGCCGAAGTGAGCCACTGTGTCCCGATTCATTCCTGGATGGTCCCGAGCCACATTTCAGTTGTTGTGGACTTCTAGGATCCCAAGTATGCCTTTGGACCAGTATCATGTAGGTGGCTCCCTACCTCTTGTACCAGGATTTTTAACGCCCTAGTGAGCCACCTATGTCCCGATCCTATAGGGTAAAGCTCAGACGCTTCCCACGTTGATGAGGCCTCCTACATGCCCAAGCAAGCATCTGGAGCAGTGATGAAAAGGTTTTTGCCGTCAGAAAACCGTTCGTCAAAACAATTTATAAAACCTATGCGATGCGTTCATAAGTAGAAATACAAGTAAAGCGGTAAGCACGGGTGTCGTCCACTGAGATCGGGGTAGCGGTGATAAGATTAGGATTAATATAACTAGTATGCATAAAAGTAAAGTGATGGTGAATGAAAATACAATATAAACTAAACTATGAAAGCAAATAAAATGGGATGACAATGGAGTGATGAATGAATGATGATGGAACTATGGAGTTGATGGACTCGTAAGTGAATATTGGGGCAATTGTAACAAACTCTCAATTAAGCACATTTTGACAAATGTAACCAACCTAGGGTGTATAGTGTTGGTATATATCTCTAGCAAGAGGTCAACCTAGGGTGTATATCAAAGACCTCCTACTAGCAATTAATCCCTCCTAAGCAACAAACAATGGCTAGTTACTCAATCGAGACTTGTTCCATGAATGCTCATCTATCTAGCTATGGCTCAACCTATTACTAATGTGGCCATCCTAAGGTGTATAGTGATGGCTTCCAATTCCCTCATAAGTGGCCTACCTAGGATGTATAGTGAAGGCCACCCCGTTTGAGATTGGATGAGGCTCGAGGTTGTCAACCAAATTCTACTCGAAGGTTAGTTCTCGTAAAATCACTAAAGTAGCCAACCTAGGGTGTATAGTGGAGGCTTCTAATTCTCTCACAAGTGGCTAACCTAGGGTGTATAGAGAAAGCCATTAATTCAAGATTAGATTAAGGGCATGGTTGTAGAGCCGAATTTTTGGAAATCCTTTCATTCAATTGAGCATTAGACAACCTAATTGCCTACTCAAGTAATCCAAATCAATCAAGCAAAGAGGGTGTATCCAAGCAAATCAATAATGGAAATCAGTTCAAGAAATGGAATAAAACATAGAGATAGAATAAATATAACACATAGAATTTATTTACAAACCCCAAGTATCCATCAAACAAATAACATCAACCCCATAGTGGGGTATTTTAGCTACTCATGTTCTATTACAAACCAATAAACTAAGAGAGAGTGTAAAGAGAAAACCCTTGAAGATTGATCTCCTTCCTTAAAGCTTGAATCCAAGTCTCCTAGTTGCCTTTGATTGAGTAGAGATGGTTTGGATGATATGGAGATATGTTTCTAGCTTAGACTACAAGTGTTGGGAGATATGAGAGTCCTTTGGTTCATTCCCATGCTTTTCTATTTATAGGGGATAGAGAAATAGGCCACTTAAGCTTGAAAACAGAAGCTGTCGTGCGCAAAGTGCAGGTGGAGTGCCGGTGAATTACCCACACTGTACCCGCACTGTATGGGTTATCTTCATCTTCAGCTCTCAGATCTGGGAAATATTATGGTTGGAGTGTGGTTGGATTACCCGCACTTGACTCGCACTTGACCCGCACTTGACTCGCACTTTATTGTCAGGTGCATAATTCACTCCTCTGTCTTGAGCAATAGTGTGGGTGGAGTGCGGTTGGATGACCCGCACTTTACCAGCACTCTACTGTCAGGTGCAAATCCATTCTTCTGTCCGGAGCAACAGTGCGGGTGTAGTGCGGTTGGATGACCCGTACTATACCCGCACTCTAATGTCAGGTGCAACTTAGCTTCTCTAAGTGTGGGTGAAGTGCGGTTGGATGACCCGCACTGGACACGCACTGTAACTCTTCTCCTGTATCAAGTCCCGGCTATGAGCATGAGTGCGGTTGCGACCCGCACTTGACCTGCACTGTAGAGCTGATTATGATCCTTTGTCTTTCCTTTTGCCCATTTTCTGCCGGAACCACCGCAAAACATTTCTAACACCAGAATTACATCTATTGCTTGCAATTAGCACCAACGATCCTATTAGACATAAAAGATACGGAAAATACACACAAGAATGAGACAAAGGAATATGAATGAGGGCAGAAATATACAACAATTTGGGCACGATCAAGCAGCAGCCTAGCTGCATTGCCAGTGGCTCCTCACTTTTTCTATAGAGCTAGTGAACGCCCAAGTGAGCTACTGTGTCCCGATTCATTCCAGGATGGTCCAGAGCCACATTTTAGTTGCTGTGGACTTCTAGGATCTTAAGCATGCCTCTGGACCAGTATCATGCATGTGGCTCCCTACTTCTAGTACCGGGGCCCTTCAACGCCCTAGTGAGCCAATTATGTCACGATTCGCTCAAGTAGAGCTTAGAGGCTTCACGCATTACTGAGGCCACCTACATGCCTAAGTAAGCCTTTGGAGCAGCAACACTATTGCAAGATCAATGGTTCCTCACTTATTGTATTATGCCCCTCACAACGCCCATGTGAGCTACCTAGATCATAGCAGCAAGATTATCGGTTTTTGATCTTTTATACCAGGCTACCCAACGCCCGAGCGAGCTGCCGAGGTCCGAGTTTGTTCGAGCAGAGTCTCGAGTCCCATTACGATTTTTGAAGACTTCTATTTACTCCAAACAGGCTCCTAAACTGGTTATATCACTTGGGGACTAGAAGCTCATTATTCTCCCTAGTCCTCCTATGGAAAGGGTGGTGACCTCAACATGAGAAAAGTTCTCCTAGTGACCAGTCCACAATGAGAAGCACCATGGCAGTAGGATCGCTCTATTTACCTATACCGGGAATGCAGGTTACCCTAAAAGGTCTCACCAATAAAGCCTGCGGGGTGAGCATTGACCAGTATCGCCTTGAGTATTATCGCCTTGGTAGTTCTCCTATTATCGCTTTGGTAGTTCTATTATGATCACCTTGGTAGTTCTCTTATGATCACCTTGGTAGTTCTCCTACGATCGCCTTTCGCTTATGATCGAAACCAGAAAGGCCATATGACATTCCTGATGCCTTGGCCGTGCCCCCAGCCAAGAAAGACCTGGTACTGAAGTGGCCTTAATGGCCTACCAGGACCATCGCTTGAAGACCGGGAATCCTTGCACAGGAATGCCTGAAGCCTTGGACGAGATTAATCCCTCCAGGAGGATCGCTATAAATCCAGGAGGGTTACACAACACTCCTGATGCCCTGGACCAGATTAATCTCTCTAGGAGGATCGCCAAAAATCCAGGAGAGCTACACAGCACTCCTGATGCCCTGGACCAGATTAATCCCTCCAAGAGGATCGCCATAAATCCAGGATAGCTACACAGCACTCCTGATGCCCTGGACCGGATTAATCCCTCTAAAAGGATCGCCATAAATCCAAGATAGCTACACAGCACTCCTGATGCCCTGGACCGGATTAATCCATCCAGGAGGATCGCCTCAAGACCAGGAAAGGCCACATGGCATTCTTGCTGCCCTGGCCGGGCACCACCCCCCGCTAGGAAGGATTCGATACGTAAGAGCATAGTTGCCTAACGGAACAAACCATGGCCGGGCACCACCCCCCGCTAAGATGGGTATGTTTCGTAAGAGCATAGTTGCTTGCCAGATCAAGGCCTTGGCTGGGCACCAACCCTGGCCAAGAAAGACCTGGTGCTAAAGTGGCCTTAGTTGCGTACCAGGATCTTGTTGCCAATGTGTTCGCCTATTTTTTGCCAAGGTACTGAGGTTCCTAGAATACGAATGCAAGGTACCTAGATCAAGGCTTTGGCCGGGTACCACCCCCCGCCGAGAAAGACCTGGTGCTAAAGTGGCCTTAGTTGCCTACCAGGATCTTTTCGCCAATGTGTTCGCCTTGTTTCTGCCATAGTACCAAGATTCCTAGAAAGGAATGCGAGGTACCCATGTTCGCCAACGTGTTCGCCTTGTTTTTGCCAGAGTACTAAGATTCCTAGAAAGGAATGCGAGGTACCCATGTTCGCTAATGTGTTCGCCTTGTTTTCGCCAGAGTACCAAGATTCCTAGAAAGGAATGCGAGGCACCCAGATTCGCCGGAGTACCAAGATTCCTAGAATGGAATGCGAGGCACCCAGATTCACCGGAGTTAAGAGTGCTGGGAGCATTTTCTCATTTCAAATAATGGCTACCAGTAAGGAATGACGGGAAATATTCTTCAAGTAGTACAAGATCCTGACTCCAACCCCAAGTTAATACTGGTGTTCAAGTCAGGGGAGACTTTTGTTAATAGGGTTTTTTTGTAGGGGTCCAAAGAAGAATTTTCCACCAAATAACCACTTGGTAGGGACCATTCCCAGCTTCCAGGTACCCATCAGAATCATGTAGGGAAAAATACGAAAAACGCAGTAGAAGGGAGACTAAAAACGAATTTAGTGTAGTTTAAAAATTTTCCAATATTTGAACCTTAACCCTTTAATTAATTAACCATACATATATTCAAAAGATATCATACCTCTTCTCGCGTGATCCGATTGACTTAGCGTAGATGGTAATCTGCAGGATCTTCCAATCCGATCACGAACGTGAATCACCTAGGAGCGTGGTCTCCCTATTCTTTGAATTGCGTACCTGAGAATGGAAAAACGAAACTTCTTTCCTGATCGTTAATCACAAAAACTCCAAGAGCCTAGAATGATTGTTCCGGTCACTTTTGAATTCACAATCGTTATGATTGAAACTCGCGTGAACCTAAATCGAAAGTGTGCACAAAACCTTTTTATGTAAAGGCTTGCAAGTGCACTATCGAATTTAGAACTATCTTTCTCTCTTCCTTTTGGCCGAAATTTCACTATGTTCCAGAGTTGGATTTTTTTTTATAGCAAAAGAAAAATCTCCCTAGCAAGAAGCATTCCTCTTGGCCGAATTTTATCCCATCATAAATATAGGGTGGCTAAATTCTATTGCTTATTCAATTAGGGTTGGCCGAATTCTCTTAATAGGAATTCTAGGGTTGGCCGAATTCCTCACTTCAAGAGGATTTGTGCTTTACCCAAATTCCTATCAACTTAACAATCCTAACCCTAATCCAAACCATAAGTGTATTTTTGCTTATATTAAAGACTTCCTTATTTGATTAGATAAATAAATCCTTTATTTATCTACTTACCAAATTAAGTCTTTTATATTTATTATACTACTATAATAGTATACTACTAGGAAACATAATTCCTAGTCAGAAAAAGATTTTGATTTTTAATTAAATAATTAATTAATCAATTAATTAATTTCAATTTAATCAAACAATAAAATAAAATAATATTTTAGGCTATTATTATAGCCTTGCCGTCCACACACAAAAATATGGGCAAAATATTATTTCTTATTTTATTTAATCCATTCAGGCTTTAAATAAAAGCCCACATGTGAACCAGACTCATTCTTACTAAAAGAAACAAGCCCATATGCCTCTCATTAATATATTAATATAATTGAGCAGCCTATTAAATAAATAATGTGCAAATTAGATTCTTAATATATTAAATACAATTCTAGATGAACCTATAAATTAGTCTGATAGAATATATAAAGTGATCTATGCAAGTCCGTGTGGATTGGGGATCTTGGCAGGCTATCCAAATTTAAGCTTCAATAGACATAACCTAATCACAATCAACAAATGATTCACTTAGGTCCGATCTATTAATTTTAGCTCATTCCACTAAAGAGCTAAAATTGCACTCTTAAATTAAGATAGAATAAGAAGATGTTTCTCATTCATACCCTAGACAATCTTATTGGAGATAGTGTATCCTCGTGAATAATATCAGTAATCGCCAAGAGCTCATAGACCGCCTATAACTCTCCTAGTTACCATATTTACTCATATTACCACGTTTTGAACTTGGATATTTTGACTTATCCATAAGCCATGTTTTCAATAGACATTATTGAAAACTCAACGTTGAGATTTAATATCCAATACCTCAAATTATCCATATGATAATATTATACTCTCATTCAATAAATTGAGCCACGATGTCCATATCTATAAATTAAGTCCTCTATCGATTAACAAATGAATACTACCAAACTATCGAGGATAGACTATGCTATATAATCTTACTCATTGATAGCTCAAATGATAACACTTGCAATCATAAGTCCATCAGTTATCTCAGGATTAAGATAGACTCTCTGATTGTTCTCATAATGAAAAGACGTGTATCTACTGACGGTTCTAGATAAAGTATTTCATTATGATCCTGTTCAATAAACCCAGTGCACTAGATTCTTTTACTCGAAGACCCTTTCGATGATTTTAGACTCATCATAACTCATTTGATCCTACTCAAATGGCATCAAAAGAATTCTACAACTTTATCAAGATAAAGGTGCCCAACTTTTAACTTAAGTTGTAAACGTTTATTTAAGACTAACTACAGAATTGTATCTACCTTGTACATATCCAGATGTACGAACAATTCTTCCTTTCTCATAGTCTTTTGACCTTATGATTATTTACTTTGACAATTATCATTATAAATGCTATAAGATTTTGTAAAACCAGAAATCACTTTATTATTATGAAAAGATTGTCAATTACAATATTACACTCTAGCTATTGAGCATAATCCTAACAATCTCCAACTTGCGCTATAGAAAATGTGTCATATCTCTCATTCCCATGTTCTCTAGGTGCCCATCAAAACTCTTTTGAGGTAGAGCCTTTGTGAAATGTTCCACTAGATTTTCTGCTGACGTGATTTTGGTAATTGTCACGTCACCCCTATGCACAATCTCCCTTAAAAGATGATACTTCCTTTCAATGTGTTTACCTCTCCTATGACTTCTTGGTTCTCTCGAATTAGCCACTGCTCCACTGTTGTCACAGTAAATAGTGATCTGCTTATTCGCATTAGGAACTATTTCCAAGTCAATCAAGAATTGGTGGAGCCAAACAGCCTCTTTGGCAGCTTCGCATGCAACAACATACTCAGCTTCCATGGTGGAATCAACAATACATGATTGCTTGATACTCCTCCATATGACTGCTCCTCCTCCTATAGTAAACACAGATCCTGATGTAGATTTTCTGGAGTCTGAATCTGACTGGAAATCAGAATCTGTATACCCAATGGGAATTAAATCCCCTCCAGAGTATACAAGCATATAATCTCTTGTTCTCTTGAGATACTTGAAAATATGCTTGACTGTCGTCCAGTGATCAGGACCAGGTTTTGATTGAAACCTGCTAACTATTCCAACAACAAAACAAATGTCTGGTCTAGTGCAGAGCATTGCATACATGAGACTTCCAACTGCCGAGGCATATGGAACTCAACTCATGAATTGCTCTTCATACTAATTCTTAGGAACTTGTTCCTTAGAAAGTTTGATTCCATGTCTAAAAGGTAACATACCTTTCTTGGAATCCTGCGTGGAAAACCTAGACAATATTTTGTCTATGTATGAAGCTTGGGATAATGCAATTGTTTTATTCTTTCTATCCCTTATTACTTGGATACCTAGAATAAAACTAGCTTCTCCTAAGTCCTTCATATCAAATTGTTTTGCTAACCATTCTTTTACTGATGTCAATACACCTACATCGTTTCCAATTAGTAGTATATCATCAACATAAAGAATTAGGAAAACCAACTTGTCGCCCTTTTTCCTTTATATACACAAGGTTTGTCAGGATTCTGAATAAATCCAAAACCTTTCACAGCTTGATTGAACCTTATGTTCTAGGCTCTGGATGCCTGCTTTAATCCATATATGGATTTCTGCAACTTGCATAGCTTTTCTATGTGGCTCTTTTTAATGAATCCTTCTGGTTGCATCATATAGATGCTTTCGTGAAGACTTCCATTAAGGAAAACTGTCTTGACGTCAATTTGCCAAATCTCTAGTTCTAAAGATGCTGCAATATATAAGAGTATCCTAATGGATTTAAGCATGGCTATAGGAGAGAAGGTTTCCTCTGTAATCGATACCTTCTTTCTATGTGTAACCTTTAGCTACCAATCTAGCTTTAAAAGTTTCCACCTTTCCATCCATACCTCTTTTCCTCTTGTATACCCACTTGCACCCAATGGGTTTTATCCCTTTAGGCAAGTCTACAGGGGACCAGACTTTGTTATCGAACATGGATTTAATCTCAAATTGTATTGCCTTTTGCCAATGACTACAATCAATATCCTCCATTACTTCCTTATAAGTGTAGGGATCACTGTCGTCTGAGAGATTCTCCACTGATTCTGCCAGACCGATGTATCTCTCGGGTTGTTTACTAACCCTCCCACTACGACGAGGAATGGTAGGTTGTTAATTTTGTGTTGGAGTGGAACTTACAATTGGGTTAGGTTGTAAAACCTCTTGTGAAATTGTATCTCTTGACATCTCATTCAGGACAATTCTACTTTTGGGCACAAAATTATTCATATAGTCCTTTTCTAGAAATGAAGCATTTGTTGAATCAAATACTTTTAGATCTGAAGGACCATAGAAATAATATCCTTTAGTTCCTTTTGGATACCCCACAAATATACATGTTTCTGAACGGAACTCCATCTTTTATATCTTTCCTTTTAACACATGTGCAGGACAACCAAATATCCTCAAGTGTTGTAAACTAGGCTTTCGCCCAGTCCACAATTCTTATGGTGTTTCAGAAACAGACTTAGATGGTATATCGTTTAGAATGTATATTGCAGTTTGTATAGCATATCCCCAAAAAGAAATAGGAAGCGTTGAATAACTCAACATTGACCTAACCATGTCTAAAAGAGTTCTATTTCTCCTTTTTGCCACCCAATTTTGTTGAGGTGTACCTGGTGCAGCAAAACTAAGAAACTATCCCATTATCAATAAGATATTGCTGTAACTTACCAGACAGATATTCTCCACCATGATCAGATCTCAAGATTTTTATGTGTTTCTCAAGTTGATTTTCTACTTCGGCCTTGAATGCTTTGAACATGTCAAAAGCATCCGACTTATGTCTCATGAGATACACATAGCCAAATCTTGAGTAATCATCTGTGAAGGTGATGAAGTACTCATATCCACCTCTAGCCTGAATGCTCATAGGACCACATACATCGGTGTGTATTAATCCTAAACATTCAGTGGCTCTTGCACCTTTGGTTGTGAACGGCCTTTTGGTCATTTTACCTTCCAAACAAGATTCACAAGTTGGTAGATCATCAACCTTTAAGTCACTTAAAGGTCTGTCACATACCAATCTTTTAATCCTATTAAGGTTAATATGACCTAGGCGTAAATGCCAAAGGTAGGTTTCATCTTTTGATAATTTTACTCTTTTATGATTAGGTTCCGTTAATTCTGTGTCTAACGAGTGAGAGATATTTCTATGCAAAAGGAATAGACCGTTTTCCAATGTACCTTTGCAAACAATTTTGTCATTCTTACTAATAATAAAAGCATTATTAAAAATAACCGAATATCCAAATTTATTTAAACAAGAAATTGAAATTAAATTCCTCTTGAATTGAGGTACATAATAAACGTCTATTAAATCTAAATACCTATTAGAATCTAAAATAACTCTAATATCTCCCACTGCACTTGCAGACACTAATGTTCCGTTGCCCAAGTGCAAGTTGATTTCATCTTTATTCAGCCTTCTCCTTTCTTCGAACCCCTGTAATGAATAACAAACATGATTAGTGGCTCCAGAGTCTATGATCCAAGAATCTGTAGAATCTGCCAGAAAACATGTTTCAAGATAATTAATATTACCTTTTTCCTTCTTATTCTGGGACTTTGGGAAATTTCTTTTCCAATGTCCCTTTTCACCACAAAGGAAGCATTTCCCTTTGATCTTGGTTACTTTCTTGGTTTCCTTCTTGGTAGGCCCAAGTTGCTTTTTCTTCTGTTGTTTCTTGACCTTTTGATGGGTCTTAACATTAGCAACTTTACCAACCGAATGAATCTTTTGACCTTTGTTTTTCACAAGGATCTTTTCAGCGCTTTGAACATCTTGCGTCAGGCCTTGCAAGGTGTATTCCTTATTTTTCAAGGTGTAGTCCAACTTGAACTGATCAAAGGAATTCGATAGTGAGTTAACAATCATGTCAATTTTCGTCTCACCATATATCTCATCACAATTAAGTTCTGCAACATTGAGATATGCTATGACTTTCATCAAGTGATATTTCACAGCCTGTCCAGGTTTAATCCTAAGATTCATAAAAGCAGTCACTGCCTCTCTCTTAGTTGACCTAGACCTCATAGCAAACATCTCTTCAAGAGACATCATTATATCAGCAGCAGACTCCATTCCTTCATGCTGCTGTTGCAACATGTCGGAGATAGTGGCCAAAATGTAATATTTGGCCATATCATCTGAAGTCTTCCATTGCTCATACTCATCTCTTTGCAAAATATTAGATTCATTATTAGGAAAGGGTGGTTTAGGAGTAGTCAAAACAAACTTATGCTTTTCACTTTGCAGCAACAACCCAATTTTCCTTTTCCATGTGACATAATTATCTCCAGTTAAAGTGTTATCTTTCAGGATGTTCATAAGTGATGGAGTCATGATTTCTGAATAAAACAAAATTATATATGAGTAAATAATCTTGATAAAGCACTTTTTAAATATTTATCTTGAATTAAATAAATAATTCAATCATAAAAGTTCAACGGTGATCCAACACCCATAAACGTTACGCCTCCTCTGGGAGTACGTACCATTTACCAGTTGGACTAGGTCCCACCTAATTGTTAACATAACAACCAGCGTTTTCAATTTTAGCCTTGCAATTTTATTAACAAGAACTCTCGGGAGGATATTAATAAAATCACATTGAGTGTGTTACCAAGATATCGACCCTCAATTTTCTCTCACGAAAATCCCTCTTATGGGAGTAGATTTCGTTTAAGTTAATTGTCTAGTCTATCCTTGTAAGGAAGTATTTTGCTAAATTCTATTTATGGACGCTCCTCAGGGGGGATTACCAATAAATAATAAAGCTCAACTAACCTTGGAGGCCATAGGTGTTCTAGCATACCTTCTCCCACTCAATTATTTAAGGCATGTGATTAAATTCCATAGAATGATTTTACCAATTTATATAGATGCCAATTAGATACCTAAATCATTCAATGCATGTTCATACCAAAAGAGATATATGAGTGGCACTCCTATTCTATATGACATGTTATCATACAACAACAAATATTGTAATATTTACGGAAATATAAATAGCTACAATTTTTGTCCATCCTAGAAAAGCAAGTAAATTACATTTGTTTGGAATATAAAATATTCTTTCTTGGCGAACAAGTCTCAAGCGGCCATCATCCACTTCCTCACCCCTCGGCTGCCACCTTTAGGCGTGCACACCTCTTGGGTCCATAAAGGGCCACCATGCGCATCCCATTATGCTCAAAGGACTGTCACGCGCAGCCCATGACACATAAGGGACTGCCATGCACAGCCCATGCACCCAACAAGCGTAGCTACGCGCTAATGTGCACTCACGCTTGTTGCCATGGTGCGCACGGTACCAAGCTTGTTCCGGTTGCTTCCTCTTCCACTTCTAATTCTTCAACTCTTCGAATATTCGAAACTTGAATGTATTACAGCAGATTTCACACAATAAATTACTGCAGTATTATTATTATTATTTTTTTCAATTCACTGCAGTAATGTTTACACAAGAAAAACTGCATTATTTTATACAAAAAAAAACTGCAGTATTTTTTAATACAATAAAAAATAGAGAATCTAGCAACTACCAAGAAGGAACTTATGGCGTTAATAGGCCACCCTTCTTGTTACAATTCTGAAACAAAAATACATTGAAATTCTAGGACCAAAATCGAGCAATTACAATTCACTTTATAATAACATATATAAATCCATACATGCCACATATAATTATATATGCGAATACCTAGAGTGCCATCTCTTTCTAAAACATGCATAATCACAATAAAAAGTGTAAGTTCCTCATATTTTGATTGGCTTAATTTGTTGACAAACCATATTAGGGATTAATTTTGTAAGGGTAAATTAGGCCTCATTGGGTGTGATCAAGCTTCAAGGACATCATCTCTCTCAAGAGCACTTCAAAGGTATATCACATGCTTAATTCTCTTAGAAGAGGTTTTAGTTGCACACACTCACATTCTATGCATTTGTATTGACATGCATGTATGGTTGCACACACACACTTCTTGCATTTTGGAGTTGATGGGCTGCACAGTAGGTTAGGCGACATGCAAGGCCACTTGTGCATGTCGCCTGACATGTCGCCTTAGACTTAGGTTTTTCCCACAGTGTGTTAGGCGACATGCAAGGCCACTTGTGCATGTCGCCTCTAATGTCGCCTTAGATGTGTATTTTTCCTCTAGTGTGTAAGGCGACTTCATAGGCTACTAGGGGATGTCGCCTTACATGTCTCCTCTGACATCTTGATTTTTCCACAGTGTGTAAGGTGACTTCATAGGCGACTTGGGAATGTCGCCTTACATGTCGCCTCTGGCAACGTGTTTTCTTTCCAGTGTGTTGGGCGACTTACAAGGCGACTTGGTCATGTCACCTTGCATGTCGCCTCTTTCACCCGAACTGGGCATTTCGGGTATTTCACACCAGCTCATTTTTTGGTCCCTATAAATACATCTTCTTCTCCATAATTTTTGACCTAGAGCTCTGAAAATACATCCCTAAGTGAGAGAAAGTCAATTCAAGAGAGAGAGAGCTCCAAGAAGTCTTTTTTACTCAACCAAACTCATAACCATGTGCAGCTAAGCTCTTTTCTTGTATCTATTCTTCATGGGTCTTCATGCTCTTCTTGACTAGGTAAACAAACAAGTCTTAGAACTTCCTTTTCATCTATATATTCTTGTTTACCTAGGGTTAGCAATTATTTGTTAATTAATTGCATGTTTATTTGGTTTAGCATGATTTGAGTATGTTTGTGATTATGTTTGTTGGTTGAGATTGTATGGTCATTGATAGCTAGCATTTACGACGATTTTACCCTTCTAGCTAAATCTTCATGCATTTGCATTTAGATATTGATATCTAGGATTTGCACTCATTGACATCTTTGAATCCCTAGATAAGCATTTAGTGTTGCCTAGCATTAATTACAAGTTAGAATATTTTTACATATTCACATAGGTTGTTTAACCTCTTCATTGATTGTTAAGCTTTGTGACTAAGTGGATTAGTGCACAAGCTTGTGGTCTAGAATCACTATTAAAGGCCCGTTGGGTAGAGTGAAAGGGTTAGTGACCAAGTAAGTGTGACTTGAGGTCAACCTAGGTTGTAAACTTTCATTCAAATAGTGGATTTGAGGACCGTATGTGGCAAGAAGGATAGCCCGTGAGTTTTGCCCAGTTGGAGGGTTTCTCACGTAAATCAACCCTTGTGTTTTTATTGTTTTCAGCTTGTTTATGTTGGATTGGTTGATTGCTAATATGGTGTAGGACTATTAAAATTGATTAAGTCGAAAAGTTGGTAATAAATCAACTAAAACCTATTCACCCCCCTCTAGGTTAGTAGACACACGCTATATAGTATTTTCAATTGGTATCAGAGCGGGTTCCTAGATACACTTAGGTGATCTTTGCTCTTTGTGTGTCTTGCATTTTGTTTGTGTTTGTTGCATCATTAACATTCATCTCATTCATTCCCAAACACTATGAGTGGGAACGAAAGTGGTAATGAGGGAGCCTCTAGCACAAAACCCCTTTTGCTCACCGGAGTAAACTATGCCTCTTGGAAATGCAAGATGGAGTCTTACATTTGCCAAATAAATGACCGAGCATGGATGGCAATTGAAGATGGCTACACTCCTTCGGAAAAGACTCTTGCAGACGAAAGTGTAGTTCCCAAGCCAAAGTCAGAATGGTCAACTTAAGAGTTTGAAGCATCCAAGTGGAACAACAAGGCTATGCATGCAATTCTTTGTGCAATGGATGACAATCAGTACAAATTGATCCAAACAACAAGAATTGCAAAAGAGGCATGGGAGATTCTAGAGATGGCCCATGAGGGAATCGAGGTGGTCAAGGACTCCAAGCTTTAAGTCCTCCAAACACAATTCGAGCAAATTAGAATGGAGGAGGATGAGTGCTTTAATGACTTTCAAGTGAAGTTGATGGATATAGTCAATCAAAGCCATCAACTTGGTGACCCCTATTCGGATAAGAGAATCAAGCAAAAAATCATGAGGTCGCTTCCAGCAAGATTTGAGTCAAAAGTGACGGCTCTTGAGGAGAACAGTGATTACAAGAACATGAAGCCAAGTGAAGTTATTGGAAAACTTCTAGCATATGAGTCTAGGTGGACTCCTACACCTACACCTCCACCTCCAAAGAAGCAAAAGAGTATTGCTCTGAAAACTTCCAAAGTAGAGAAAGAGGAAGATGACTCAGATGAGGAGATGGCCCTCATAGTGAAAAGATTCAAGAAGTTTATCAATTTTGAGAAGAAGGGATTTGGATCCAAAGGAAAGGAAATGAAGAAGAAGACTCCTTTCAAGAAGTTTGAGTCAAGTGAAGACAAGCCCACAAGAAGAGGGATTCAATGCTTTGAATGTGGAGGTTTCTGACACATCTCCACAGATTGTGGCAATTTAAAGAACAAGAAGAAAGGAAAGGCTATGGCCGCCACGTGGAGTGATGGTGATGACTTGGAAGAAGAAGGAGAATCCTCGGATGATGAGGATCATGTAGAAAACTTTATTGCCTTCGCATCTTCTCTTAAGAGTAAGGAAGCAATAGATGATGAAGAGGAAGAGAAACAAAGTGAAGATGACTTTAGTGATGGTGACTCTTCATCCTATTCAACAAATATGGATGTAGGAGGAATGGATCTCGAAGGGTTCATTGAGCATTTTCAAAGCTCAAGATTGAAGATGAAGAAAGAGATTCAAAGGCTAAAAGGTGAAAATCTCAAGCTATCTACCGAAGTCACTCACCTAAATAGAGAAGTAAAGATAGCAAAAAGAAATGAGGAATTAATGGAAAAGGAGGTACAAAGAAACTCGACCACATGTTGGGAGTTGGCAAGAGGCCAAGTGATAAGAAGGGTCTTGGCTATGAAGATGACAAGGAGACCTCATCCTCAAGCAAGACTGTGTTTGTCAAGAGCTTGGACATCAAAGAGCCTCCACCCCTACAACATCCTAGGAAGAAGATTGAACTAGGAGAGTGCTCTAAGGATTCTCAAGTGAAGGTAGCACAAGGGAAACAAGCTCAAGCTCAATCAACAAGGGTTCATCAAGCAAGTTTCCCTCAACCCAAATACCATCAAGCCAAGAAGCAATTCATGCAAGGTCAACCAAGGAAGCAATCCATTCCAACTCAACAACAAAGAAGGAGAGAACCAATCCAATACCAAAGGCAAGCTCAAATGTGTGGGAAAGCCCCTTTGTATTCACAAGAGCATGGTATGTCTTTTTATTTTATTCCCACTTGTCATTTTTGTGGTGTTAATGGTCACAATAGACCTAATTGCTTCAAATACATTGAAATGTGTAGAATCAAGAGCATGATTGAAAGAAATAGAGCTAGAGCCAAAATGCATGTTCCTAGGAAATCTAGAGCTAATTTGCATGATCCTAGGAAATCTAGAGCCAATGTGACTAATACCACTAGGAATGAGAACATTTCACCTAGGTGGATTAGAAGAGATGACTATTTTTGCTATGTGGCTCAAATTGCCTTGAAGGCAAATGCCTCTAACACTTGGTATTTGGATAGTGGGTGTTCTAGGCATATGACGGGGAACAAGAGTTTCTTTAAATCCCTTGTCTTGGAGGATGGAGGATTTGTCACCTTTCGTGATGGATCTAGAAAGAAAGTCATAGGGAAATGAACCATTTCCATTCCCGATTTACCCTCCTTGTCCAATGCTTTACTTGTTGATGGCTTGCAAGCCAATCTTATAAGCATTTCTCATCTTAATGATGATGGACTCTCTGTCTTGTTTAACAAAAATGATTGCTCTATTTTAAAGCCAAATGGACAAACCTTGCTAAAAGAAAAGAGATCTAGTGACAATTGCTATTGTCTTGAAGCTAGTGCTATCTCTTGCAATATGTCCAAGTGTGGGGAAGTTGAGTTGTGGCATCAAAGACTTGGCCACATGAACTATTGAGATTTGAGAATCTTAGATAAGTGCTTCTACATATGGACCTTATGGGTCCCATGCAAACCGAGAGTCTCGATGGCAAGAGATACATTTTTGTTTGTGTTGATGATTTCTCTAGATTTACATGGACATATTTTCTTAGAGAAAAATCTGAAACATTTGAAAAATTTAAAATGCTTTGCACTAAAATTAAAAATGAAAAGAACTCACACATTAAAAGCATTAAAAGGATTAGGAGTAACCATGGGGGGGAATTTGAAAATGCTTGTTTTGAAAGCTATTGCAATAGCTTAGGCATTTCCCATGAGTTTTCGGCTCCTAGAACTCCTCAACAAAATGGGGTTGTTAGAGGAAGAATAGGGTCCTTCAAGAGATGGCCCGTGTGATGTTGCTTAGCAACAATGTCCCTAGGAGCCTTTGGGCCGAGGCCGTCAATACGGCTTGCTACATAGGAAATAGAGTCTTCCTACGGCCGGGTACTAGGCAAACCTCCTATGAATTATGGAAGGGTAGGAAGCCAAATCTTAGCTACTTCCACTCATTTGGGAGCAAATGCTACATTCTAAATGACCGAGATCAACTTGGCAAGTTTGATGCCAAGAGTGATGAGGGGATTCTCATTGGCTATGCCCTTGATAGTAAGGCCTATAGATTTTTCAATTTAAAAACTCGGAGTGTCATGGAATCATCTAATGTTGTCATAGATGATTGTAGGCCTAAGATTAGAGACCATGATGAGGAGGTCATTGTGCTTGATGATTCTTCCTTGGAGAAGAATGGTGAGACTTCAATTGATGTGAAGTCAAGTCTTGATGAAGAGGTCATTCAACCTCTTGATAGAGATCCATCCTTGGACTCTAAAGAACCTGCTCTATGGGTTAGACATCTCCATAACAAGAATGACATTCTTGGAGATATGAATGAGGGTGTTAGGACTAGGCATCAAATAGCTAATCAAATTAGCTATACTTGTTACACCTCTCAAATTGAACCCAAAAAGGTTGATGAAGCCTTGAATGTTGAGTTTTGGGTTCTTGCCATGCAAGAAGAGCTAAACCAATTTGAAAGAAATGAGGTTTGGACTCTAGTTCCTAGACCCAAGGACACTAATGTCATAGGCACCAAATGGGTCTATAGGAACAAGTCGGATGAAAATGGTAATATTGTGGGCAGTAAGACTAGACTTGTGGCACAAGGATACTCTCAAATTGAGGGTATTGACTTTGAGGAGACTTTTGCTCCGGTTGCCCATCTTGATCCATAAGGCTTCTTTTATCCATATCATGTGTGCACAAGTTCAAATTGCATCAAATGGATGTTAAGAGTGCCTTCCTCAATGGTTTCTTGCATGAGGAAGTGTTTGTTGAGCAACCCAAGGGGTTTGTGGATCCACACCATACCACCCCAACCATGTCTATCGCCTCAAGAAGGCTTTATATGGGTTGAAACAAGCACCGAGGGCTTGGTATGAGTGCCTCACTCTCTATCTTGTTGACAATGGCTACTCAAGAGGTTGTGTTGACAAGACTTTGTTCATCAAGGGTAGCAAAGATGAGCTTTTCATAGCTCAAATATATGTTGATGGTATTGTTTTTGGCTCCACTAACAAATCCAAAGTCCAACAATTTGTTGATGTCATGTCTCATGAGTTTGAGATGAGTCTTGTTGGAGAGCTCAATTACTTCATAGGTTTGCAAATCAAGCAATTGCATGATGGGATTTTCATCTCCCAAGCTAAGTATGCTAAGAACCTAGTGAAGACGTTTGACCTTGAGAATGCTAAACATTATGACACACCCACGAGTACCACCTTGAAACTAAGCAAGGATGCTAGTGGCAAGAGTGTGGAACAAAGTCTTTATCGTGGCATGATTGGTAGCTTGCTTTACTTGACCGCAAGTAGGCCCGATATCGCCTTTAGTGTGGGTGTATGTGTGTGTGTGCTAGGTACCAATCGGATCCCAAGGAATCCCATCTCTCCTCTGTGAAGAGAATCATTCGATATGTTAATGGGACATCCAACTATGGGATATGGTACTCTTTTGACACTAATGCTAGCTTAGTTGGCTTTAGTGATGCAGATTGGGCAGGAAATTGTGATGATAGGAAGGGTACATCGGGCGGTTGCTTCTTCCTAGGCAACAACTTGGTCTCATGGTTTTGCAAGAAGCAAAATTCCATCTCTCTATCTACAGCTGAAGTGGAATACTGTAGGGAAAAATTGCTTAAAATCACAGCGGAAGGCGAAAAAATAATTTTCGTATAGTTTAAAATTTTTCTACAGATTTGAACCTTAACCCTTTAATTAATTAAACTCAAATATACGGTTAGAGTTAAATACCTCTTGTAGGCTGATCTGATTGACTTACTGTCGATGGTAATCTGCAAGATCTTCAATCCTAGCACGTACATGAATCACCTAGGAGCGTGGTCTCCCTTTTTCTTTGAATTGCTTACCTTAGAATGGATGTATGGAATTTCTGATCTTGATCTTCAATAGTAAAACACCAAGAGCCTAAAAAAATAGTTCCGGTCACTTTTGAATTCACAATCAATATGATTGAAACTCGCGTAACCCTAAATCGAAAGTGTGCACAAAACCTTTTGATGTTAAAGGCTTGTAAGTGCACTATCGAATGAGAACTTATTTTCTTTTTCTCTTTTGGCCGAAAATCTTTGTGTATAGAGTAGGATTTTTTATTTTCAAAACAAACAAAAATCTCTCTCTATTTTGCTTCTCTGTGGCTGAAAATTCATAACCTTATATTTATAGGTTGGCCGAATTTTCTCCTTCACCAAGTAGGGTTGGCCGAATTCATTGAATAGGAAATCTAGGGTTGGTTAATTTCCTTACTTGAAAAGGAATTATCCTTTTTCCCTAATTCCTATCAATTCAAGAATCCTAACCCTTGTAGGACTAGTGGTGGCTGAATTATTTGTATAATAAGGAGTGTATGTGGACTTAATCCTTACCACATTAGGACTCCTATCACTTAAAAGAATTCCAACCGTAATCCAACACATAGTATTTAATTGACTGATCTGGAAAAGATTTTGATTTAAACTATTAATTAATTAAATAATTAATTAATTCCCATTTAATCAAAACAATAAAATAAAATAATATCTTGGGCTATTTTATTTAGCCTTGCCGCCCACACCATATATATATGGGCCCAATATTATTTTTCTCATTTTATTTAATCCATTAGACTTTAAATAAAAGCCCACATGTGAACCAGACTTATTCTTACTAAAAGAAACAAGCCTACATGTCTCCTTTTAATATATTAATATAATAGTGCAGCCCATTAAATAAATAATAGACATATTATATTCTTAATATATTAAATGCAATTCTAGATGGACCCATAAATTGGTCCGGTAGAATATATCAAGTGATCCATGCAAGTACGTGTGGATTGTGGATCTTGGGGGGCTATCTAAATTTAAGCTTCAATAGACATAACCTAATCACAATCAACAAATGATTCACTTAGGTCCGATCTATTAATTTTAACTCATTCCACTAAAGGGCTAAAATTGCACTCTTAAATAAAGATAGAATAAGGAGATGTTTCTCATTCATACCCTAGACAATCTTATAGGAGATGGTGTATCCTCGTGAATAATATCAGTAATCGCCAAGAGCTCATAGACCGCCTATAGCTCTCCAAGTTACCATATTTCCTCATATGACCACATTTTGAACTTGGATATTTTGACTTGTCCAGAAGCCATGTCTTCAATAATCATTATTGAAAACTCAACGTTGAGATTTAGTATCCAATACCTCAAAACATCCATATGATGATATTATACTCTCATTTAATAAATGGAGCCACGATGTCCATATCTATAAATGAAGTCCTCTATCGATTAACAAATGAATACCACCAAACTATTGACGATAGACTATGCTATATAATCGTACTCATTGATAGCTCAAATGATAACACTTGCAACCATAAGTCCATCATTTATCTCAGGATTTAGATAGACTCTCTGATTGTCCTGATAATGAAAAGACTTATATCTAGTGACGGTTCTAGATAAAGTATTTCATTGTGATCCAGTTCAATGCACCCAGTGCACTAGATTCTTTTACTCGAAAACCTTTCGATGATTTTAGACTCATCATAACTCATTTGATCCCACTCAAATGCTAGTAAAAGAATTCTACAACTTTATCAAGATAGAGGTGCCCAACCTTTAACTTAAGTTGTGAACGTTATTCAAGACTAACTAAAGAATTGTGTCTACCTCATACATATCCGGATGTACAAATAATTCTTCATATCTCATAGTCTTTTGACCTTATGATTATTTACCTTGACAATTATAATTATAAATGCTATAAGATTTTGCAGAATCAGAAATCACTTTATTTATATGAAAAGATTGTCAATTACAATATTACACTCTTGCTATTGAGCATAATCCTAACAATCTCCCACTTGCGCTATATCAAATGTGTCATATCTCTCATTCCCATGTTCTCTAGGTGCCCATCAAAACTCTTCTGAGGTAGAGCCTTTGTGAAGGGATTTGCTAGATTTTCTGCCGACGCGATTTTGGTAATCGTCACGTCTCCCCTATGAACAATCTCCCTTAAAAGATGATACTTTCTTTCAATGTGTTTCCCTCTCTTATGACTTCTTGGTTCTTTCGAATTAGCCACTGATCCACTGTTGTCAGAGTAGATAGTGATCTGCTTATTCGCACTAGGAACTACTTCTAAGTCAATCAGGAATTGGCGAAGCCAAACAGCCTCTTTGGCAGCTTTGCATGCAGCTACATACTCTGCTTCCAAGGTGGAGTCAGCAATACAAGATTGCTTGATACTCCTCCAAATGACTGCTCCTCCTCCAAGAGTAAACACAGATCCTGATGTGGATTTTCTAGAGTCAGAATCCGATTGGAAATCAGAATCTGTATACCCAACGGGGATTAAATCCCCTCTAGAGTATACAAGCATACTATCTTTCGTTCTCCTAAGATACTTGAAAATATGCTTGACTGCCGTCCAGTGATCAGGACCAGGTTTCGATTGAAACCTGCTAACTATGCCAACAGCAAAACAAATATCTGGTCTAGTACAGAGCATTGCATACATGAGACTTCCAACTGCCGAGGCATATGGAATTCTACTCATGAATTTCTCTTCATGCTCATTCTTAGGAACTTGTTCCTTAGAAAGTTTGATTCCATGCCTAAAAGGTAACATACCTTTCTTGGAATCTTGCATGGAAAACCTAGACAAGATTTTGTCTATGTATGAAACTTGGGATAGTGCAATCGTTTTATTCTTTCTATCCTTTATTACTTGGATACCTAGAATAAAACTTGCTTCTCCTAAGTCCTTCATATCAAATTGTTTTGCTAACCATTCTTTTACTGATGTCAATACTCCCACATCGTTTCCAATGAGTAATATATCATCTACGTAAAGAATAAGGAAAACTAACTTGTCACCTTTGATCCTTTTGTATACACAAGGTTCTTCAAGGTTCTGTAAAAATCCAAAACCTTTTACAGCTTGGTCGAACCTTATGTTCTAGGATCTGGATGCTTGCTTTAGTCTATAAATTGATTTCTGCAACTTGCAGGACTGCCGGGGTGGATTTTGGATCTGACCCTTTCGAATGTGGTTTGGGGCCAGTTGGGCGTTTCACATGGAATGACCAAGTCAGAGAGCGGGACCCCTCTGGTGTCAGGGTCCGAACAGGGAGGAGGAAACCTGCCCGAGGGCGCATGCACGAGCAGATAGGCTGAAGACATCCCAGAACAATCAGATTTGGAGCCGGTTTATCTCGAATATGGTGATTATAGGCCTGCTGCTTCCCCACCCACGTAGGAGACGTTTGGAGAGGTCCCTTGGCAGACCTTGCTTACAGGATTGGAGAACCTCAGGACCGAGGTCGTCGAAAACAAGAGGCAGATTACTGAGAGCAGGGCGGAAGCCAATGAGTATTTTACTGACCTTTGGGGCAACCTCACTGACATGAGGGAGGCACTCAGTCTTCCAAGTTATCCGCAGAAGAAGAAGAGGCCAGCTGCTTTCTGACCTTCTTCAGGGGGCCCAGACATCGACCCATATAGGGGAGAGCTCCAAGTGGCAATGGAGAGATCCAGGAGGGAGCATGAAGAGCGGATCAGATCAGATATCGACCCCAAGGGAAAAGGGATGGCCAGTGAACTGGAGAGGGAGTTTTCAGTCGAAGATTAACCATCCATTCCTTTTTTGTTTCTTGTTATTATTCTAGGATTACTTACTATTATCGCTTGTATTTGTATTTTCCTTTTAAATGGCTTAGACTTATTTTTCTTTTCTTTTCACATTTGATATTTGTTTGGTAGAGTTGTTGTGTGGTTTTAAGCTAGGTTGTGCATCTTTTGGGAAGCACACAGCAACACGCATGGACATCGAACGATCTTCCTTCTAAATGGAGTTTTCTACCTTCGGTTTTGTACTTAAGCTTTAAATGAATGCGATTTAGTTTTGTTATTATGAATGAGCATGATCGAATGTATGTCTAGAGTCGGTTTGGGGGTGTTGAACCCTCATTCCGCCATTTCTTGCGATTATGCTTGTTATTTCCAACAATGGGGACATTGTTGAGTTTTGGTTTGGGGGTGTATTACGCTTACGCCTTGTACAGTTTTGTGTCCAATTTTTCAATTTTGTCGCTTGTCCATTTTTCAAATTGTATCCAGTATGGGTATGATGGTCCTAGAGTGTGCTTTTGACGAGTTCCTTATATGTGCCTTGACCTTGTGATATAGTTTGGTGCCACTTGAGGTTTCGCTTGCACCATCATGGGTTCGTCCTACCAGTTGGTGTTAAGTATTGGGGAATCATTGTTCCTGTTAACGAAAATTTTGCTCGGGATGAGAAATCTCAGTTAATGCCCTCGAGACCACTACCACGTAAGTGGTGGCCAAAATTCATTATATATGTAACAGTGATTTATAAAGTGACAAGTAAGCAAGAATGTTTTTATTGAACATGCATGGTATATAAATACATAAGTTCTTCTCTCTTTTTTCTCAACCCTCTCTTGGGAATGGTCGATTGTTAGTCGTATGCCTGTCGAATAGTAGTCTCCTCCTTATCATGCTGGATTTCTTACTTTAATGTCATTTACTTTTGGATTGACGTCCGAATTGAGAGTATCGTGGTGGAGATCAGTTTGTTTCCTTTTTGGATTTTATTACTTGTTCTGCATGTTGGTAACGTTTCCAGATATGGTTCAATGCATTCCTCGTATCCTTTCAGTATGATCCTTTATGGAGGTCGTTGGATATGACGATATGGTGTGGTGCATCAACCAGAGAGGTTGATTAGTATTTCGACCTTGATATCTGAGAAGTTTCATCCAGCTTGGAGCCAAATCTGGCTTCCCTTGACCTTTTCGAAGCTAGGTGTGGCCTCGACTGACTTTTTGAAGCTAGATGTGGCTTCGACTGACCTCGCGGCCTTTTAGGGACATTCTTCTGTGTCAATCGAGGTACAGACGAGTCTCTGGAGCACTTGCGAGATGACCTCGACTTCGGGGAGCTTCTAGTTTTGGTGATACGGGCTAGATCTGATCGTTCCGGGCTTTATCTCGGATGTTTCCGAAGCCCGTCCTTGTTCCTGGGGTGGTATAGCAGTTTGGCTCTGGACAGAGAGGTCTCCTGGTGGAAGCTCTCTTGTCCGGGCTCTATCCCGGATGTTTCCGGAGCCCGCCCTTATTTCTGGGATGGTATAGTAGCTTGGCTCTGGATTGAGAGGTCTCCTGGTGAAACTCTCGGGTATAGAACCAGGTCTGTGAGGTGGAAAATTTCCCTTTGGGCCTTAGCCAATTTTGGCTATTAACAGAAGTCCCCTCTGACTTGAACACCAGACGTCGAGCTCGGGGTTGAGGTCAGATTATCACTTTATTTGGGAAATCTTCCTCTTTTTACCGTTACCGAAATATTGGGGAAATTTCTTCATTTGAATGACGTGTTGCGAACCGACCTAATTTATCTTCGAATTAATCTGATTGCGTTATGGCAGTCCCCAAGATTTTTTACCGTTACTAGAATCTTGGGGAGATCATCCTCTTAACTACGTAAGTGATGTGGCATGAGATGATTAGCCTGCTTTCGAGTTTAATCCGGTTACGATACTGTAATCGATTTTTTACCGTTACCAGACGAGTATCTCGGTGCTGTTGCCCTTCTGCCTATATATATGTTTGTTTTCCTCCTCATCTTCCTCACCTCTCTTCGAGCTAAAAAACTTTTTGCTGAGAAATATTTCCATAGCTTTTCCTCCGAGCTTGCTTCTTTCTTCATTCTTCGTCTTCTAAAATGTCGAAAAATAGTCGTGACTCAGCTGATTCCATATTCGACGGTGAGGAGGTCGTCAGTCTTATTCTGGGGAAGCGGGCTAGGAGGAGCTCTTACGGCGATGATTTCCCACCCACCTCACAACGTCGGCGGTCAAGTAGGAATGTATCTATCGGGACTGGGTTCTCCAACCATCCCGACCACCCTTTAGATATCGTCGATGATGACTCCGACAGAGAAGCGGCCGGTGGCGTTGCGGGGGAGCGTCGGGTCTTGGCTCCTGGTCCCCTTGGGGAGAGGCTCCCTCCCTACGATTTCTGGGTTGTCCCAGATTCCACCGTTGACCCGGTGTCGATTGACCGCTTGAGGTCAAAGTTTGGTATCCCCGACAGCGTATCCATCTCTGTGCCTCCCAAAAATTACGAGTTTTTCAACCCTCCTAAAGGCGTGCTTCCGATTCATGTGGCCGCGCTTGAGAATAGGGTCAGGCTTCCCCTTCATCCAACCTTTCGGCGGGCTCTCAACGCCATCCAGCTCGCTCCCCTCTAGTTGACCCCTGGCTTCTGGAGGCATCTGATTGGTTTTCCTTGTGTTATGGAGGGAACAATGCCAGATGAGTAAAGTGACGAGGGAGCCAGGTGCAGAGGAGCTGGCTTATCTCTTCCAGATTGGGAGCTTGTCTGGGGTTCCTCGAGGCTAGTTCTATGCCAAGGCCAATAATAAGCTTAACTTCATCGTTCCTGGTGCCTCGAAGAAGGACCCCTCGTGGAAAGAGGAATGGATCCTGGCGGGGGATGATTGGGGGAGCTCGATTTTCATCGGAGGGCATGAATTCGAGGTTCATACGACTTTCAGTGACAAGCCCTCTTGGGACCGGGACTCCTTGCCTTCTGAGTCCGAAGCCGTCTTAAAGGCTATTCCAGCCCGGAATTATCTGAATCTGAAATTCCCTACTGCTGAAGCTTTTGATCCTCGTAGGGTGAACAAGTATTTACGGATTTCAGACGCTATTCCTCGTAATTGTCATTGAGTTGCTTCTCCTTTTTACTTGGCTTGGTTCTAACATTTTTCTTCTTTTTTTTACAGTTTTTGTCGTGGAGCCGGCTACCTGTCACGTCTCACGCTCTCCTTAAGGTGGAACTTCTCTTCCCTCCTCTAGGGTCGAACCTGCCCTGGCTTCGTCTATCTCTTCCGCTGGGTCTAAGATGGCCACCCTTGCCTCGCGGGCTTTTCGGGCTTTGGGTAAAGTTCCCAGGTGGTTAGCCCGGCTGCTTCTGCCCCTTCGGCTGTGGCCGCTAAAGTCGCTACCCCTTCGACTCAAACACCTGATTCCGCTGCGCTTCCAACAACTAAAGCCTCGGAGGTTTCTGGGAAAGGTGTTGCTTCTGGGAAAGGTGTCGCTAAGGTTCCTCCCAGTCGCTCCTGGCCTCAGTCGAGCTCGACGGGGCGGGATGAGGTCCTGGAACAGTTCATAGCGTCCTGTCCGGGTGGCGGGATCTCCAAGATGGCTTCTATGCCTGTGGACGTCCTTATAACCAAGGGGTCTGCTATTTTAGCTGAGGTAATTGTATTTCCTTCACGCTACTTTTGTTAATTCGTTTAGTTTCTAATTTGGGTTCTGTATTTTATAGGCTTTTAAGGTTAATGTCCCGATGGGCCAGCAGGTAGCCCTCCTTCGTGATCGGGCTGCAAAAGCCGAGGCTGAAGCCGAGAATGCCGGGGAACTGCTCAAGCAGGCTTGGTCTTTTGTGGAAGAGGTGACTTCTAGCCAGGGAAAAATCGAGCTCGAGATGGCTGAGCTTCGCTGCGATCATGAGAGGATGAAGCAATCTTTTGATCAGGAGCGTCTTCAATCTCTCCGACGGGCTAGGCAGCGGGATTCCTGGAGATCTGAGGCTAAGAAGTTGGACCTAGAGAACCAGTCTCTGATTACTCAGGTGGCCAAGCTGCAATCTGATGTGGAGACCTCCTTCAGTGACGGGTATTTTTATGCTTCCTTTCAGGCCGCGGAAGCTCTTCCTCCTCCCTTTGATTTGTTGTCTATTGCGGGCTGGGATAGACAGGAAATAATGCTCAAAGCTGCTGATTTATCTCGCCCTAAGGGCGACAAGGTGGTCTCTTCTAGCCCAGCAGGAACTGGGAAACAGCCCGCTCAGTCAGATCCCTCATTCCATCTTCCTTCCTTTATCACCTCGGGTCCTGGGGAGTCTTCTAGCAAAGTGATGTCTTCTCGATCCGAGGAGGACCAATCGGGAGCTGGTGAAGAGGTTAGGAGCCCATCTGAGGATCCCCCTTTAACAGAGATGGAGGTCGACAGGAGCCAGATGGGGTCCTTGGCTGCCTTTCTTGACGCGGCTGTCCCTCCTGAGGTTATGGACGTAATTAATGAAGTTTTGGAGGAAGATCCAGCTGATCATCCGATGGAGCCTCTAGATGGAAGAGCGGTCGGTGAGGATAACCCAGATGGACAGCTACCTGTAGAGGGAGTTGATGCCGAGGATCAGCAGGAAGGAGGAGGGCCAGCGGAGGGGAGCCATGAGAGTCCCAAAGCTTGAAGCGAATGACTTGTTTTTGATTGCCCGAAAAAGGGGGTGGGCACCCTGTTTTTCCATTATCAACTTTTCATTTTTCTTATTCTTTTTGTAGCCCGAGTTCTGGGGTTGGGCTCCTCATTTGGATGTAGCCTTATCGGGGGATAGGATCCCCTTGTCCTTAATGATAAATCGAAGCGCGCTTTTGAGAACTTTTATTTTATTTCTGGTCTTGAACGGTATCCAGAGTAGCATCTGTAGCAACAATTAAGATTCGTGTAGGGAATGATGATGATTTTGATCCTGCACACGAAAGCAAACATTATATATATATATATATATTTTATGGGGTGATAACCCAACCAAGACATCAGGAGGGCTACTTAGCTATTTCCTAGTCTTTGAGATCTGAAGGGCAACTATGCTCTTACACTCAGATCCTTCTTGGGGGTGGTAGCCCGACCAAGGCATTAGGAGGGCTATCGAGCTATTTCCTGGTCTCGAGATCTGGAGGGCAACTATGCTCTTACACTCAGATCCTTCTTGGGGGTGGTATCCCGACCAAGGCATCAGGAGGGCTATCGAGCTATTTCCTAGTCTCGAGATCTGGAGGGCAACTATGCTCTTACACTTAGATCCTTCTTGGGGGTGGTAGCCCGACCAAGGCATCAGGAGGGCTATCGAGCTATTTCCCGGTCTCGAGATCTGGAGGGCAACTATGCTCTTACACTCAGATTCTTCTTGGGGGTGGTAGCCCGACCAAGGCATCAGGAGGGCTATCGAGCTATTTCCTGGTCTCGAGATCTGGAGGGCAACTATGCTCTTACACTTAGATCCTTCTTAGGGGTGGTAGCCCGACCAAGGCATCAGGAGGGCTATCGAGCTATTTCCTGGTCTCGAGATCTGGAGGGAAACTATGCTCTTACACTCAGATCCTTCTTGTGGGTGGTATCCCGACCAAGGCATTAGGAGGGCTATCGAGCTATTTCCATACAAGGGTATAGTCACTAATGTTGAACATAGTTGGAGACAAAGATGGAAGAGAAAAGGAAAATGACTTTATTGATGATTGAGATGTAGTACATCTTTATTCGGACCTGTAATGAAAACTAAGTGGGGGTAGTCTGCTTGAGAACTCCTTTCAAGGGTAGAATTTATTCAAATGATCTGCATTCCAAGTGTGGTTGATGGATCGTCCGTCCATGTCTTCGAGTTTATAAGCTTCATTACGAACAACTAGCTTTATCAAATATGGCCCTTCCCAATTTGGACTTAAGACTCCATCTGACCTTTTCCGAGTGTTCAGTGTCACTTTCCTAAGTACCAAATCCCCTTCCTTGAATTTCTGGGCTCTAACCTTTTGGTTGAAGTATCTAGCGATCTTGCTCTGGTAGATCGCTACTTTCTCTGCTACCCGGTCTTGCTTTTCTTCTAAGAGTCTAGACTAGCCCGGAGCTTGACTTCGTTACTTTCGGGCTCAAAGTGTTGTACCCTGAACGAGGTTAATTTATGCTCGATGGGGAGGACTGCTTCAACCCCGAAAGCCAGAGAGTAAGGTGTCTCTCCGGTAGCTGTTCTTTTTGTTGTCCAGTATGCCCAGAGGACTTCTGGTAGCTCTTCGGCCCATTTACCTTTCTTCTACTGAAGCTTCTTTTTCAGAAGTTTCTTGATTGTCTTGTTGGTGGATTCTACCAGCCCGTTAGTCTGGGGATGAGCCACTGAAGCGAGCCTGAGGTCGATCCCCAATCCCTTGCAGAAGTCTTTGAATCGGGCGTTGTCGAATTGCTTTCCTAGGTCGGCTATAATGATGAGAGGGGTCCCGAACCTGCATACCACATTAGTCTTGATTAACTTGGTTGTATTCTTTTCTGATATTTGAGAAAGAGGTCCTGCCTCGACCCATCTTGTGAAGTAGTCGATAGCCACGATAGCATGTTTCATCTGTCCAGGAGCTGTAAGAAGTGGCCCAATTAGGTCGATTCATGGCAAAGGGATAAGGTGAACTGAGGGACGACAGTCGCTCGGGTGGCTGGTGGTTCAGGTTTGAAGTTCTTTGACAAGGTTTGCAGGATTGCATAAAACTCTTTGCATCTTGATGGATGGTCGGCCAATAGTACCCCATAAGAAGCACCTGATAGGCTAGAGCTTCCCCACCTATGTGGTTCCCATAGTCCCCAGAGTGGACCTCTCTCAAAGCCCACTTAGCATTATCGGGATGCAAGCACCTAAGTAAGTGGAGGGATCTGCCCCTCCTGTAGAGGTATCCGTCCACCATACAGTATCAAACTGAGAGTCTCTTAATTCTTCGGGCTTGGTCGGGCTCTTCAGGAAGCTCTCCTTTAAGGAGGTAGGCGACAATTGGGTCCATCCAGCAAGGCAGGCGATCCAGGGAACAAATTTCTCCATTTGCGGCTATGCTTGGCTGGGTGATAACTTGGAGGGGAATTCCCCTTGGTAGGGACTGGCCTCCGTTCGCTGCTATTTTAGCCAGAACATCTGCGCGATGGTTTTGGTGTCGAGGCACCTGATCGACCTTGAGTCCCTTAAATTTGCCTTTTAGCAGCCGAGCTAGATTTAGGTAGGCAACCATATTATCTCCCTTTGCCTGGTAGACCCCAGTTACCTTGTTTACAACAAGCAACGAATCGCTCTTGATCTGCAGGTAGTCGGCCTTTAGTTCAATGGCTACCTTCATCCAGGCTAGGAGGGCTTCATATTCCGCTTCGTTGTTGGTAGCTTAAAACTCGAATCTGAAACAGTGACAGAATTCAGTCCCCTCCGGATCTATCAAAACTATACCAGCTCCTCCCCCGGCTCGTCCGGATGCTCCATTTGATAAAAGGATCCATGGCTTGCAGCCTTCCGGCCAATTTTCAACCTCGGATATCTTCTCAGGGACCTCGTTTGATACTGAGAGGTCATCTAGATCTGGGATCGCTGAGAATTCTGCCACGAAGTCGGCCAAAGCCTGCGCCTTAATCGTAGTCCGGGGCTTATACTTCAGGTCGAATTGAGTGAGCTCTAGTGCCCATAAAACTAGCCTTCCTGAGATGTCTAGCCTTTGCAAGAATTGGCGGAGGGGTTGGTCCGTCACCACTGCTATTGTGTGAGCTTGAAAATAGGGACGAAGTTTCCTCGTTGAGATCACCAGAGCATAAGTGAGCTTCTCCAGGAGAATGTAATTCCTTTCTGATTTGGTCAAAGCATGACTCACATAGTACATGGGTCTTTGAAAACCGTCACTACAATCCTTGGCCAAAGCCCCGCTTACTGCGGTTTCTGATACAGCCAGGCAGATCTGCAACTCGTCTCCGAGAACCGGCTTGACTAACATAGGGGGGCTTGTTAGGTACTCTTTCAAAGCTTGAAACGCCTGCTCGCTTTCCTGGCTCCATTTCATGTTCTTCCCTTGTTTGATAGCCATGAAGAACGGGAGACATTTATCGGTGGAGCGAGAGATAAACCTGTTGAGTGCCGCCACCCGTCCAGTCAGAATATGTACTTGCTTGAGCGAGGTCGGGGATTCCAGGTCCAAGATAGCTTTGATTTTTTCTGGATTGGCTTTTATACCTCTTTCATGAACCATGAAGCCTAGAAACTTCCCTGCCGTTGCCCCAAAGGCACATTTGAAAGGGTTCAAACGCATCTGGTTTTTTCTCAGTATGAGGAAGGTTTTGCGAAGGTCTTCCTGATATCCCCTTATGGTTGGGGATTTCGTGACCATGTCGTCGATATACACTTCCATCGCCCTTCCTATCTCGGGCTTGAACAATTTGTTAACCAACCGCTCGTATGTGGCCCCTGCATTCTTCAGACCAAACGGCATCACCTTGTAGCAGTATAAGCTCTGCCCAGTAATGAAACTGGTTTTATCTTGGTCAGCCGGGTGCATTTTAATTTGGTTGTATCCTGAGAATACGTCCATAAAACTCAAAAGTTTATTTCCGGATGTGGAGTCAACCAGCTGGTCGATCTTTGGCAAAGGAAAACTATCTTTCGGACAAACCCGGTTGAGGTCGGTGTAGTCGACACACATACGCCATTTCCCATTCGCCTTCGTGACCATGACCACGTTGGCGACCCATTCGGGGTAACGTACCTCTCTGACGAACCCCGCTTTGATCAATTTATCAACCTCTTTTTACACCGCCGCGTTCCTATCGGCGTTGAAGTGACGCCTCTTCTGCTTGACAAGCTTGACTGTTGGATCTACTGCTAGCCGGTGGGTGGCCAACGATGCCAGAATTCCAGGCATTTCATCATGGTTCCAGGCGAAGATGTCACTGAATTCCCTAAGAAGGTCAATCAGTCCTCTTTTTAATTCTTGGATCAAGGGTGGCTCCGACCTTGACGACCTTGGAGGGATCATCATTCCTGACAGATATCTCTTCTAGTTTGTCCACGGGCTGCCCGCTGGCCCATTCCTTACTCCCTTCTTCCTCGTAGGGCATGATAGGTTCATCCTCCGGATGCCCAGGGTGTTCTGCGGGCTCTTTCTCCTCCTGGATTATCTGGGATGTATCCATGTCTTCCTGGATTAATGTCACCTGCACACATTGCTTCGCTAGGGCCGTAGGATTGGCCGATACCGCGTAGCATTTCCTGGCTGCCTGCTGGTCTCCGCGTACCTCTCCTACTTTGGTTCCAACCGGGAATTTCAATACGTTGTGGTATATAGACAAGACTCCCTTCAAGGAGGACAGGAAAGGTCTCCCTAGGATGGCGTTGTAGGCCGATGGAGTGTCCACCATAACAAAGTCGGTCATTACATTCTGTTAGTGCGGGGTGACCCCGATGATTACTGGGAGGATCATTGACCCCACTGGTATGATCGAGTCCCCAGTGAAACCGTAAAGCGGAATGGTACAGCTGTTGTAGCAATGTTGCTTCAGGTTCAATTTTTCCAGGGTATCCTTGAAGAGGATATCTACACTGCTACCTGTATCCACGAGCACGCGATGGACCAGACAGTTGGCGATCTGTATCGTGATTACCGTAGGATCATCATGAGGTTGCACAGTGTTGAAGACATCTGCTTCGGTGAATTCGATCTGAGCTGACTGGGAGGGCTCTGTCGGGCTCTGGCTAACTTCGAAGATCCCTCGGCTCTCTCCGAGGTGGGGAACCTTTCTTGCGTGGTTTTTCCGGGAGTTATTGGAAACTCCGGCCAATGTAGGACTTCCGCTGATAGTGTGTATCACCTGGATCTGTTGCATTACGTCAGCCTGCTCCCCTTTCCTCTTTTCTGCGTCCTCACAGATTTCAGCTTGTACCTCCCTTCCAGTCCTGATATTATCTCTGACCTGTTGTAAGAACTCAACCAGGCATCCTCCCATTATCAGAGCCTCAATCTGGTTACGCAAGTTATAGCACTCCAAAGTGTTGTGGCCCACGTCTTCGTGAAAGTCGCAGTACTTGTACCAATTTCTCCTGTCAGCTGGGGCCTTCATGGGAGCGGGCTTTTGGAGCAACCCTTTATCTCATATGGCAAGGTAGACTGTTTCCTTGGAAGCATTCAAAGGGGTGTAGTAGTCATACCCTTTTTCCCCTTGCGTTACTGGAGCCACGGTCTTGGGAGGCGGCGAAGCCCGGGGGGGGGGGGGGGGGGTTCATTTTGCTGGATATCTTTCTTGCCTATGCGGAGGAGCAGAGAGGCGATAGGTCGACCTGTTGGGCGGTTTATTCTGAGCTTTCTGCACTGGCTCAAATTTGGGGCTTCTTTCTTCAGACACTTTACCGTTCTCATGTCGTCATGTTCTATCTTGACCTTGAGTTGTTCGTCGATCTCGACCTGCTCCAGAGCCCGGTCATAGGCCTCCTGGTAAGTCTTGGGAGGTCTTTTGGTGAAAGAACGGAAAAGCTTTCCTGCCTAGAGGTTACACCTGAAGTTGGCGAGGGTTTCTTTTTCAGTGAAAACTCCCATTTGTATGACCTCCTTGTGAAATCGCTCCACATATGATCGAAGAGTTTCACTCCGTTCCTGGATCACATATTGGAGGTGTATGGGATCTTTCGGGCGAGGTTTAACTCCTTGGAATTGTGAGCCAAAATCGGTTGATAATTTTGTGAAAGAGTCCACGCTTCCAACGGATAGTTTCCTGAACCAGGTTTTAGCGTAGTCGGTCAAGGTCGTTGGGAACATTCTGCACATAGCTGTTCTGGTAGTGTTTTGGACCTCCATCTGTTGAACGAAGCTCTCTAGATGGCATAGAGGATCTTCTGTTCTAGAGAACTTATCTGCTGGCATTTTGAATTTTAGGGGGAGCTCTGCTTCCCGGATTCTCCTAGTGAAGGGAGAGTTCATCTCGCTCAGGGGATTCTTTTTGTCCTCCTTACTCTTTCCCTTCCTTATCTGCTGGACCTCTTTTTGTAGCTTTGCCAGCTGATCCCTCAGTCGCTTGTTCCCAGGTCTCTTCGAGTTAACCTTAGATTCCTCAGTGTCGAATCTTTCTGATGAACTGGCAATTTCTATCCGGTCCTCCTCCTTGACATGATCTACTCGGGGAGTTTGTCTACTTTCCTCTTCTAGGGCCCGGGTAGTTCTCCTAGATGTAGTTGGATGAGATAGCCCTCGAGGCTTCCGGATAAAAGAATCTGCGGCAGACTTAACTAGCCGGGGTTGATATTGTGAAAGTCTTCTCGGAGCAGGGGGCATGGGTCCCAGCCTATCCCGGATCGAACGTTGAGGCCCTGATCTATCTCGAGCCGGCTCTGGAGGAGGAGGTCCTAGGCGATCAAAAGCAGGTGGCCTAGCTCCGAGCCTGCTCGGCTCTCCTTGATCATTCAGGTTGGTTGGCTGGATTGTGATGCCTTCAGCGAGGAGGCGGACGCGGACGGATTCTACGAAGGCCGCCGCTTATTGGTCGAGTGCTGCCTGGCTCACTATGGGGTGGCTAGTAGCCCGCGTATTGTTTGTCTGGATAGGAGCTTGACTTCTATATGCAGACTTTCTCCCCCTTCCTGGGGCTTTTCGGGCTGGCCTTGCCGGAGATTGCTCCGGGACTCTGTGTTGGCCTGGGGAGGAGCGGAGCCTCATAGTTCCTATAAAACAATGAAAATATAAATGCAAACGATTGGTTAATTGGGTGTAAGTTCCCTACAGACGGCGCCAGAAAGTGTTAACGGAAATTTTGCTCGGGATGAGAAATCTCAGTTAACGCCCTCGAGACCACTACCACGTAAGTGGTGGCCAAAATTCATTGTAGATGTAACAGTGATTTATAAAGTGACAAGTAAGCAAGAATGTTTTTATTGAACATGCATGGTATACAAATACATAAGTTCTTCTCTCTTTTTTCTCAACCCTCTCTGGGAATGGTCGATTGTTAGTCGTATGCCTGTCGAATAGTAGTCTCCTCCTTATCGGGCGGGATTTCTTACTTTAATGTCATTGACTTTGGGATTGACGTCCGAATTTAGAGTATCGTGGTGGAGATCAGTTTGTTTCCTTTTTGGATTTTATTACTTATTCTGCAGTAACGTTTCCAGATATGGTTCAATGCATTCCTCGTATCCTTTCAGTATGATCCTTTATGGAGGTCGTTGGATATGACGATATGGTGTGGTGCATCAACCAGGGAGGTTGATTAGTATTTCGACCTTAATATCTGAGAAGTTTCATCCAGCTTGGAGCCAAATCTGGCTTCCCTTGACCTTTTCGAAGCTAGGTGTGGCCTCGACTGACTTTTTGAAGCTAGGTGTGGCTTCGACTGACCTTGCGGCCCTTTAGGGACATTCTTCTGTGTCAATTGAGGTACAGACGAGTCTCTGGAGCACTTGCGAGATGACCTCGACTTCGGGGAGCTTCTAGTTTTGGTGATGAGGGCTAGATCTGATCGTACGGGCTTTATCCCGGATGTTTCCGGAGCTCGTCCTTGTTCCTGGGGTGGTATCGCAGTTTGGCTCTGGACAGAGAGGTCTCCTGGTGGAAGTTCTCGGGTCTGGGCTCTATCCCGGATGTTTTCAGAGCTCGCCCTTGTTTCTGGGATTGTATAGTAGCTCGGCTCTGGATTGAGAGGTCTCCTGGTGAAACTCTCGGGTATGGAACCAGGTCTGGGAGGTGGAAAATTTCCCTTTGGTCCTTAGCCAATATTGGCTATTAACAGTTCCCATGTCTTGTTCTAATGGTGGAGATACCTGTGAGATCACAAATACAAGCATGAAAGTGCGTTTTCTGAGTGCATTATTGATTATTCTTAAACACGCCTCTCGTCATTTATGTCATGTGCCATAGGACTTGCATATCATTTTGTGAATTGCGTGATGAATGCTTTCATTCCCTTTTTAGATGGTTGTGGAAGTGATATTAGGGAATGTATGTGTATCGAATTACCTCTATAGCCTAAACACCACATACCATATTGTGTGCTCCAAAGCCAAGTTGAGGCCAAACACTTACTCTTTCATTTGGTACCACATTCAAACCATAAACCCAATAGCCTAAACACATGCCGACCCTTGTACTAATCATGTTAGGATGGGAAATGGTAGTGATGAAAAGAGTTAAAATGGTCCTAGAGCGGGTAAAATGAAATAATTGTTGAACAATATGCAAGGAAAGGGGTAAGAACCTTAGTTATGTGCCCTAAATGCCTAAGAAAGGGAAATTGTAACAACTCAAATGGAGTACAACATTGTGATTGGGAAATTATTAAAAGAAAAATTAAAAGAAAGATTGTACTTGAAGTGCCATAAGGGGGATTGTATTATGCTAAAAATGCTCAAACGAAATGTAACGTTGAAGGCACAAATGTGGGTTAAATGGTTTCCTAGAGGGTTGCATTTAAGCAATAAAAGAACATGGTGTGGTAGTAGGGATATATTCTAGCATGATTGGTGAGTTTGAACTCTAAATGTCCATATTTTTGTGTAACCTCATTCAACCCCACAGCCACACTATAACCGGTTGAAAAACCCTATTTGATCCATATAAGTCTAGTTTGGGAATGTCGGTTGAAGCACGATCTTTCACATCCATGGCATGGTGACTCCTTCCTAGGATAGCTCATTGCTTAAATCTTATGCAGAATCTTCTTTGCATACTTGTTTGTTTGGAACTTAGGACTCTTGAGGAAAGAAAAGAGAGAATCCATGTGAGTTTTAGAATTGAAGCAAATTATGCTCAAGGTATGGGAGTAGGTTGTCCCTAATTCATGAATGCCTTTAGGTGTGGGATTCGTGTTCGTACGAGCCTCCCTTGGGTGTCTCCAAATTGCTCTTGATCTTGTGCATATATTTTTTCTCCTATCTATCACACCTATTTGTATCATATCACTCATTGGACTTGCGGCATTGTTGAGGATTTGTTTAGGTATCTAGAAATTACAATCAGTTGGCGTCTTACTGTTTCGATTAGATTTGCTTGAGGACCAGCAAAGGTTTGGTTTGAGGGTGTTTGATCGGGCCAAATATGTAGTATATTTAGGCCCTCAGATCCTTACCTTATGCTCTATTTTCGTGCATTTTTGTATCTTTGATGGGTTGTTTTGTGCGTATTTGTAGGAAATGATGCAAAGATAGGTTTGGAAGAATATTGCAGTGATTCCAGCAGAAAATGGGCGAAAGTAAAGGCAAAAGAGTACAAACAGCTCTACAGTGCGGGTCTAGTGCGGGTCAAGTGCGGGTCGCAACCGCACTCTGACCGCACTCCAGCCGCACTCATATTCATAGCCGGGACAGGATGCAAGTGAAGAGATAAAGTACGGGTACAGTGCGTTTCATCCAACCGCACTTAACCCGCACTAATGCCAAACCAGAGAAGCTGATGTTGCACCTGAAGATAAAATGCGGGTACTGTGCAGGTCATCCAACCGCACTCTACTCGCACTAATGCCAAACCAGAGAAGCTGATGTTGCACCTGAAGATAAAGTGCGGGTACTGTGCGGGTCATCCAACCGCACTCTACCCGCACTAATGCCAAACCAGAGAAGTTGAAGATGCACCTGACGTTAGAGTGCGGGTACTGTGCGGGTCATCAAACCGCACTCCACCCGCACTATCACCAAGAACAGAAGAGCAGAGTTGTACCTGACATTAGAGTACGGGCACTGTGCGGGTCATCTAACCGCACTCTAGCCGCACTGTTGCTCAAGACAGAAGGTAGATTTTGCACTTGACAGGGAAGTGCGATTCAAGTGCGATCACAGTGCGATTCCAAGTGTAGGTCAAGTGCGGGTAATGTAACCGCACTCCACCCGCACTATTGCCCTGATCCGAGATCTGAAGATGAAGGCAACCCATACAGTGCGGGTAATTCACCTGCACTCCACCCGCACTCCTAGCGCGCCAGTTTGATTTTCAAAGCTTAAGTGACCTATTTTTGTATCTTGTATAAATAGAAAAGTATAGAAAGGTTTTAGGGAGCCTTTGACTCCATTTTGCAGAGGTTAAACACTTTTAGACCTAGAATCTCTCTCTCTCTCTCTCTCATCCTTACATTCTCTACTCAACTTCAAGGAAGTTAGGAGATTGGAGCCACTTCAAGGAAGGAGATGTTCTCCAAGGGTTCTTTCTCTTTCTTTTCTCTTAGTTTCCTAGTTGTAATGAGTAGCTAAATCCCCTCTAAGGGGTTGATGGAATAGTTAGTTAAATATTGGGCTTGTACATAAACTTGATATTATATTGATATTCATGTCTATCTTTCATTGATCTATTCTTGTTGTGAATGTTTATCATTGATTTCTTGTGTAGATACATCCTCTTTGCAAGATGTCTTTGTATTATGTATGAGTATTGCATCTAGATATACATCCTATTTAGTTGTTTAATACTCTAAAGAATGGACGGAAAGTCATGAATTTCGACTCTTAAACCGCAGTTTTAATCTAACCTCGATCGAGTTTCCGGCACTATACATCCTAGGTCGGAACCCGTGAGAGAGTTAGAAGTCATTGTTAGGTAGACGAGCTTCATTTCTAGAATCTGATAAACAACCAACTCTATACATCCTAGGTTGGTAGCTTATGACGGATTAATCCCTAATAGGTGGTCTGCACTATACATCTTAGGTTGGCCACCTTCTAGGGATAAATAACCGACTCTATACATCATAGGTCGGTTACCTTGAATAGCCGTGCTATTGACAAGTTTGTTGCATTGCCCAGTATTTACTTTCGTATCCATTAACTCCTTAGTTTCCATCATCTATATATATCCCTCATTCCATTTCCCCCTTCATTTAGTTTGCATATTTAATTTAGTGTTATTTTTAGTGTAATTCACCACCTACATTTTCACCAACTCATGTTTCAATATTATTTATATACATACCATTACTTTAGCAATAACTAATTTAGCTAACTCCGCTCCCTGTGGACGACACCCCACTTGCCACTATATTTATGTTTTCAAACTAATTTAGGCTTGTCAGGTTTTATCAAATATTGTTGACGGATTGATCTTTTTAAAACGACACTAAGAAAAACGTTCTGTCAGTGCCTAGAACACATACATGCATTCATAACAAGGAGATAGATAAGAGATGACAACTCTTTTAGTAGTGGTGGACTTACCTAGGGGGAAAAAGCATCACGATTGATCACATGCTGAAAAACCCCCAGAAAGTATCCATAGGAAGGAGAAAGACCCTTATTTATAATTATATATTACGAGAGGTGCTCCAGAGAGCTAACATTAATACAAACCGAGTCCTGGTAGGTCACAGTTAGAGGGGTACCATTTGGTACCGGTACATTCATGGCGAAAACTGGAATAAATAGCAGTCAAAACAATGGTGGTGTAGAGGGAATTCGGGTAGGGTCCCTTTTACACTCCAGGCGACGGCGAACTCATATTCCTAGTGGAGAAGTGGGCGAAATCTGGGATCAGAGACATCTTGGAGATATGGAGATGTAGGAGAGCTGTTGGAGAATGTTGGAGAGAATGTCAGGGAGTCGAAATGTTGGGGAATCGACCTTTTTCTTAGAGAGTGACTTGTTATATTTATATATGTTCATCCTTGTTGCCCACTCCATTGACTCAGTTAATTAATACACTGATTTGGCCTTTAAGGGGTTGAATATTCTCTCATTAATGGCGTTATGAATGGCCATTAATGGAGTTGACTGATTTCCTCATTAATTGCATTGTAAATGGCCATTAATGGAGTTGACTGATTCTCTCATTAATGGCGTTGATTATCTCCATTAATTACCAGAGAGGTCAACTTTCTCTTTTACGTCGCTTGAAGGAGAATTCTGACTCTGTATCCCGGTGTATGGTACACTGGTGTACCAGAGTGCATATTGGCGTGACACTTGTTCTAGCATGCTGGTACCTCTTCCCGGTTCCATTCTTCTTACTTGGCGGATAGGATACACATTCTGGTTAGATCCTGGACTGATATCGTGGTACTTGGGTACCAGGTAGATGTCGCGGTACCTAGGTACCAGGTAGGAGGTATCGTAATACCTAGGAACCAGGTAGGAGGTATCATGGTACCTAGGAAACAGGTATGAGGTATCGTGGTATAGCCTTGCTTGGTACCTGGTAGACTGTGAGACGTGGTACTGACTTCTTTCCGGTTCATGGTGTAGGGCATCCCCGGTATCTATGTACCGGTCCCGATCTAGGTCGATGGAAAATTCTTTTTTGGACCCCTGCCAAAAATGACTGTTAACAGAAGTCCCCCTTGACTTGAACACCGCTATTAAGTTGGGGTTGGAGTAAGGATCTTATACTGCTTGAAGAATTTTTCTCATCATTTCTTACTTGTAGCTAATACTTGAAAAGAGAAAACGCTCCCACCACGCTTAGCTTTGGTGAATCTAAGTACCTGACATTCCTGTTCAAGGGTTCTTGGTACTTTGTCTATAATAATGGCGAATCGTGGTACCTAGTCTTCGATTTTTCAGGAATCTGGGTACATAGGCAAAAACTTATGAGAAGGTTTTTGCCGTCAGAAAACCGTCCGTCAAAACAATTTATAAAACCTATACGATGCATTCACAAGTGGAATACAAGTAAAGCAGTAAGCACGGGTGTCGTCCACTGAGATCGGGGTAGCGGTGATAAGATTAGGATTAATATAACTAGTATGCATAAAAGTAAAGTGATGGTGAATGAAGATACAATATAAACTAAATTATGAAAGCAAATAAAATGGGATGACAATGGAGTGATGAATGAATGATGATGGAACTACGGAGTTGATGGACTCGTAAGTGAATATTGGGGCAATTGCAACAAACTCTCAATTAAACACGTTTTGACAAATGTAACCAACCTAGGGTGTATAGTGTTGGTATATATCTATAGCAAGAGGTCAACCTAGGGTGTATAGCGAAGACCTCCTACTAGAGATTAATCCCTCCTAACCAACCAACAGTGGCTAGTTACTCAATTGGGACTTGTTCCATGAATGCTCATCTATCTAGCTATGGCTCAACCTATTACTAATGTAGCCATCCTAGGATATATAGTGATGGCTTCCAATTCCCTCACAAGTGGCCGACCTAGGATGTAATAGTGAGGGCCACCCGTTTGAGATTGGATGAGGCTTTAGGTTATCAACCGAATTCTACTCGAAGGTTAGTTCTCGTAGAATCACTAAAGTAGCCAACCTAGGGTGTATAGTGGAGGCTTCTAATTCTCTCACAAGTGGCTAACCTAGGATGTATAGTGAAAGCCACTAATTAAATATTAGATTAAGGGCATGGTTTTAGAGCTGGATTTCCGAAAATCCTTCCATTCAATTGAGCATTAGACAACCTAATTGCCTACTCAAGTAATCCAAATCAATCATGCAAAGAGGGTGTATCCAAGCAAATCAATAATGGAAATCAATTAAAGCAATGGAATAAAACATAGAGATAGAATAAATATAACACATAGAGTTTATTACAAAGCCCAAATATCCATCATACAAATAACATCAACCCCATAGTGGGGTATTTTAGCTACTCATGTTCTATTACAAACCAATAAACTAAGAGAGAGAGAGTAGAGATAACCCTTGAAGATTGATCTCTTTCCTTGAAGCTTGAATCCAAGTCTCCTAGTTGCCTTTGATTAAGTAGAGATGGTTTGGATGATAGGGAGATGTGTTTCTAGCTAAAAATACAAGTGTTGGGAGGTATGGTGATCCTTTTATTCGTTCCCATCCTTTTCTATTTATAGAGGATGGAAAAATAGGTCACTTAAGCTTGAAACCAGAAACTGTCGCGCGCATAGTGTGGGTGGAGTGCGGGTGAATTACCCGCACTGTAAATGTTTTCTTCATCTTCAGTTCTCTGATCTGGGCAACAGTGCGGGTGGAGTGCGGTTGGATTACCCTGCACTTTACCCACACGTTATCTGTCAGGTACGAATCATCTCTTCTATCTTGAGCAATAGTGCGGGTGGAGTGCGTTTGGATTACCCACACTTTACCCGCACTTTATCTGTCAGGTACGAATCATCTCTTCTATCTTGAGCAATAGTGCGGGTGGAGTGCGTTTGGATTACCCGTACTTTACCCGCACTTTATCTGTCAGGTACGAATCAGCTCCTCTGTCTTGAGCAATAGTGCGGGTGAAGTGCGGTTGGATGACCTGCACTTAACCCGCACTTTATCTTTCCTTCATGATTCAAGTCCCGGCTGTGGGAAGGAGTGCGGTTGGAGTGCGGTTACGACCCGCACTTGACCCGCACTGTAGAGCTAGTTATGATCCTTTGTCTTTCCTTTTGTCCCTTTTCTGCCGGAACCACTGCAACTAGCTTCTAACACCAGAATTACATCTATTGCCTGCAATTAGCACCAACGAGCCTATTAGACATAAAGACATAAAATATATAGAAAATACACTCAAGAACGAGACAAAAGAATAGGCATGAGGGCCGAAATATACAACAATTTAGGCACGATCAAACACCCCCAAACCAAACCCTTGCTCGTCCTCGAGCAAACATAATCTAAAACAAAATAAGACACAAACTAAAAACGACTCAAACTAAGAACTTCCTAGACACAAAGAAAAACTTGCTGCAGAACCAAATAGCAGAGAGATACGCGAAAGCAATATGGGAGTGAGGAATGAGCATATGCAAAATGTTCTAAACAACTCGAAGGCACCTCAAGGGAAACTGGCACAACATGAATCCCACACTTAAAATGCCTGCGCCTCAGAAACTACTCATTCTCACACCTCGAGCATAATTCGCTTCGACACTAAGTTCTCACATGGATTTTCTCTTATCTTTCCTCTCAGAACCTAGGTTCACACTCATGCAACATGTATGCCAATGAATTTATGTAACTGAATCAACTTAGTTGCAAACATTTAGTGTAGAATAAACGCTGTTTTCAGTGAGTGAGTCTCATGAAAGAATCACGTGTCATGAACGTGGAAAGAGCATTCATCAACTAATATTCCCAATCTAGACATCCCCTAAGATCAATTAGGTCTTTCCACTTGGTTGTAACGTGGCCACGGTGAATGGTGATTACAAGAATGAGAATTTAGGCACAAGCACTAATCAACCAAATTAAGGCAATACATTCTACGCTTAAGCATTTAATTTCTTGTGCAACTCCACTTCCAAATACAATATGGCGTCCAGGCATACAATTAGACTCTACGTGCAATCTTTAACTACTCATGTTACCCGTTTGAGTAGCATTTACAATTTACACAAGGCATTTGAAGCATATTTTTCTTTTGTTACTTTTTGCTTCTTTTCTTTTCTTTTCTTTTCATGCCTTTTTACTATGCACATTTTCACAACTCATTACTCTTGCCTAGGTACACGCCATTTATCAAATTAAAGCACAACTTTACATTCCTAAGCCTCAACAAGATCAATTAAGAGAGGGTTGGCTAAGTGATTAGGTTGCTTGGGTTATGGATAACGTGGGTGTAGAATGGAAAAGTCTATATGTGTTTGGCTTCAAAATTGGCTTAGGAGCACACATATTATAGGAATGGGAAGTATTTAGGCTTTCTTTTTGAGTGGCTAAAACACACATTGCCTAATATCACTTCAAAGGATCAATCTACCAAGGGAATAAAAGTTTCCGTCAAGCAATCCATATATATGATGCATGTTCAATGACAAATGATGATTTTTGATGTAGTGAGACTATGCATGGTGTTTGAATAGTGTTTACAGATTTGAAAAACATTTTCCCTCAAAATATACACGCTTTTGGCTTGTGTTTGTGATCTCACAAGGGAAATCTCCACTATTAGAACAAGGCGCTTGAGCACCGAGTTCCCTAAACTTGGACACTAGAAGATGAGACTAGCCCATGAAGTGCAAGTGAGACCCCTAAAGTGATTAAGAGTTATTGAATAAGCACACAAAGCATACACACATTCGCCATAAACACTATGCTCTAAGTATTTCATCAAGCTAAATAAGGTCAAAATTCTGGCTAAGCAGCAACTTTTTCGAAAATAAGACACAAAAATGACTCAAGACACAAAAGACGACTCAAAAGGCGTCTACACCCCCAAACCAAAACCCAACATTGTCCTCAATGTTGAAGACAAGAGAATCCGGCCTAGCGGCATGCACCTAACATGACTTAAAAAAACCTAGGCACTAATCAACTAGAATCAATGCCCCAACAAAATAAAAGTGACTCAAACAAGGCTCACAAAATAAAGGCAATTCATGCAATATATCATTGAAGCACAAGTCAAGCTTAACATCATGCATTTTATCAAAATTGATAGAATGGGGCATTAACCCCCAAACCGAATTAAACAATATAAAGCACATGCATTCATACTTGCACAAGAGCCTCCGGCTCTTTCATCCACAAATATAATCAATAAATTCAATGTGTAAATATCCACAAAATATAGCATTCGAACAAAACTATCCCAACATCACAATTTATTTAATTTAAACACCATAAAACATAAAACTAACTACATACATCAAAATTATTCAATGGGATGCATTCATGGAGAGGCTAGGGTCCTCTAAGGGTGGTTTGACCAAGTTAGGAAATTCTCTATTTTTCACTACCCAAATAAATTTAGGTGACTTCATTATCTTTTCCTTTTTCATGTTTCTATATAAGTGCACTTGGTCTTTCCTTACCCATATTTGCTTGACCCTAGGTGGACTCCTACCTATTCCTAGGACCTCTAGGTTTCCTATGTTGATTTGGCTTGTAATTTTTAGCCTTGAAATGCTCTATCCTAGAACATGCATAGCAAAAGGTATTTGAGTTAGAGGAACTCCCATTTGATGCGTGGCCTTGAGGACGTTTAATTTGTTTCACTTGTAACGCCTTGACCTCCTCCTCTTTTTTGCTTAGTGCTACCTTTGCTTCCTCTAAGGCATTGGCTTTTTGATCAACCTCCATTTGCATCTTAATTGACTTGTGAGCTATCTCATCTTCAAAATCTTTTGATAGCCTCGCTACGTTCTCCAAATCCTTCGATGCGGTACTCTTTTCGGCTTCAAATCACTTAATTCGTTCTTCCAATTCTTTATTCTTGTCGGAGAATTCGTCATTTGTCTTCTTGAGAGTACCATTCTCAATTCTGAGCATCTTCACTTCAAATAATAGTTTCTTGTTCAACTCTTGGAGATTACTCGCCTTTTCCATTCCCAAGGCTTCTCTCTTTTGAAGTGCTTCATTCTCTTCCTTCAACACACCCTTTTCCAACACTAGCTCTGTGCTCACGCTCATAAGCTCCTGGTTCATCGTGATCATCCTGTCCATCTCCTCCATTCTCTTGCTTCGCTCCACTTCAAATTCAATTCTGAGCTTATACATGTCTTCTTTTGAGAAATTGGAGGAATCCACCGGCTTGGTTGCTTTAACTTGGAAACAACTCTGATTTACCGGGGTGGACTGCTGGGCGGATTCGAGCATTTGGGTGGTTTTCTCTTCTATAAAGGATTGAGTCTCTTGTTGAGAAGCTATCAACTGCTCAATCTCCCGCACATGATTCTTCATGAAATTTCTTAGTTGGTCTTCAACGGAATTTGACTGGAATGATGAGATGTAGGCATTCTCGTTAGGCTCGTAGCTTGACCTAGAATTTTGCCAAAAGGAATCCATAGAGTCCTGAAACAAACAAAAAACAAAAACTACCAAAGCAATAAAAAGAAACTAACAAAACTAAAAACAACTAATAAACTAATAGTATTAAAACTAATCTAATCAATACTATGCACACCGATCCCCGGCAGCGGCGCCATTTGATGAGAAAGCTTTTGCCGTCAGAAAACCGTCCGTCAAAACAATTTATAAAACCTATGCGATGTGTTCACAAGTAGTAATACAAGTAAAGCGGTAAGCACGGGTGTCGTCCACTGAGATTTGGGTAGCGGTTATAAGATTAGGATTAATATAACTAGTATGCATAAAAGTAAAAGTGATGGTGAATGAAAATACAATATAAACTAAACTATAAAAGAAAATAAAATGGGATGACAATGGAGTGATGAATGAATGATGATAGAACTACGGAGTTGATGGACTTGTAAGTGAATATTGGGGAAATTGCAACAAACTCTCAATTAAGCATGTATTGACAAATTTAACCAACCTAGGGTGTATAGCGTTGGTATATATCTCCAGCAAGAGGTCAACCTAGGGTGTATAGTGAAGACCTTCTACTAACGATTAATCCCTCATAAGCAACCAACAATGGCTAGTTACTCAATCGGAACTTTTTCCATGAATGCTCATCTATCTAGCTATGGCTCAACCTATTACTAATGTAGCCATCCTAGGGTGTGTGGGATTCTAGAAGTCCCCATCAACTTAAATGTGGCTCTGGACCATCCTGGAATGAATCGGGACACAGTGGCTCACTTGGGCGTTGACTAGCCCGATAGAAGAAGTGAAAAGCTACTGGGCTATGTAGCTAGACTGCTGCTCCAGAGGCTTGCCAAGGTATATAGAAGGCCTCAACCAAGTGGGAAGCCTCTGAGCTCTACCCAAACGGATCGGGACATAGGTGGCTCACTAAGGCATTGTAGGGCCCGGTATAGGAAGTAGGGAGCCACATGCATGATACTGGTCCAGAGGCATGCTTGGTATCCGAGAAGTCCCTAGCAACAGAAATGTGGCTCTGGACCGTTCTGGAATGAATCGGGACATAGTGGCTCTCTTGGGGGTTGACTAGCCCGGTAAAAGAAGTGAGGAGCCACTGGGCCATGCAGCTAGGCTGCTGCTCCAGAGGCGTGCTTAGGCATGTAGGAGGCCTCAACAATGTGGGAAGCCTCTGAGCTCTACCCGAACGGATCGGGACATAGGTGGCTCACTAGGGCGTTGAAGGGCCCCGTATAGGAAGTAGGGAGCCACATGCATGATACTGGTACAGAGGCATGCTTGGGATCCGAGAAGTCCCCAACAAAAGAAATGTGGCTCTGGACCGTCCTGGAATGAATCAGGACACTAGTGGCTCACTTGGGCGTTGACTAGCCCGGTAAAAGAAGTTAGGAGCCACTGGTCCATGCGACTAGGCTACTGCTCCGAGGCTTGCTTAGGCATTTAGGGGGCTTCAGCAATGTGAGAAGCCTTTGAGCTCTACCCGAACTGATCGATTAATATGTGGCTCACTAAGGCGTTGAAGGGCCCGATACAAGAGGTAGGGAGCCACCTGCATGATACTGATCTAGAGGCATGCGTGGGATTCTAGAAGTCCCCAGCAATTGAAATGTGGCTCTGGACCATCAGGAATGAATCGGGACACAGTGGCTCACTTGGACGTTGACTATCCCGATAGAAGAAGTGAGGAGCCACTAGGCCATGCAGCTAGGCTGCTGCTCCAGAGGCTTGCAAATGTGTATAGAAGGCCTCAGTAAAGTGGGAAGCCTTTGAGCTCCACCCGAACAGATCAGGACATGGGGGGCTCACTACAGCTTTGAAGGGCCCCAGATAGGAAGTAGGGAGCCACATGCATGATACAGGTCCAGAGGCATGCTTGGGATCCTAGAAGTCCCAGCAAATGAAATGTCGCTCTGGACCATGCTGAAATGAATCGGGACACAGTGGCTCAATTGGGCGATGACTAGCACATTACAAAGAGTGAGGAGCCACTAGGCCATGCAGCGGGGCTGCTGCTCTAGAGGCTTGCCAAGGTATATAGAAGGCCTCAACAAAATGAGAAGTCTCTTAGCTCTACCTGAATGGATCGGGACACATGTGGCTCACTAGGGTGTTAAAGGGCCCGGTACAAGAGGTAGGGAGCCACCTGCATGATACTGGTCCAGAGGCATGCTTGGGATCCTAGAAGTCCCCAGCAACTGAAATGTGGCTCTGCACCATACTGGAATGAATCAGGACACAGTGGCTCACTTGGGCGATGACTAGCCCGTTACTAGGAGAGAGGAGTCACTAGGCCATGCATGTGGGGCTGCTGCTCTAGAGGCTTGCCAAGATATATAGAAGGCCTCAGCAAAATGAGAATGGTACTGGTCCAGAGGCATGCTTGGGATCCGAATAGGCCATGCATGTGGGGCTGCTGCTCTAGAGCTCTATCCGAATAGATCGGAACATAGGTGGCTCACTAGGGCGTTGAAGGGCCCAGTATAAGAGGTAGGGAGCCACCGGAATGGTACTGGTCCAGAGGCATGCTTGGGATCCTTGAGGTCCCTAGCAACTGAAATGTGGCTCTAGACCCTCCTAAAATTAATCAGGACACTGGCTTACTAGGGCGTTGACCGGCCTGGTGCAAGGAGTGAGGAGCCACTGGGCCTCTACCGGTCGCGCTGCTCCTATGATCATATAGTTGAGTTTGCTTCTGGGGTACATGCGTCGACCTGCTACCTTGGAGCTTTCGAAGAGTGGATCCGGTGACATGAGGATATCAGCATAAACAGGTGCAAACCAATGGATCTGATGTAGAGGAGATATACTAGTAGCGGATATGTTGCATAAAAGATCGTAATGGATTTGCTACATAAGAGATCATAGTGGATCTGCTGCAGAGGAGATCGTAGCGGATCTGCTACATGGAAGATCTGCTGATACCTGAGCAAACCCTCTGTAAAGAAGCAGGAGAGGTGCAACTCTACTGTATAGAAGCTTTAGATGTACCGGAGCAGATCTACTGTAGAGGAGATCGAGGCGGATCTACTGCATAGAAGATCGTAGCGGATCTACTGCATAGGAGATCTGCTAATAATGGAACAAACCCTCTGTATTGTAGCAAGAGAGGTACAACTCTGCTACATAGAAGCTCTAGAAGTACCCGAGAGAATCTGCTATAGAGGAGCACTGCAAGTATATGAGCAGATTTGTTGCATAAGGGCAACATAGTAGAATGGTTCTGCCAGGAGTCCTACGTACCATATCAATAGAAGAAAGTCGAGCTTGCATGTAGAGATAAGGATGCTCATGTAGAGACATGGAAGCCACGTTTGTGAGCTTCCCACAGACGGCGCCAAAAAGTGTTAACATAAAAATCCACCCGGGGTGAAAATCTCAACTAACACCCTCGACCCGCTACCCCGGAGGTCGCAGCGGGTGTGGTAGGTACTTCGTATTGTGGTTCTAGTAAGGTGAAAGTGAGATAGATGCCATGGTAGGAGAACAATCATCCCTCCCATCAGGTGCAGTAGGCTAGTACCCGGTCTTGGTATCTGATCCTGGTACCTAGTTACCTCTCTAGGTGCCTTCAATATTCCCCTGACCTAGATAATGAGCCAAGAGAAGTACATGAGAGCAAGGATCAGCATGGTTGGTGCCTAGCACGCATACATTCATTCATAACAAGGAGATGGATAGGAGAATGACAACTCTTTTAGTAGTCGTGGACTGACATAGGGGGAAAAAGCATCACGATTGATCACATGCTGAAAAACCCCCAGGCAGTATCCATAGGAAGGAGAAATACCCTTCTTTATATTTATATATTACGAGAGGTGCTCTGGAGAGCTTACATTAATACAAACTGAGTCTTGGTAGGTCACAATTAGAGGGGTACCATTTGGTATCGATACATTCATGGCGAAACCTGGAATGAATAGCAGTCGATACAATGGTGGTGTAGTGGGAATTCGGGTAGGGTCCCTTTTACACTCCAGGCGATGGCGAACTTATATTCCTAGTGGAGAAATGGGTGAAATCTAGGATCGGAGACGTCTTGGAGATATGGAGATGTAGGAGAGCTATTGGAGAATGTTGGAGAGAATGTCAGGGAGTCGAAATGTTGGGGAATCGACCTTTTTCTTTCAGAGTGACTTGTTATATTTATATCTGTTCATCCTTGTTGCCCACTCCATTGACTCAGTTAATTAATACACTGATTTGGCCCTTAAGGAGTTGAATATTCTCTCATTAATGGCGTTATGAATGGCCATTAATGGAGTTGACTGATTTCCTCATTAATGGCATTGTGAATGGTCATTAATGGAGTTGACTGATTCCCTCATTAATGGCGTTGTGAATGGCCATTAATGGAGTTGACTGATTCCCTCATTAATAGCGTTGATTATCTCCATTAATTACCAGAGAGATCAACTTTCTCTTTTACGTCGCTGGAAGGAGAATTCTGACTCTGTATCCCAGTGGTATGGTACACTGGTGTACCAGAGTCTATACTGGCGTGGCGCTTGTTCTAGCATGCTGGTACCTCTACTCGGTTCCATTCTTCTTACTTGGCCGGTAGGATACACATTCTGGTTAGATCCTAGACTGATATCGTGGTACTTGGGTACCGGGTAGATGTCGCGGTACCTAGGTACCAGGTATGAGGTATGGTAGTACCTAGGAACCAGGTAAGAGGTATCATGGTACCTAGGAAATAGGTAGGAGGTATCGTGGTATAGCCTTGCTTGGTACCTGGTAGACTGTGAGACGTGGTACTGACTTCTTTCCGGTTCATGGTGTAGAGAATCTCTGGTATCTAGGTACCGATCCCGATCTAGGTCGATGGAAAATTCTTCTTTGGACCCTTGCCAAAAATGACTGTTAACACCTAGCATTCCTGTTCAAGGTATACTGGTACTTAGGCAAAATGATGGATTCAAATCTGGGTACCTGGCATTCCTGTTCCTGGAATCCTGGTACATAGGCGAAAGTTATGGCGGATCACGGTACCTAGCCTTTTTATTTCAAGGAACCTCGGTACCTAGGTGAAAATGCTGGCGAATCAAACTTAGGCACTGGCGAATCATGGTACCTAATCTTTCATTTTTCAGGAATTTGGGTACAGAGGCGAAAATAATCCGGGTTAGCAATTATGCCATCCAGATCCTTCTTGGAGGGGGGTGGTACCGGGCCAAGGCAGTAGGAGGGCCATTTAGCTGTCTTGGTCTTGAGGCGAAAACATGTAGGCGAACGTATTGGCGAAAATGGGTACCTTGCATTCCTTTTCTAGGAATCTTGGTACTCTGGAGAAAATAAGGTGAACACATTGGCGGATCTAGGTACCTCGCAATCCTTTCTAGGAATCTTTATACTCTAGCAAAAACAAGGCGAACACATTGGCAGATCTAGGTACCTCGCATTCCTTTTTAGGAATTTTGGTACTTTGGCGAAAACAAGGCGAACATATTGGCAACAAGATCCTGGTAGGCAACTAAGGCCACTTTAGCACCAAGTCTTTCTTGGCGGGGGTGGTGCCCGGCCAAGGCATTGATCTGGCAGGCAACTATGCTCTTACGAAATAGACCCTTCTTAGTGGGGGGTGGTGCCCGGCCAAGGTTTGATCTATCAGGCAACTATGCTCTTGCGTATCGGATCCTTCCTAGCGGGGGGTGGTGCCCGGCCAGGGTAGCAGGAATGTCCATGTGGCCTTTCCTGGTCTTGAGGCGATCCTCCTGGAGAGGTTTATCTGATCTAGGGCATCATGAGTGCTGTGTAGCTCTCCTGGATTTATGGCAATCCTTCTAGAGGAATTAATCCGGTCTAGGGCATCAGGAGTGCTGTGTAGCTCTCCTGTTTTTATGGTGATCCTCATGAAGGGATTAATCCGGTCCAGGGCATCAGGAGTGTTGTGTAGCTCTCCTAGTTTTATGGCGATCCTCCTGGAGGGATTAATCTGGTTCAGGGCATTAGGCATTCCGGTGCAAGGAATTCTTGTCTACCAATGATGGTCCTCGTAGGCAACTAAGGCCACTTTAGCACGAGGTTTTTCTTGGCGGGGGGTGGTACCCAACCAAAGCATCAGGAGTGCCATCTGGCTATCCTGGTCTCGATCATAGGAGAAAAGCGATCATATGAGAACTACCAAGGCGATCATATGAGAACTACCAAGGTGATCATAAGAGAACAACCATGGCAATCATACTCAAGGCGATATGGGTCAATGCTCACCCCGCAGGCTTCAAGGGTAAAACCTTCTGAGGTGATCCACGTACCGGGTATAAGTAATAGAGCGACCTTCCGCAAATGAGCTTTATTATGGACCGGTCACTAGGAGAACTCTTCTCATGTTGAGATCACTACCACTCCCACATGAGTACTATGGAGACTGGTGAGCTTCTAGTCCCCAAGTGAAGTAACCAGTTTAGAAGCCTGCTTGGAGTAATTAGGAGTCTTCATAAATCATAATGGGACTTGAGACTCTGCTCGAACAAACTATGACCTCAGCAGCTCGCTCGGGCGTTGGGTAACCTGGTATACAAGATCAGAAACCGATAATCTTGCAGTTGTGATCTAGGTAGCTCACATGGGCGCTGTGAGAGACCCAATACAATAAGTGAGGAACCACTGATCTTGTAGTAGTGCTGCTGCTCCAGAGGCTTACTTAGGCATGTAGGAGGCCTAAGTAATGCGCAAAGCCTCTGAGCTGTACCCGAGTGGATAGGGACATAGGTGGCTCACTAGGGCATTGAAGGACCCGGTACAAGAGGTAGGGAGCCATCTGCATGATACTGGTCCAACGGCATGCGTGGGATCCTAGAAGTCCCCAGCAACTGAAATGTGGCTCTGGACCATCCTGGAATGAATCGGGACACAGTGGCTCACTTGGGCGTTGACTAGCCCGGTAAAAGAAGTGAGGAGCCAATAGGCCATGAAGCTAGGCTGCTGCTCCAGAGGCGTGCTTAGGCATGTAGGAGGCCTCAGCAATGTGGTAAGCCTCTGAGCTCTACCCGAACGGATCGGGACATAGGTGGGTCACTAGTGCGTTGAAGGGCCCGGTACAAGAGGTAGGGAGCCCACCTGCATGATACTGGTCCAGAGGCATGCTTGGGATCCTAGAAGTCCTCAGCAACTGAAATGTGGCCCTGTACCATCCTGGAATGAATAGGGACACAGTGGCTAACTTGGGCGTTGTATAGCCCGATAGAAGAAGTGAGGAGCCACTGGGCCATGCAGCTAGGTTGTTGCTCCAGAGCCTTGCTTAGGCATGTAGGAGGCCTTAGCAATGTGGGAAGCCTCTGGGATCTCCCAGAACAGGTCGGGACATCGGTGGCTCTCTAGGGCGTTGAGTGGCCCGGTACAGGAGGTAGGGAGCCACAGGTGTGGTACTGGTCCAGAGGCATGCTTGGGATCCTAGAAATTCCCCAGCAACTGAAATATTGCTCTGGACCCTCCTGGAATGTAACTGGACTGTAGTGGCTCACTTGGGCATTGACCGGCCCAGTACAAGAAGTGAGGAGCCACTCGGCCATGCTACTAGGTTGTTGCTCTAGAGACTTGCTTAGGCATGTAAGAGTCCTCAGCAGTGTGGGAAGCCTCTCGGATCTCCCTGAATAGGTCGGGACATCGGTGGCTCTCTAGGGCGTTGAGTGGCCCGGTACAGGAGGTAGGGAGCCATTGGTGTGGTACTGGTCCAGAGGCATGCTTGGGACCCTAGAAATCCCCAGCAACTGAAATGTGGCTCTAGACCCTCCATGGAATGTATCCGGACAATAGTGGCTCACTTGGGCGTTGACCAGCCTGGTATAAGAAGTGAGGAGCCACTCTGCCATGCAGCTAGGCTGCTGCTCTAGAGACTTGCTTAGGCATGTAAGAGGCCTCAGCAATGTGCGAAGCTTCTAGGATCTCCCTGTATAGATCAGGACAACGGTGGCTCTCTAGGGCGATGAGTTACCCGGTACAAGAGGTAGTGAGCCACCGGAGTGATACTGGTACCGAGGCATGCTTGGGATCCTAGAAGTCCCCAAAAACTGAAATGTGGCTCTGGACCTTCCTGGAATGTATCCGGACCATAGTGGCTCACTTAGGCGTTGATCGGCCCGGTACAAGAAGTGAGGATTCACTGGGCCATGCAGCTTGGCTGCTGCTCTAGAGACTAGCTTAGGCATGTAAGAGGCCTCAGCAATGTGGGAAGCCCATGCGATCTCCCTGAACAGGTCGATACATCGGTGGCGCTCTAGGGCGTTGAGTGGCCCGGTACAGGAGGTAGGGAGCCACCAAAGTGATAGTGGTTCGGAGGCATGCTTGGGATCCTAGAAGTCCCCAGCAACTGAGATGTGGCTCTGGACTATGCTTGAGTGATTCGGGACATAGTGGCTCACTTGAGCGTTGACTGGCCCGGTATAAGAAGTGGGGAGCGACTGGGTCTTGCAGCGAGGCTGCTGCTTCAAAGGCTTGCATCGGCATGTAGGAGGCCTCAGCAATGTAGGAAGCCTCTGGGATCTCCCTAAATAGGCCGGGACATCGGTGGCTCTCTAGGGCGTTGAGTGGCCTGGTACAGGAGGTAGGGAGCCACCGGTGTTGTAATGGTCCAGAGGCATGCTTGGGATCCAAGAAATCCCCAGCAACTGAAATGTGGCTCTGGACCCTCCTAGAATGTATCCGGACCAAAGTGGCTCTCTTAGGCGTTGACCGGCCCGGTACAAGAAGTGAGGAGTCACTGGGCCATGCAGCTTGGCTGCTGCTCTAGAGACTATCTTAGGCATGTAAGAGGCCTCAGCAGTATGGGAAGCCTATGGGATCTCCCTGAACAGGTCGGGACATCGATGGCTCTCTAGGGCGCTGAGTGGCCTGGTACAGGAGGTAGGGAGCACCAAAGTGATACTGGTCTAGAGGCATTCTTGGGATCCTAGAAGTCCCCAGTAATTAAGATGTGGCTTCAGACCATCCTTAAGTGAATCGGGACACAGTGGCTCACTTGGGCATTGACTGGCCCGGTATAAGAAGTGAGGAGCCATTGGGACTTACAGCGAGGCTGCTGCTCCAGAAGCTTGCTTTGGCATGTAGGAGGCCTCAGCAATATGGGAAGCCTCTGGGATCTCCCTGAACAGGTCAGGACATCGGTGGCTCTCTAGGGCGTTGAGTCGCCCGGTACAGGAGCTAGGGAGCCACCTGGTGTGGTACTGGTCCAGAGGCGTGCTTGTGATCCTAGAAGTCCCAAGCAACTAAAATGTGGCTCCGGACCCTCCTGGAATGTATCCTAACCACAATGGATCACTTGGACGTTGACCGGCCCGGTACAAGAAGTTAGGAGCCACTCGGCCATGCAGCTAGGCTTCTGCTTAAGAGGCTTGCTTAGGCATGTAGGAGGCCTCAGCAGTTTGGGAATCCTCTGGGATCTCCCCAAATAGGTCCGGAAATCGGTGGCTCTCTAGGGCGTTGAGTGGCCTAGTACAGGAGGTAGGGAGCCACCAGAGTGATAGTGGTCCAGAGGCATGCTTGGGATCCTAGAAGTCCCCAGCAACTGAGATGTGGCTCTGGACCATGCTTGAGTGAATCGGGACACAGTGGCTCACTTGGGCATTGTCTGGCCCGGTATAAGAATTAAGGAGCCACTGGGTCTTGCAGCGAGGCTGCTGCTCCAAAGGTTTGCTTCGACATGTAGGAGGCCTCATCAATATGGAAAGGCCTCTGGGATCTCCCTGAACAGGTCGGGACATCGGTGGCTCTCTAGGGCGTTGAGTGTCCCGGTACAGAAGTAAGGGAGCCACCGGTGTGGTACTGGTCCAGAGAGTTGCTTGGGATCCTAGAAGTCTACAACAACTGAAATTTGGCTCTGGACCCTCCTAGAATGTATCCGGACCGTAGTGGCTCACTTGGGAGTTGACCGACCTGGTACAAGAAATGAGGAGCCACTCGGCCATGCAGCTAGGCTGCTTCTCTAGAGGCTTGCTTTGGCGTGTAGGAGGCCTCAACAATATGGGAAGCCTCTGGGATCTCCCAGAACTAGGTCGGGACATCGGTGGCTCTCTAGGGCATTGAGTGGCTTGGTACATGAGGTAGAGAGCCACCAGAGGGATACTTGTCCGGAGGCATGCCTGGGATCCTAGAAGTCCCTAGCAATTGAGATGTGGCTCTGGACCCTCCTGGAATGTATCCAGACCGTAGTGGCTCACTTGGGCGTTTACCGGCCCGGTACAAGAAGTGAGGAGCCACTCGGCCATGCAACTAGGTTGTTGCTCCAAAGACTTACTTAGTTATGTATGAGGCCTCAACTGTTAGGATTATGCTCAATGGCAAGAGTGTAATATTGTAATTGACAATCTTCTCATATTAATAAAGTGAATTCTTATTCTTACAATTACTTATAGCATTTATTATTATAATTGTCAAGGTAAATAATCATAAGGTCAAAAGACTATGAGACATGAAGAATTGTTCATACATCCGGATATGTATAAGGTAGACATAATTCTTTAGTTAGTCTTGAATAACGTTCACAACTTAAGTCAAAGGTTGGGCACCTCTATCTTGTTAAAGTTGTAGAATTCTTTTACTAGCATTTGAGTGGGATCAAATGAATATGATGAGTCTAAAATCATCGAAAGGTTTTCGAGTAAAAGAATCTAGTGCACTAGGTGCATTGAACTGGAACACAATGAAATACTTTATCTAGAACAGTCACTAGATATAAGTCTTTTCATTAAAGAGGACAATCGGAGAGTCTATCTTAATCCTGAGATAAATGATGGACTTATGGTTGCAAGTGTTATCATTAGAGCTATCAATGAGTACGATTATATAGCATAGTCTATCCTCGATAGTTTGGTGGTATACATTTGTTAATCGATAGAGGACTTCATTTATAGATATGGACATCGTGGCTCCATTTATTATATAATATCATCATATGGATGTTTTGAGGTATTGGATATTAAATCTCAACGTTGAGTTTTCAATAATTATTATTGAAAACATGGCTTCTGGACAAGTCAAAGTATCCAAGTTCGAAATGTGGTCATATGAGGAAATATGGTAACTTGGAGAGCGATAGGCGGTCTATAAGCTCTTGGCGATCACTGATATTATTCACGAGGATACACCATCTCCTATAAGATTGTCTAGGGTATGTATGAGAAACATCTCATTATTCTATCTTTATTTAAGAGTTCAATTTTAGCTCTTTAGTGGAATGAGTTAAAATTAATAGATTGGACCTAAGTGAATCATTTGTTGATTGTGATTAGGTTGTGTCTATTGAAGCTTAAATTTAGATAGCACGCCAAGATCTCCAATCCACACGTATTTGCATGGATCACTTGATATATTCTACCTGGCCGATTTAAGGGTCCATCTAGAATTGTTTTTAATATATCAAGAATATAATACGTCTATTATTTAATTAATGGGCTGCACTATTATATTACTATATTAAAATGAGACATGTGGGCTTGTTTCTTTTAGTAAGAATGGGTCTGGTTCACATGTGGGCTTTTATTTAAAGTCCAATGGATTAAATGAAATAAGAAAATAATATATGGCCCATTTATATAAGTGGGGCGGCAAGGTGTATATATTAACCTAATATATTATTTTGTTTCATTGTTTTAATTAAATAAGAATTAGTTAATTTATTAATTAATTGTTTCATTAAGAAACAAATCTTTTTCTGATCAGGAAATATATTTCCTAAAGTTATACTATTGGTAGTAGTATATTAAAAGTAAAAGACTTGTTTGATAAGAAAATAAATAATTAATTTTATTTATTTAATCAAATAAGAAGTCTTTTTTTTAGTCAATAAAAGAATAAAAATATCTATGAGTTGGATTAGGTTTTGAAGTCTAAAGGTTGATGGAAATTAGGGTGCAACACAAACTCTTTTTGGTATGTGATTTGCGGCAACCCTAGTCCATTTAGAGGAAGATTTCGGCAATCCTAAATAGAAGAGGAAGCAAAATTTTGGCCACCTATATAATACCACATATAGAATTCGGCCACCATAGTTGATTGAATGATTCAATTTTTCTTCTTCTTCTCAATTCATAGAAAAGGATAATTTTTATTCTACTAAACATAAAAGAGAGAAGAGATTATTCTTTGATAGTACATGGATTGCTTGTTCATCAATAAGCTTGTGTGTACAACATCGAATTAGGTTCACGCGAGTTTCGATCATTAGATTGAGAACTCAAAAGTGAACGGAATAATCTTTGTCTTCTTTTGATTGTTCTGTGACTAACAAAAGAAAAATAAAACTTTGTTCATCCATTCTCAGGTTTGCAATTCAAAGAAAAAGGGAGACCACACTCCTAGGTGATTCACGTACGTGTTCGGATTGGAAGATCTCACGGTACTGTTCACGATCACTGTTCACGGCGGGGGTACTGTTCATGATCACTGTTCACGCGGGTACTGTTCACGAGCATCGGAAAAGATTTTGCGGATTACCAATCGACGTAAGTCAATCGGATCACGCGTCAAGAGGTATTTAACTCTAACCGTATATATTTGAGTTTAATTAATTAAAAGGTTAAGGTTCAACTTTGAGAAAAATTTTAAAACCATACGAAATCTATTTTTCGTTTCTTCCGCTGCGTTTTATATCGATTTTTCCCTACAATTGGTATCAGAGCCTTGGTTGTACCTTTTAATTAATTAACGTATATATACGTGAATCTATTTCTTTTTTTATTGTGATTATACATGTTTTAGAAAGAGATGGCACTCTAGGTATTCGCATATATAATTACATGTTGAATGTATGGATTTATATATGTTTTATAAAGTGAATTGTTATTGCTCGATTTTGGTCCTAGAATTTCAATGTAATTTTTGTTTCGGATTTGTAACAAGAAGGGTGGTCTATTATCGCCATAATTCCTTCTTGGTAGTTGCTAGGGTTTTAATTTTTTTTTTGTACGTAAAATAAGTGCAGTATTTTTTTTGTAATCAGGTGCAGTATTTTTTTTTGTAAATCTTACTGCAGTAAAATAAAAAAAATAAAAAAAAAATTTTGCTGCAGTAATTTATTCGTAATATGATGTAATGTATTCGGGTATTGAAAATTCGAAGACACGAATAAAAACGAAGCAACCGGAACCGAGAACGAGCACCGTGCGCACCCTAGGACTGGATTGGGCTGCGCATGGCAAGCCCAATCCTTGGTGGGCTGCGCATGGCAGCCTTGTGTGGCCTTATGGGCTGCGCAAGGCAGCCCCTTTGTGGGGTTGTGGGCTGTGCACGTCCATGGGAGGAGGCCGAGGGATGAGCGTATGGTTGATGGCCACCTGAAGATCTTGTATTCCTAACAATTGTAATTTACTTGCTTTTCTAGGATGGGCCAAAATTGTTGCTATTTAATTTTTGCTTAAATATTATAATATTTGTTGTTGTATGATAACATGACATTTTAGAATAGGAGTGCCACTCATATATCTCTTTTGGTATGAACATGCATTGAATGATTTAGGTATCTAATTGGCATCTAGATAACTTGGTAAAAATAATTCTTTGGGATTTAATCACACGCCTTAAATAATTGAGTGGGAGAAGGTGTGCAAGAACGCCTATGGCCTCCAAGATTAGTTGAGTTTTATTATTTTTGGTAATCCCCCCAAGGGGCATCCATAAATGGAATTTAACAATATACTTCCTTACAAGGATAGACTAGACAATTGACTTAAACGAAATCTACTCCCCAATGAGGGATTTTCGTGAGAGAAAATTGAGGGTCGATATCTTGGTAACACACTCAATGTAATTTTATTAATATCCTCTCAAGAGTTCTTGTTAATAAAAATTACAAGGTTAAAATTAAAAACGCTGGTTGTTATGTTAACAATTAGGTGGGACCTAGTCTAACTAGTAAATAGTGCGAACTCCCAAAGGAGGCGTAATATTTATGGGTGTTGGATCACCGTTGATTTTTTATGATTGAATTATTTATTTTAATTCAAGATAAATTTTTAAAAGTGCTATTATCATGATTATTTACTTATATATGTTTTTGTTTTAATCAGAAATCATGACCCCATCACTTATGAACATCCTGAAAGATAACACCTTAACTGGAGATAACTACGTAACATGGAAAAGGAAAATTGGGTTGTTGCTGCAAAGTGAAAAACATAAGTTTGTTCTGACCACTCCTAAACCACCCCTTCCTAATAATGAATCTAATGTGATGCAAAGAGATGAGTATGAGCAGTGGAAGACTTCTGATGATATGGCAAAATGTTACATTATGGCCATTATCTCCGACGTGTTGCAACAGCAACATGAAGGAATGGAGTCCGCTGCAGATATAATGATGTCTCTAGAGGAAATGTTTGCTATGAGGTCTAGGACGACTAAGAGAGAGGCAGTGACTGCTTTTATGAATCTTAGGATGAAACCTGGACAATCTGTGAAAGATCACATGATGAAAGTCATAGCACATCTCAATATTGCTGAACTAAATGGTGCTGAGATTGATGGTGAGACCAAAATTGATATGGTAGTTAACTCACTGTCAGATTCCTTTGATCAGTTCAAGTTGGACTACACCTTGAACAAAAAGGAATACACCTTGCAGGGCCTGATGCAAGATGTTCAAAGCGCTGAAAAGATCCTTGTGAAAAACAAAGGTCAAGAGATTCATTTGGTTGGTAAAGTTGCTACTGTTAAGACCTGTAAGAAGGTCAAGAAACAACAGAAGAAAAAGCAACTTGGGCCTACCAAGAAGGAAACCAAGAAAGTAACCAAGATCAAAGGGAAATGCTTCCTTTGTGGTGAAAAGGGACATTGGAAAAGAGATTGCCCAAAGTCCCAGAAAAAGAAGGAAGAAGGTAATGTTAATTATCTAGAAACATGTTTTCTGGCAGATTCTACTGATTCTTGGATCATAGACTCTGGAGCCACTAATCATGTTTGTTATTCCTTGCAGGGGTTTCAGGATAAGAGAAGGCTGAATGAAGATGAAGTCAATTTGCTCTTGGGCAACGGAACATTAGTGTCTGCAAGTGCAGTGGGAGATATTAGAGTTATTTTAGATTCTAGTAGGCATTTAGATTTAATAGACGTTTATTATGTACCTCAATTCAAGAGGAATTTAATTTTAGTTTCTTATTTAAATAAGTTTGGATATTCAGTTACTTTTAATAAAACTTTTATTATTAGTAAGAATGACAAAGTTGTTTGCAAAGGTACATTGGAAAACGGTTTATTCTTTTTGCATAGAAATATCTCTCACTTGTTAGACACAGAAATAACGGAACCTAATCATAAAAGAGTAAAATTATCAAAAGATGAAACCTATCTTTGGCATTTACGCCTAGGTCACATTAACCTTAATAGGATTAAAAGATTGGTATGTGACGGACCTTTAAGTTACTTAAAGGTTGATGATCTACCAACTTGTGAATCTTGTTTGGAAGGTAAAATGACCAAAAGGCCGTTCAATACCAAAGGTGCAAGAGCCACTGAATGTTTAGGACTAGTACACACTGATGTATGTGGTCCTATGAGCATTCAAGCTAGAGGTGGATATGAGTACTTCATCACCTTTACAGATGATTACTCAAGATTTGGTTACGTGTATCTCATGAGACATAAGTCGGATGCATTTGATATGTTCAAAGCATTTAAAGCTGAAGTAGAAAATCAGCTTGAGAAACATATAAAAATCTTGAGATCTGATCGTGGTGGAGAATATCTATCTGGAGAGTTTCAGCAATATCTTATTGATAATGGGATAGTTTCTCAGCTTTCTATACCAGGTACACCTCAACAAAATGGGGTAGCAGAAAGGAGAAATAGGACTCTTTTAGAGATGGTTAGATCAATGTTGAGTTATTCAACACTTCCTATTTCTTTTTGGGGGTATGCTCTACAAACAGCAATATACTTTCTAAACGATGTACCATCTAAATCTGTCTCTAAAACCCCACATGAATTGTGGACTGGGCGAAAGCCTAGTTTACAACACATGAGGATATTTGGTTGTCCTGCACATGTGTTGAAAGGAAAGACAGAAAAGATGGAGTCCCGTTCGGAAACATGTATATTTGTGGGGTATCCAAAAGGAACTAAAGGATATTATTTCTATAGTCCTTCTGATCTAAAAGTATTTGTTTCAACAAATGCTTCATTTCTAGAAAAGGACTATATGAATAATTTTGTGCCCAAAAGTAGAATTGTCCTGAATGAGATGTCAGGAGATACAATTCCACAAGAGGTTTCACAACCCAGCCCAATTGTAAGTTCCACTCCAACACAAGATCAATAACCTACCATTCCTCATCGTAGTGGGAGGGTTAGAACACAACCCGAAAGATATATCGGTCTAGGAGAATCTGTTGAGAATCTCCCGGACGACGATGATCCCTAAACGTACAAGGAAGCTATGAAGGATGTTGATTGTCGTCATTGGAAAAAGGAAATGCAATCCGAGATTGAATCGATGTTCAATAACAAAGTCTGGTCCCTTGTAGACTTGCCTAAAGGGATAAAACCCATTGGGTGCAAGTGGGTATACAAGAGGAAAAGAGGTATGGATGGTAAGGTGGAAACCTTTAAAGCTAGACTAGTAGCTAAAGGTTATACACAGAAAGAAGGTATCGATTACGAGGAAACCTTCTCACCGGTGGCCATGCTTAAATCCATTAGGATACTCTTATCCATTGCAGCATCTCTAGACCTAGAGATTTGGCAAATGGACGTCAAGACAGCTTTCCTTAATTGAAGTCTTAACGAGAGCATCTACATGATGCAACCAGAGGGATTCATTGAAAAAGGCCAAGAACTAAAGAGTATGCAAGTTGCAAAAGTCCATATATGGACTAAAGCAAGCATCCAGATCCTGGAACATAAGGTTCGATCAAGCTGTAAAGGGTTTTGGATTTATTCAAAACCCTGACGAACCTAGAGTATAAAAGAGGATCAAAGGCGACAAGTTGGTTTTCCTCATTCTTTATGTTGATGATATACTACTCATTGGAAACGATGTAGGTGTATTGACATCAGTGAAAGAATGGTTAGCAAAACAATTTGATATGAAGGACTTAGGAGAAGCAAGTTATATTCTTGGTATCCAAGTAATAAGGGATAGAAAGAATAGAACGATTGCATTATCCCAAGCTTCATACATTGATAAAATCTTGTCTAGATTAACCATGCAAGATTCCAAGAAAGGTATGTTACCTTTTAGACATGGAATCAAACTTTCTAAGGGTCAAGCACCTAAGAATGTGCATGAAGAGCAATTCATGAGTAGAGTTCCATATGCCTCGGCAGTTGGAAGTCTCATGTATGCAATGCTCTGTACTAGACCAGATATTTGTTTTGCTGTTGGCATAGTTAGCAGGTTTCAATTGAAACCTGGTCCTGATCATTGGACGGCAAGTCAAGCATATTTTCAAGTATCTCAAGAGAACTAGAGATTATATGCTTTTATACTCTGGAGGGGATTTAATTCCCGTTGGGTATACAGATTCTGATTTCCAGTCGGATTCTGACTCCAGAAAATCCACATCAGGATATGTGTTTACCATTGGAGGAGGAGCAGTCATATGGAGGAGTATCAAGCAATCTTGTATTGCTGATTCCACCATGGAAGCTGAGTATGTTGCTGCATGCGAAGCTGCCAAAGAGGCTGTTTGGCTCCGCCAATTCTTGATTGACTTAGAAGTGGTTCCTAGTGTGAATAAGCAGATCACTATACACTGTGAGAACAGTGGTGCAGTGGCTAATTAGAAAGAACTAAGAAGTCACAAGAGAGGTAAACACATTGAAAGGAAGTATCACCTTTTGAGGGAAATTGTTCATAGGGGAGACGTGACGATCACCAAAATCGCGTCAGCAAAAAATCTAGCGGATCCTTTCACAAAGGCTCTACCTCAGAAGAGCTTTGATGGACATCTAGAGAACATGGGAATGAGAGATATGACACACTTGCTATAGCGCAAGTGGGAGATTGTTAGGATTATGCTCAATGGCAAGAGTGTAATATTGTAGTTGACAATCTTCTCATATTAATAAATTGAATTCTTATTCTTACAATTACTTATAGCATTTATTATTATAATTGTCAAGGTAAATAATCATAAGGTCAAAAGACTATGAGACATGAAGAATTGTTCATACATCCGGATATGTATGAGGTAGACACAATTCTTTAGTTAGTCTTGAATAACGTTCACAACTTAAGTCAAAGGTTGGGCACCTCTATCTTGTTAAAGTTGTAGAATTCTTTTACTAGCATTTGAGTGGGATCAAATGAATATGATGAGTCTAAAATCATCGAAAGGTTTTCGAGTAAAAGAATCTAGTGCACTAGGTGCATTGAACTGGATCACAATGAAATACTTTATCTAGAACCGTCAGTAGATATAAGTCTTTTCATTAAAGAGGACAATCGGAGAGTCTATCTTAATCCTGAGATAAATGATGGACTTATGGTTGCAAGTGTTATCATTAGAGCTATCAATGAGTACGATTATATAGCATAGTCTATCCTCGATAGTTTGGTGGTATACATTTGTTAATCGATAGAGGACTTCATTTATAGATATGGACATCGTGGCTCCATTTATTAAATAAGAGTATAATATCATCATATGGATGTTTTGAGGTATTGGATATTAAATCTCAACGTTGAGTTTTCAATAATTATTATTGAAAACATGGCTTCTGGACAAGTCAAAGTATCCAAGTTCGAAATGTGGTCATATGAGGAAATATGGTAACTTGGAGAGCTATAGGCAGTCTATGAGCTCTTAGCGATTACTGATATTATTCACGAGGATACACCATCTCCTATAAGATTGTCTAGGGTATGAATGAGAAACATCTCCTTATTCTATCTTTATTTAAGAGTTCAATTTTAGCTCTTTAGTGGAATGAGTTAAAATTAATAGATTCGGCCTAAGTGAATCATTTGTTGATTTTGATTAGGTTGTGTCTATTGAAGCTTAAATTTAGATAGCCCGCCAAGATCCCCAATCCACACGTATTTGCATGGATCACTTGATATATTCTACCGGGCCGATTTAAGGGTCCATCTAGAATTGTTTTTAATATATCAAGAATATAATATGTCTATTATTTAGTTAATGGGCTGCACTATTATATTAATATATTAAAATGAGACATGTGGGCTTGTTTCTTTTAGTAAGAATGGGTCTGGTTCACATGTGGGCTTTTATTTAAAGTCCAATGGATTAAATTAAATAAGAAAATAATATATGGCTCATTTATATAAGTGGGGCGGCAAGGTGTATATATTAACCTAATCTATTATTTTGTTTCATTGTTTTAATTAAATAAGAATTAGTTAATTTATTAATTAATTGTTTCATTAAGAAACAAATCTTTTTCTGATCAGGAAATATATTTCCTAAAGTTATACTATTGGTAGTAGTATATTAAAAGTAAAAGACCTTTTTGATAAGAAAATAAATAATTAATTTTATTTATTTAATCAAATAAGAAGTCTTTTTTTTAGTCAATAAAAGAATAAAAATATCTATGAGTTGGATTAGGTTTTGAAGTCTAAAGGTTGATGGAAATTAGGGTACAACACAAACTCTTTTTGGTATGTGATTTGCGGCAACCCTAGTCCATTTAGAGGAAGATTTCGGCAATCCTAAATAGAAGAGGAAGCAAAATTTCGGCCACCTATATAATACCACATATAGAATTCGGCCACCATAGTTGATTGAATGATTCAATTTTTATTCTTCTTCTCAATTCATAGAAAAGGATAATTTTTATTTTACTAAACATAAAAGAGAGAAGAGATTATTCTTTGATAGTACACTGATTGCTTGTTCATCAATAAGCTTGTGTGTACAACATCGAATTAGGTTCACGCGAGTTTCGATCATTAGATTGAGAACTCAAAAGTGACCGGAATAATCTTTGTCTTCTTTTGATTGTTTTGTGACTAACAAAAGAAAAAGAAAACTTTGTTCATCCATTCTCAGGTTTGAAATTCAAAGAAAAAGGGAGACCACGCTCTTAGGTGATTCACGTACGTGTTCAGATTGGAAGATCTCGCGGTACTGTTCACGATCACTGTTCACGGGGGGGGGGGGGGGGGGGGGGGGGGGGGGGGGGGGTACTTCACGGGGGGTACTGTTTATAATCACTGTTCACGCGGGTACTGTTCATGGGCATCGGAAAAGATTTTGCGGATTACCAATCGACGTAAGTCAATCGGATCACGCGTCAAGAGGTATTTAACTCTAACCGTATATATTTGAGTTTAATTAATTAAAAGGTTAAGGTTGAACTTTGAGAAAAATTTGAAAACCATACGAAATCTATTTTTCGTTTCTTCCACTGCGTTTTATATCGATTTTTCCCTACAAGCAATGTGGGAAGCCTCTGGGATCTCCTCGAACAGGTCGGGACATCGGTGGCTCTCTATGGCCTTGAGTGGCCTGGTACAGGAGGTAAGGAGCCACCGGAATGATACTTGTCCGGAGGCATGCTTGGGATCCTAAAAGTCCCCAGCTACTGAGATGTGGCTCTGGACCATCCTTTAGTGAATCGGGACAAAGTGGCTCCCTTGGGCGTTGATGGGAAGATTTTCGCCGTTAGAAAACTGTCCGTAAAAACAATTTATAAAACCTATGCGATGCGTTCACAAGTAGAAATACAAGTAAAGCGGTAAGCACGGGTGTCGTCCACTGAGATCGGGGTAACGGTGATAAGATTAGGATTAATATAACTAGTAAGCATAAAAGTAAAGTTGATGGTGAATGAAAATATAATGTAAACTAAACTATATGTTAACTGAGATTTCTCACCTTATGCAAAATTTAAAAAATGTTAGCGGAAAAATTCACTCGGGGTGAAAATATCAATTAACACCCTCAACCCGCTACCCCGGAGGTCGCAGCGGGGGGTAGGTACTTCGTACCGTGGTTCTGACAAGGTGATACAGCAAGGTGTGGTAGGTACCTCGAGGTACCGTGGCTCTTGTATAGCTGAGAGAGGCAAGGTGAGGGCAAGGTAGGTAGGAGAACCATCATCCCGGCCATCTGGTGTAATAGGCTGGTACCCGGTCTAGGTATCTGATTCAGGTACCTGGTTACCTCTCTAGGTGCCCTCCATAATTCCCCGACCTAGATAACGTGCAAAGAGAGGTACATGAGGGCTAGGACCAGCGAGGTCGGTACCTAGCTCATATACTTGCATAATGAATGAGATAAAAGGGAGAATGACAACTCATTTGGTAGAGGTGGACTGACCTAGGGGGAAAAAGCAACACGAATGATCATATGCTGAAAAACCCCCAGGCAGTATCCATAGGAAGGAGAAAGATCCTTCTGTATGTATATATATCACGAGAGGCGCTCCAGAGAGCTTACATAAATACAATCTGGGACCTACTAGGTCACCAATGGAGGGGTACCACTAGGTACCGATACATTCATGGAGAAAATAGATATGTACAGTAGTCGATAAAACGATAGTCTAGAGGGAATTCAGGCGAGGTCCCCTTTTACACTTCAGGTGATGGCGAACTCATGGAGTAGGCGATAAGTAAGTATTTTTCTATACCATGATGGTCAAAACTCTCTGTAGTTGATGATGACTGTATTTCTGGTGGAGAAATGTTTTCGAACCCTTTTCTTGGAGAGTGCCTTGTTATATTTATATCTTCTCATTCTTGTTGCCCACTCCATTAATTAATACGCAACCAAAGGAATGTTGATACAGCATTAATGGAGTTGAATATTCTCTCATTAATTGTGTTATGAATGGCCATCAGTGGAGTTGACTGCTTCCTTCATTAATAGCGTTGTGAATGGCCATTAATGGAGTTGACTGATTCCTTCATTAATGGCATTGTGAATGGCCATTAATGGAGTTGACTGATTCCTTCCTTAATGGCGTTGTGATTGGCCATTAATGGAGTTGACTGATTCCTTCATTAATGGAGTTATGAATGGCCATTAATGAGGTCAGATGGTGTTGCATGCTTCTTCCCTTCAGGCGAGGTATTCTGGTGTACTAGTCCCTTCTCGCTGGCGTGGCACTTGTTCTAGCATGCTGGTATCTTCATGGTACCATTATTCCTGCTCGACGAGTAGGATACCTGTTTCGGGGTGGATAGGATACCTATCTTGGACGGGTTCTGGGTGGATAGCGAGGTACCCAGGTACCAGGTAGATGTCGAGGTACATGGGTGCTAGGCCGCTATCGAGATACTCGGGTACTAGGAGTGTTTCAAGGTACCTGGATTCCATAAGAGAGGTACCAGGTACAATGAGGTACCAAGTACAGGGTATCATGGTACCAGATTTAGAGTAGATACATAGTGTGATACCTACTCTTTTTGGTTCGTATCTCTGGCGCTTCATCTAGGTAGATAGGTAGTCGAGGTTCTGGCCCTACCATGTATTGATTCCTTCATGGTTGAGGTATCAATCCTGTTAGATACCTGGGAGCTGGGAATGGTCCCCACCAGGTGGTTACTTGGTGGAAAATTCTTCTTTGGACCCCTGCCAAAAAACACTGTTAACACTATGAAAGCAAAGAAAATGGGATGAAAATGGAGTGATGAATGAATGATGATAGAACTACGGAGTTGAAGGACACGTAAGTGAATATTGGGGCAATTGCAACAAACTCTCAATTAAGCACGTATTGACAAATGTTACCAACCTAGGGTGTATAGTGTTGGTATATATCTCTAGCAAGAGGTCAACCTAGGGTGTACAGCGAAGACCTCCTACTAGCGATTAATCCCTCCTAAGCAATAAACAATGGCTAGTTACTCAATCGGGACTTTTTCCATGAATTCTCATCTATCTAGCTATGGCTCAACCTATTACTAATGTAGCCATCCTATGGTTTATAATGATAGCTTCCAATTCCCTCACAAGTTGCCGACCTAGGGTGTATAGTGAAGGCCACCCGTTTGAGACTGGATGAGGCTCGAGGTTATCAACCGAATTCTACTCGAAGGTTAGTTCTCGTAAAATCACTAAAGTAGCCAACCTAGGGTGTATAGTGGAGGCTTCTAATTCTCTCACAAGTGGCTAACCTAGGGTGTATAGTGAAAGCCACTAATTCAAGATTAGATTAAGGGCATGGTTGTAGAGCCGGATTTCCAGAAATCCTTCCATTCAATGGAGCATTAGACAACCTAATTGCCGACTCAAGTAATCCAAATCAATCATGCAAAGAGGGTGTATCCAAGCAAATCAATAATGGAAACCAATTCAAGCAATGGAATAAAACATAGAGATAGAATAAATATAACACATAGAGTTTATTTACAAAGCCCAAATATCCATCAAACAAATAACATCAACCCCATAGTGGGGTATTTTAGCTACTCATGTTCTATTACAAACCAATAAACTAAGAAAGAGTGTAGAGAGTACTTGAAGATTGATCTCCTTCCTTGAAGCTTGAATCCAAGTCTCCTAGTTGCCTTTGATTGAGTAGAGATGGTTTGGATGATAGGGAGATGTGTTTCTAGCATAGACTACAAGTGTTGGGAGATATAAGAGTCCTTTGGTTTGTTCCCATGCTTTTCTATTTATAAAGGATGGAAAAATAGGTTGAAAATACTATATAGCGTGTGTCTATTAACCTAGAGGGGGGGGTGAATAGGTTTTAGTTGATTTATTACCAACTTTTCGACTTAATCAATATTAATAGTCCTACCTTATATTAGAAATCAACCAATCATAATATAAATATGCGGAAAACAATAAAAACACAAGGATTGATTTACGTGAGAAACCCTCCAACTGGGCAAAACTCACGGGCTATCCTTCTAGCCACATTCGGTCCTCAAATCCACTATTTGAATGAAAGTTTATAACCTAGGTTGACCTCAAGTCACACCTACTTGGCCACTAACCCTTTCACTCTACCCAACGGGCCTTTAATAGTGATTCTAGACCATAAGTAAGTGCACTAATCCACTTAGTCACAAAGCTTAACAATCAATGAAGAGGTTAAACAACCTATGTGAATATGTAAAAATATTCTAACATGCAATTAATACTAGGCAACACTAAATGCTTATCTAAGGATTTAAAGATGTCAATGAGTGCAAATCCTAGATATCAATATCTAAATGCAAATGCATGAAGATTTAGCTAGAAGGGTAAAAACGTCATAAATGCTAGCTATCAATGAACATACAACCTCAACCAACAAACATAATCACAAACATACTCAAATCATGCTAAACCAAATAAACATGCAATTAATTAAAAAATAATTGCTAACCCTAGGTAAACAAGAACATAGAGATGAAAAGGAAGTTCTAAGACTTGTTTGATTACCTAGTCAAGAAGAGCATGAAGACCCATGAAGAATAGACACAAGAATGAATCTTAGATGCACATGGGTATGAGTTTGGTTGAGTAAAAAGGATTTCTTGGAGCTCTCTCTCTCTTGGATTTACTTTATCTAACTTAGGAATATATTTTCAGAGCTCTAGGTCTAAATGGTGGAGAAGAAGATGTATTTATAGAGACCAAAAAATGAGCTGGTGTAAAATACCCGAAATGCCCAGTTCGGGTGAAAAAGGCGACATGCAAGGCAACATGAGCAAGTCGCCTAACACACTGTGAAAAAAACACGTTGTCAGAGGCAACATGTAAGGCGACATCCCCAAGTCGCCTATAAAGTCGCCTTACACACTGGAGAAAAAAGAACATGACTAAGGCGACATTGGAGGTGACATGCACAAGTGGCCTTGCATGTCGCCTAACACACTGTGGGAAAAACCTAAGTCTAAGGCGACTTGTCAGGCGACATGCACAAGTGGCCTTGCATGTCGCCTAACCTACTGTGCAGCCCATCAACTCCAAAATGCAAGAAGTGTGTGTGTGCAACCATTCATGCATGTCAATACAAATGCATAGAATGTGAGTGTGTGCAACTAAAACCTCTTCAAAGAGAATTAAGCAAGTGATATACCTTTGAAGTACTCTTGAGAGAGATGATGTTCTTGAAGCTTGATCACACCCAATGAAGCCTAATATACCCTTACAAAAATTAATCCCCAATGTGATTTGTCAACTGAAATAGGCCAATCAAAATCTGAGGAACTTACAATCTCCCCCTTTGGCTGTTTCGTGACAAAACCACCTCTCACAAATCATCCTCACAAAAGAATAAAAACTGGAGGTCAACAAAGGAAATTCTAAATTACAAATAGATACCTAGATGCTAGGTCTTCAAATCTTCAAGCTCTTGTAGAATAGCCATCCCTACAAAACAATGAGACAACACTTTCCAAGACAAGTGTATGTGAGGTGATCAAGAGAGATAATAAATAAAAGCAATTTGCATAATAAAAGAAAACTACAACATGCAACATGCAAATGCTCCCCCTAAATAGGTTACTCCCCCTCAACGGGACAATCTCTCCAAATATGCAACCCCCTTAAATAAACTACATTATTACTCCCCCATTTTGTCATGAGATAGGCAACGGAGTATTCCCCAACCGGGTCACTTTAGCAAAGAGAGCTATTTGCAAGATAAGTGCATAATCATATACAACAACTTTATGCAACTTAATTAATTGAGAGAGAATCATTGAGGGTTTATTTTTAAGAGGAAAAAGTGTGACTTAGTTGTTTTGGATGTAAGACATGTAACATCATAGTTCAAGCAAATGGTATTTGGCAAGGAGAACGTCAAAAAGGGTTCCAAAGGAATTCAAACCAATTTGCACCCTTTAGCCATAATTGAACAAGATATAGCTTTAATAAATTTGAGCACACACAAGCAACCAAGTCAATCCTTAATGGTCAATCAAGACATGGATATAAAATCCTTATTGATTGAATGGATATAGAATCCTTATTGGTTATTGTCTTGTTCAACCATTAAGAAAAGACCCAAAGCTAAATTGGATGAGACATCCTTATTTATTGCATGGACACAAGGTCCTTATTGAGTTTAGCTTTGTCAAGGTTCTTTCACATACATTTGCACACACAATTCATAAATAATACTTTAGCATGTCAGAAATCAAGTCACATGTCATGGAGATAAATTTTAGGTCATTCAAATGTATTTCCCAATCAATTCTCCTAGTCCAAAAATGAATGTTTGAACATAGAGGTGACATGGTTTACAAACAAAGCAAGGCACACTTATTAAATAAAATAGCCATATAAGAATATATATAAGCACAACCAAAAATACTCAAGCAATTAATAAAGAAGCATAAAATCGATCAAGTTTTTGCTTATTTCAACATGTAAGGTCGCTGTCTTTGCTTGAGCTCCCCATTAGGGGTCAATCACCAAAACACATCAAGGCATATGAAAAATCCCAATAGACCTACTAAGTGACTTGAACCTAGTTGAGTCTAAGGGCTTTGTAAAAAAATCCGCTAGTTGATCATTAGTGCCCACATGCTCAAGTGCAATGCATTTGTTTTCAAATAGTTCTCTAATGAAATGATGCCTAATGTCTATATGATTTGTCCTAGAGTGCTGAACCGGATTCTTTGAAATGTTAATTGCACTCATGTTATCACAATAAAGGGTTAGAATACCTTGATCAAAGCCATAATCCATAAGCATTTGTTTCATCCAAAGGAGTTGTGTGCAAGCACTCCCGGCGGCTATGTATTCCGCTTCAGCTGTGGATAGAGAGATGGAATTTTGCTTCTTGCAAAACCATGAGACCAAGTTGTTACCTAGGAAGAAGCAACCGCCCGATGTACTCTTCCTATCATCACAATTTCCTGCCCAATATGCATCACTAAAGCCAACTAAGCTAGCATTAGTGTCAAAAGAGTACCATATCCCATAGTTAGATGTCCCATTCACATATCGAATGATTCTCTTCACTGAGGAGAGATGGGATTCCTTGGGATCCGCTTGGTACCTAGCACACACACCCACACTAAAGGCTATATTGGGCCTACTTGCGATCAAGTAAAGCAAGCTACCAATCATGCCACGATAAAGAGTTTGTTCCACACTCTTGCCACTAGCATCCTTGCTTAGTTTCAAGGTGGTACTCATGGGTGTGTCACAATGTTAGGCATTCATAAGGCCAAACTTCTTCACTAGGTTCTTAGCATACTTAGCTTGGGATATGAAAATCCCATCATGCAATTGCTTGATTTGCAAACCTAGGAAGTAATTGAGCTCCCCAACAAGACTCATCTCAAACTCATGAGACATGACATCAACAAATTGTTGGACTTTGGATTTGTTGGTGGAGCCAAAAACAATATCATCAACATAAATTTGAGCTATGAAAAGCTCATCTTTGTTCCTCTCGATGAATAAAGTTTTGTCAACACTACCCCTAGTGTAGTCATTGTCAACAAGAAATTGAGTGAGGCACTCATACCAAGCCCTTGGTGCTTGTTTCAACCCATATAAAGCCTTCTTGAGGCGATAGACATAATTGGGGTGGTGTGGATCCACAAACCCCTTGGGTTGCTCAACAAACACTTCCTCATGCGAGAAACCATTTAGGAAGGCACTCTTAACACCCATTTGATACAATTTGAACTTGTGCACACATTATATGGACAAGAGAAGCTTTATAGACTCAAGAAGGGCAACCGGAGCAAAAGTCTCCTCAAAGTCAATACCCTAAATTTGAGAGTATCCTTGTGCTACAAGTCTAGCCTTGTTGCGCACAATGTTGCCATTCTCATCCGACTTGTTCCTATATACCCATTTGGTGCCAATGACATTAGTATCCTTGGGTCTAGGAACAAGAGTCCAAACCTCATTTCTTTTAAATTGGTTTAGCTCTTCTTGCATGGCAAGAACCCAAAACTCATCATTCAAGGCTTCATCAACCTTTTTGGGTTCAATTTGAGAGGTGTAACAAGTATAGCTAATTTGATTAGCTATTTGACGCCTAGTCTTAACACCCTCATTCATATCTCCAAGAATGTCATTCTTGTTGTGGAGATGTCTAACCCATTGAGCGGGTTCTTTAAAGTCCAATGATGGATCTCTATCAAGAGGTTGAATGACCTCTTCTTCAAGACTTGACTTCACATCAATTAAAGTCTCATCATTCTTTTCCAAGGAAGAATCATCAACCACAACGACCTCCTCATCATGATCTCTAGTCTTAGGCCTACAATCATCTATGACAACATTAGATGATTCCATGACACTCTGAGTTTTTAAATTAAAAACTCTATAGGCCTTACTATTAAGGGCATAGCCAATGAAAATCCCCTCATCACTCTTGGCATCAAACTTGCCAAGTTGATCTCGGTCCTTTAGAATGTAGCATTTGCTCCCAAATGAGTGGAAGTAGCTAACATTTGGCTTCCTACGCTTCCATAATTCATAGGAGGTTTGCCTAGTACCGGGCCTTAGGAAGACTCTATTTCCTATGTAGCAAGCCGTATTGACGGTCTCGGCCCAAAGGTTCCTAGGAACATTGTTGCTAAGCAACATCACACGGGCAATCTCTTGAAGAACCCTATTCTTCCTCTCAACAACCCCATTTTGTTGAGGAGTTCTAGGAGCCGAAAACTCATGGGAAATGCCTAAGCTATTGCCATAGCTTTCAAAACAAGCATTTTCAAATTCCCTCCCATGGTCACTCCTAATCCTTTTAATGCTTTTAATGTGTGAGTTCTTTTCATTTTGAATTTTAGTGCAAAGCATTTTAAATTTTTCAAATGTTTCAGATTTTTCTCTAAGAAAATATGTCCATGTAAATCTAGAGAAATCATCAACACAAACAAAAATGTATCTCTTGCCACCGAGACTCTCAGTTTGCATGGGACCCATAAGGTCCATATGTAGAAGCTCTAATGGCTCCTTGGTGGCAAAATACTTGCCTTTCTTGTGCAAACTTTTGGTTTGTTTCCCTTGTTGACAAGATCCACAAACGCCATTGACTTTCTTCCCAAGCTTAGGGAGGCCACGCACAACCTTGAACTTAATCTAAGATCCTCAAATCTCGATAGTTCATATGGACAAGTCTTTGATACCATAACTCAACTTCCTCACAATTGGACATATTGCAAGAGATATCACTAGCTTCAAGACAATAGCAATTGTCATTAGATCTCTTTCCTTTTAGCAAGGTTTGTCCATTTGGCATTAAAATAGAGCAATCATTTTTGTTAAACAAGACGGAGAGTCCATCATCATTAAGATGAGAAATGCTTATAAGATTGGCTTGCAAGCCATCAACAAGTAAAGCATTGGACAAGGAGGGTAAATCGGGAATGGAAATGGTTCCTTTCCCTATGACTTTCTTTCTAAATCCATCACCAAAGGTGACAAATCCTCCATCCTCCAAGACAAGTGATTTAAAGAAACTCTTGTTCCCCGTCATATGCCTAGAACACCCACTATCCAAATATCAAGTGTTAGAGGCATTTGCCTTCAAGGCAATTTGAGCCACATAGCAAAAATAGTCATCCCTTCTAATCCACCTAGGTGAAATGTTCTCATTCCTAGTGGTATTAGTCATATTGGCTCTAGATTTCCTAGGATCATGCAAATTGGCTCTAGATTTCCTAGGAACATGCATTTTGGCTCTAGCTCTATTTCTTTCAATCATGCTCTTGATTCTACACATTTCAATGTATTTGAAGCAATGAGGTCTAATGTGACCATCAACACCACAAAAGTGACAAGTGGGAATAAAATAAGAAGACATACCATGCCCTTGTGAGTACAAAGGGGCTTTCCCACGCATTTGAGCTTGTCTTTGGTGTTGGATTGGTTCTCTCCTCCTTTGTTGTTGAGTTGTAATGAATTGCTTCCTTGGTTGACCTTGCATGAATTGCTTCTTGGCTTGATGGTATTTGGGTTGAGGGAAACTTGCTTGATGCACCCTTGTTGATTAAGCTTGAGTTTGTTTCCCTTGTGCTACCTTGACTTGAGAATCTTTAGAGCACTCTCCTAGTATGATCTTCTTCCTAGGATGTTGTGGGGGTGGAGGCTCTTTGATGTCCAAGCTCTTTACAAACACAGTCTTGCTTGAGGATGAGGTCTCCTTGTCATCTTCATAGCCAAGACCCTTCTTATCACTTGGCCTCTTGCCAACTCCCAACATGTGATCGAGTTTCTTCGTACTTGAAGTCATTTTAGCAATGATCTCTCTTACGTCTTCAAGCTCATTTTCCACCAATTCCTCATTTCTTTTTGCTATCTTTACTTCTCTATTTAGGTGAGTGACTTCGGTAGATAGCTTGAGATTCTCACCCTTTAGCCTTTGAATCTCTTTCTTCATCTTCAATCTTGAGCTTTGAAAATGCTCAATGAACCCTTCGAGATCCATTCCCCCTATATCCATATTTGTTGAATGGGATGAAGAGTCACCATCACTAGAGTCATTTTCACTTTGTTTCTCTTCCTCTTCATCATCTAATGCTTCCTTACTCTTGAGAGAAGATGCGAAGGCAATAAAGTTTGCCACATGATTCTCATCATCCGAAGATTCTCCTTCTTCTTCCAAGTCATCACCATCACTCCACGTGGCGGCCATAGCGGGCGGCCATAGCCTTTCCTTTCTTCTTGTTCTTTAAATTGCCACAATCCGTGGAGATGTGTCCGAAACCTCCACATTCGAAGCATTGAATCCCTTTTCTTGTGGGCTTGTCTTCACTTGACTCAAACTTCTTGAAAGGAGTCTTCTTCTTCATTTCTTTTCCTTTGGATCCAAATCCCTTCTTCTCAAATTTGATGAACTTCTTAAACCTTTTGACCATGAGGGCCATTTCTTCTTCCGAGTATTCTTCCTCCTTCTCAACCTTAGAAGTCTTCAAAGCAATACTCTTTTGCTTCGTTAGAGGTGTAGGTGTGGGAGTCCATCTAGACTCATATGCTAGAAGCCTTCCAATAACTTCACTTGGCTTCATGTTCTTGTAGTCACTATTCTCCTCAAGAGCCGTCACTTTTGACTCAAATCTTGCCGAAGAGACCTCATAATTTTTTGCTTGATTCTCCTATCCGAGTAAGGATCACCAAGTTGATGGCTTTGATTGACTATATCCATCAACTTCACTTGAAAGTCATTGAAGCACTCATCCTCCTCCATTCTAATTTGCTCGAATTGTGTTTGGAGGACTTGAAGCTTGGAGTCCTTGACCACCTCGGTTCCCTCATGGGCCGTCTCTAGAATCTCCCATGCCTCTTTTGCAATTCTTGTTGTTTGGATCAATTTGTACTTGTTTTCATCCATTGCACAAAGAATGGCATGCGTAGCCTTGTTGTTCCACTTGGATGCTACACACTCTTGAGTTGACCATTTTTGACTTTGGCTTGGGAACTACACTTTCGTCTACAAGAGTCTTTTCCGGAAGAGTGTAGCCATATTCAATTGCCATCCATGCTCGGTCATTTATTTGGCAAATGTAAGACTCCATCTTGCCTCTCCAAGAGGCATAGTTTACTCTAGTGAGCAAAGGGGGTCTTGTGCTAGAGGCTCCCTCATTACCACTTCCATTTCCACTCATAGTTATTGGGTGTGAATGAGATGAATATTAATGATGCAACAACCACAAACAAAATGCAAGACACACAAAGAGCAAGGATCACCTAAGTGTATCTAGGAACCCGCTCAGATACCAATTGAAAATACTATATAGCGTGTGTCTATTAACCTAGAGGGGGGGGTGAATAGGTTTTAGTTGATTTATTACCAACTTTTCGACTTAATCAATATTAATAGTCCTACCCCATATTAGCAATCAACCAATCATAATATAAATATGCGGAAAACAATAAAAACACAAGGATTGATTTACGTGAGAAACCCTCCGACTGGGCAAAACTCACGGGCTATCCTTCTAGCCACATTCGGTCCTCAAATCCACTATTTGAATGAAAGTTTACAACCTAGGTTGACCTCAAGTCACACCTACTTGGCCACTAACCCTTTCACTCTACCCAACGGGCCTTTAATAGTGATTCTAGACCATAAGCAAGTGCACTAATCCACTTAGTCACAAAGCTTAACAATCAATGAAGAGGTTAAACAACCTATGTGAACATGTAAAAATATTCTAACATGCAATTAATGCTAGGCAACACTAAATGCTTATCTATGGATTTAAATATTTCAATGAGTGCAAATCCTAGATATCAATATCTAAATGCAAATGCATGAAGATTTAGCTAGAAGGGTAAAAACGTCCTAAATGCTAGCTATCAATGAACATACAACCTCAACCAACAAACATAATCACAAACATACTCAAATCATGCTAAACCAAATAAACATGCAATTAATTAAAAAATAATTGCTAACCCTAGGTAAACAAGAACATAGAGATGAAAAGGAAGTTCTAAGACTTGTTTGATTACCTAGTCAAGAAGAGCATGAAGACCCATGAAGAATAGATGCAAGAATGAAGCTTATATGCACATGGGTATGAATTTGGTTGAGTGAAAAGGATTTCTTGGAGCTCTCACTCTCTTGGATATACTATCTCTAACTTAGGAATATATTTTCAGAGCTCTAGGTCTAAATGGTGGAGAAGAAGATGTATTTATAGAGACCAAAAAATGAGCTGGTGTGAAATACCCGAAATGCCCAGTTCGGGTGAAAAAGGCGACATGCAAGGCAACATGAGCAAGTCACCTTGGAAGTCGCCTAACACACTGTGAAAAAAACACGTTGTCAGAGGCAACATGTAAGGTGACATCCCCAAGTCGCCTATGAAGTCGCCTAACACACTGGAGAAAAAAGAACATGACTAAGGCGACATTGGAGGTGACATGCACAAGTGGCCTTGCATGTCGCCTAACACACTGTGGGAAAAACCTAAGTCTAAGGCGACTTGTCAGGCGACATGCACAAGTGGCCTTGCATGTCGCCTAACCTACTGTGCAGCCCATCAACTCCAAAATGCAAGAAGTGTGTGTGTGTGCAACCATTCATGCATGTCAATACAAATGCATAGAATGTGAGTGTGTGCAACTAAAACCTCTTCAAAGAGAATTAAGCAAGTGATATACCTTTGAAGTGCTCTTGAGATAGATGATGTCCTTGAAGCTTGATCACACCCAATGAAGCCTAATATACCCTTACAAAAATTAATCCCCAATGTGGTTTGTCAACGAAATAAGCCAATCAAAATATGAAGAACTTACATAGGTCACTTAAGCTTGAAAACAGAAGTTGTCGCGAGCAGAGTGCGAGTGGAGCGCGGGTGTAGTGCGAGTGGAGTGCGGTTGGCTGACCCGCACTTTAATGAATCCAACTCTGTCTTGACCCACACTTGACCCGCACTTTATATGTCAGGTACGAATCAGCTTCTCTGGTTTTGGCAACAGTGCGGGTGGAGTGCGGTTGGATGACCCGCACTCTACCTGCACTTTAACGTCAGGTGCAAATCCAACTCTCTGTCTTGAGCAACAGTTCTGGTGGAGTGTGGTTGGATTACCCGCACTTGTCCTACACTTTATCTTTCCTTCATGATTCAGGTCCCGGCTATTGGAAGGAGTGCGGTTGTGACCCGCACTGTAGAGCTGCTTATGATCCTTTGTCTTTCCTTTTGCCTCTTTTCTGCCCAAACCACCGCAATTAGCTTCTAACACCAAAAATACATCTATTGCCTGCAATTAGCACCAACGAGCCTATTAGACATAAAATATATAGAAAATACACACAAGAACAAGACAAAGGAATAGGAATGAAGGCCGAAATATACAACAGTTTAGGCACGATCAGGCGTTGACTGGCCCGGTATAAGAAGTGAGGAGCCACTGGGTAATGCAGTGAGGCTGCTGCTCCAGAGCCTCGCTTTAGCATATAGGAGACCTCAACAATGTGGGAAGCCTTTGGGATCTCCCTGAACAGGTCGGGACATCGGTGGCTCTCTATGGCGTTGAGTGGCCTGGTACAAGAGGTATGGAGCCACCGGAGTGATACTTGTCTGGAGGCATGCTTGGGATCCTAGAAGTCCCCAGCAACTGAAATATGGCTCTGGACCCTCCTGGAATGTATCCGGACCGTAGTAGCTCACTTGGGCGCTGACCAGCCCAGTACAAGACGTGAGGAGCCACTCGGCCATGCAGCTAGGCTGCTGGCCCTAGAGGCTTGCTTAGGCATGTAGGAGGCCTCAACAATATAGGAAGCCTTTGGGATCTCCCCAAACAGGTCGGGACATCGGTGGCTCTCTAGGGCGTTGAGTGGCCCGGTACAGGAGGTAGGGAGCCACCAGTGTGGTACTGGTCTAGAGGCATGCTTGGGATCCTAGAAGTCCCCAGCATCTGAAATATGGCTCTGGACCCTCCTGGAATGTATCCGGACCGTAGTGGCTCACTTGGGCGCTTGAAAATACACAAAGTGTGTCTAATACAACCTAGAGGGGGGGTGAATAGGTTTTAGTTGATTTATTACCAACTTTTTCTTCATAATCAATTTTAATAATCCTACTCCATATTAGCAATCAATCAATCCAACATAAATATGCGGAAAACAATAAAAACATAAGGATTGATTTACGTGAGAAACCCTCCAACTGGGCAAAACTCACGGGCTATCCTTCTAGCCACATACGGTCCTCAAATCCACTATTTGAACGAATGTTTACAACCTAGGTTGACCTCAAGTCACACCTACTTGGTCACTAACCCTTTCACTCTACCCAACGGGCCTTTGATAGTGATTCTTGACCACAAGCTTGTGCACTAACTCACTTAGTCACAAAGCTTAACAATCAATGAAGAGGTTAAACAACCTATGTGAATATGTAAAAGATATTCAAACATGCAATTAATGCTAGGCAACAATAAATGCTTATCTAAGGATTTAAAGATGTCAATAAATGCAAATCCTAGATATCAATATCTAAATGCAAATGCATGAAGATTTAGCTAGAAGGGTAAAATCGTCCTAAATGCTAGCTATTAATGAACAAGGCTCTCAACCAACACACAACAACTCAATCATGTTATAAATGCCAATAAACATAAAGATATGCAATAAAATCACATAAAAGAGCTAACCCTAGGCAAACAAGAACATAAATAAATACAAAGAGATTTAGGGCATGTTCAAGTTACCTAGTCAATGAAAGCAAGAAGAATCCATGATGAGATAATGCTTGAAGAGGTTAGATGCATATGGATTTGTGTTTGGTTGAGTAAAGATGAGTTCTTGGGAGCTTCTCTCTCTAAGGGAAGCTTGGCCTCTCAATAATGGCTTATTGAACTCATAAAAACGAGCAAGGAAGAAGATAGAGCATATATAAGGGAGCCCTAGTTGAAACAGCGTCGTTTTGAACTTAGGGCACAAAATCCCGTCAATACCGCTAGATGGACCGCGTCGCAGGCACGTGTCCAGACCGCGGTACACACAGCAGTGCACCGTCTGGACAACAACGCGGTGCAGGGCGCTGTGCATGCAGGTGCACAGGCCGTGGTATGGGCAACAGAGGCTTACTGGACAACACCGCGACTTGGGTCGCTTTGTGTGCAAGAGTACAGGAAGTGGTACATGAAGCATGACTCTGCTGAGGTATACCGCTCTGTATGCCGCGGTGCAAGCAAGTCTTGCCATGCGGTCTAGGCCGCGCTAAGAGAAGAAATTCTCTTTTCTGGGCAAACTCAACACACTAAGAGATGTGCAAAATGTGCAAGTGTGGAGTGTGAAAAGAGGCATACAATACATCATTCAATTACATGAAGATAGGAACATAATGCATGCAAGTGAGTGTGTGCAACTAGATCTCTTCAAAGAAAGTTAAACTAGTGAGATACCTTTGAAGTGCTCTTTGAGAGAGATGATGTCCTTGAAGCTTGATCACACTCAAGAGGCCTAAATTACCCTTACAAAGAATAATCCCCAATGTGGTTTGTCAACGAAATAAGCCAATCAAAATATGAGGAACTTACAGCGCTGACCAACCCAGTACAAGAAGTGAGGAGCCGCTCGGCCATGCAACTAGGCTGCTACCCTAGAGGCTTGCTTAGGCATGTAGGAGGCCTCAACAATGTGGGAAGCCTTTGGGATCTCCCCAAACAAGTCGGGACATCGGTGGCTCTCTAGGGCGTTGAGTGGCGGGTACATGAGGAAGGGGGCCACGGGAGTGATACTGGTCCAGATGCATGCTTGGGATCCTAGAAGTCCTCAGCAACTGAGATATGGCTCTGGACTATCCTTGAAAGAATTGGGACACAGTGGCTCACTTGGGCTATGACTTGCCCGGTATAAGAAGTGGGGAGCCACTGGGTCTTGCAGTGAGGTTGCTCTTGTTGGTTGCAAAATGGTAAACAAAAATATTATCAAACCTTGCAGGTGCACAAATCGTAAATGATAGTACAATAGGCAAGCAAGGGTCTTTCCCACCAGGAATGAATTACCTACGGAAGTTAAGAATTTAAAAACAATAAATTAAGACACTCTAAGATTCTAAGACAACTTAAATAAATCACAACTCACACACACGATGGGTGTTTCTGAATTGATTATTAAAAACTAAGAATTTAAATTAAACTAAAATTAAGAAACGCAGCAGAAAGATTATTTGGAAAAAATCAATAAAGAAAAACTAGCTAGAATTTCCTATCCACCACTAAACATTCATCCAATCCATAGACAATAATCGAGTTAAAGAAGTCAAACATGATGCACACGTTCACGACAAGGTGATGGTGTCTCACTCAAGTCGTATGATTCTCTCTTAGTTGGTATGTAAATTGCATGGTGTCTACATAAATACTTATACTCCAAATTACAACCTAGCATGGTGTCTACTTAGATTTAATAATTGGAATTCATTAAGAATGAAGATAATATGAACATCACATAAACCCTCGAACATGGTATCTGTTAATAGCCAAAATTGGCTAAGGACCAAAGGGAAATTTTCCACCCTCTAGACCTGGCTCCATGCCCGAGATTTTCCACCAAAAGACCATGTTACCCAAAGCCGAGCTACGATACCGCCCCGCAAGAATAAGGGCAGGCTCTAGAAACATCTGAAATAGAGCCCAGAATGGTCAGATCAAGCCCGCGTCACCGAACCTGAAAACGGGAAAACCCCCCGAAGTCAAGGTTACCTCGTAATTTCTCCAGAAGCTCGCCTATACCTCCCTGATACAGGGGGGTGTCCATAGGGGGCCTGCACCTAGCTTCGAAAGGTCAAGGGAGGCCAGTCCTAGCTCCTAGCTGGACGAAACTTCTCAATATCGGGGCCAGAACACTGATCGACCTCACTAAACTGATGTACCACACCGTGATACATTCAACGACCCCTATGGAATCATGCTAGACCCGAAGATACACAGGAACACATCTAAAGACGTTACATACATATAGAACAAGTAATAGAGTCTAAGTAGGAAACAAATTGATTTCCACCAAGATATCCTCAACTAAGCAATTAACTCAAAGTCAATGACATTTAAGGTAAAAATCCCGTTCGATAAGGAGGAAGGAGAAAATCAAGGGGGAATCAATGAGATTAAACCTATGAAGACATTGTATAAAGGAGGGACTTCCTCCTTTTGAAAAGAAGAGACGACTATTCGACAGGCACACAACAAGTACCCAACGATCCCCTAGAGAAAAGTGAGAGCAATTTGAAAGAGAGAGAGAGATGTATACCATATGTTATCAATAAAGGAAGACTTTTATTTCTTTCGAGTAGCTAACAATATCATTGTCTCCTTGTCATTTCATTAGGCACTGTCATATACATATATATTCTACCTTGGTCATCACCTACGTGATAATGATCTTGAGGGTGCTAACTAAGATTTATTGCCCAGAGCAAAATTTCTATTAACACTTTCCGGCGCCGTCTGTGGGAACTAAAGCCTACACCCAGTTAATCAGATCAACTATTTGCATTTACATTTTCATTGTTTTACAGGAACTATGAGGCTCCGCTCTTCCCAAGGCCAACATGGAGTTTCGGAGCAACCCCCCGGTGAGTCCTACGGGAAAAGCCCCAAGAAAGGGGAGAAAGTCAGGATATGGCAGTCAAGCTCCGGTCCAAACAACTAATGCGCGGGCTTTTGGCCACCCTATAGTGAGCCAGGCCGCGCTCGACCAACAAGCGGCAGCCTTCATGGAAACCGTCTGCATCCGTCTGCTCGCTGAAGGCATCACGGTCCAGCCAACCAACCTGAATGATCAGGGAGAGCCGAGCAGGTTCGGAGCTAGGCAGCCTGCCTTCAATCGCCTAGGACCTCCTCTTCCAGAGCTAGCTCGAGACAGGTTGGGGCTCCAACTTTCGATCCGGGATAGGCTGGGACCCATGCCCCTAGTTCTGAAAGGACCTTCACAATATCAACCCAGGCGAGTTAAATCTGCCACAGTTGCTTTTACCCTGAAGCAACGAGAGCTATCCCATCAAACTGCATCAAGGAGGAACGCCCGGGCCCAAGAGGAGGAGAGTAGACAAACATCCCAAATGGATCATGTCCATGAGGGGGACCGGATAGAGGTTGCCAGTTCATCAGAGAGACTCGATAGTGAAGAATCTGAGGTCAATTCAAAGAAACTTGGGAACAAGCGACTGAGGGATCAGCTGGCAAAGCTACAGAAGGAGGTCCAGCAGATAAGAAAAGGAAAGAATAAGGAGGATAAAAAGGATCCCATGAGTGAGATGAACTCTCCTTTCACTAGGAGGATCCAGGAAGCGGAGCTCCCACCAAAATTCAAAATGCCAGCAGATAAGTTCTCTGGAACGGAGGATCCTCTAAGCCACCTGGAGAGCTTCGTTCAACAGATGGAGGTCCAGAACACTACCAGTGCAGCTATGTGTAGGATGTTTCCAACGACCCTAACCGACTACGCGAAAACTTGGTTCAGGAAGCTGCCTGCTGGCAGTGTGGATTCTTTCACGAAGTTATCAACATATTTTTGCTCGCAATTCCAAGGGGTCAAACCTCATCCGAAAGATCCCATACACCTCCAATATGTGATTCAGGAATGGAGTGAGACATTTCGATCGTACGTGGAACGTTTTCATAAGGAGGTCATACAAATGAGAGTTTTCACCGAGAAAGAAACTCTCGCCAACTTTAGGCGGAACCTATGGGAGGGAAAGCTTTTCCATTCCTTTGCCAAGAGACCTCCCGTGACTTACCAAGAGGCCTACGATCAGGCTCTTGAGTAGGTCAAGATTGACGAGCAACTCAAAGTCAGGATGGAACACGACAACATGAGAACGGCGAAGCGTCTGGAAAAAGAAGCCCCCAAATTTGAGCCAGTTTAGAAAACTCATAATAAACCTCCCAATAGGTTTACCAATGGCATCCCCGCTCATCAGCATAGGCAAGAAAAATATCCAGCAAGACGAACCCCTTCCTAAGCTTCACCACCTCCTAGGACCGTGGCCCCCGTAATGCAAGGGGAGAAAGGGTATGACTACTACACTCCTTTGAACGCTTCCAGGGAAACGGTCTACCTTGCTATACGAGATAAAGGGCTGCTCAAAAAGCCCACTCCCATGAAAGCCCCAGCTGACAGGAGGAACCGGTACAAGTACTGCGACTTCCACAAAGACGTGGGCCACAACACTTCAGAGTGCTATAATTTGCGCAACCAGATTGAAGCCCTGATAAGAGGGGGATGCTTGATTGAATTCTTACAACAGATCAGAGATAACATTCGGACTGGAAGGGAGGTACAAGCTGAGATCCGTGAGGACGCAGAGAAGAGGAAGGAGGAACAGACTAACTTAATGCAACAGATCCAGGTGATACACACCATTAGCGGAGGTCCCACACTGGCTGGCATTTCCAATAATTCCCGTGTAAGTGCCTCACTTTATGATTGGCTTATTTCATTGACAAAATCACAATTGGGGTTAATCTTTATAAAAGGGTAGATTAGGAATTGAAGATCTTTCATTTGACTCCAAGTGCTTCAAGAAAGGTAGATTACTTGACTCTACTTTTACTTGAACGGATATAGCTGCACACACTCACTTGCATGCATTATATTCTTGTTTACATACAATTGGATGATGCATTGTATGTCACTTATCACACTCCACACTTGCACATATTGCACATCATTTTGTGTGTTAAGTCTGCCTAGAAAATAGGGTTTCTTCTTTGACCGTGGCCTAGACTGCTTGGCAAGCACTGCTTGCACCGCAGCATACTGAGCGGTAATCATCAGTCGGCCTATGCTACCTGGACCGCGTCCTATACACATGTATGCCCAGCGGTCCCTGACGCGGTTCCCATCAGTAGGCCCCTACTGCCTTGACAGCGGCATGTGCACTGCATGCACAGCAGTCCCAACCGCGCTGCTGTCCAGTAGGCACACTGCTTCGTGGACCGCGGTCTGGACAACTTGCCCGAGCCACGGTACGCACAGCGGTAATGACGGGATTTTGTTACTGTTTTCTAAACGGTGTCATTTCGTCTAGGGCTTCATATATAGATATGCCCTTTCCTCTTCCTTGCCTCTTTAGAGTTTCAGAATCCACTATCTTTCATTCCTTTTAGAGCTCAAGAGTGTCTTGCAAGAAAAGGTAGCAAGAAAATATTTTTATTGTCCAAAACCCAATCACCCATCATTCATTCATGGTTCTATCATCATCTAGCTTCATCTAGGATGTTTCTAAGCATGGGTCTTCATCAACATAGCTTACTTGGTAAGTAGAATACCACTCTCATCCATCTTTGTGTTCTTGCTTAACAAGAAATCTCTTTTATGGTTTTTATGCATCTAGATTATAATTTTTCATTATAAATAGAGATTTTTGTTGATGTTTGGGTTGTTGTATTGTGATAGCTATTGCATCTAGGAATGCTTTGATTTCATATAGCTAGGTTATATATGTGTCATATAGCAACATGATATCTAGGATTGTTTGAAGCATTCATTCATGACTAGATAAACATTAAATGTGTTGACCTTGCATTTTGTGCATTTAGAATATCATCATATTCACTTTAGGTTTCATATCTCTTCATTTAAGAGTTAAGTCTTGTATTTGCCTTTGGTAGTATACGAGCAAGAGCCTAAAATCACTATTAAAGGTCTGCGGGTAGCAAGAACGGATTAGTAACAGATTAGGTGTGATGTGGTCAACCTAGGTTGTAATTGTTTTTGCAAATAGTGGATTTGAGGGTTCGGTTGGCAATTAGGCCCGTGAGTTTTTACCCAGTTGGAGGGTTTCTCATGTAAATCATATCACTGTGTCATTTTGTTTATTCCACATTTTTATTATGGCAATGATTGATGGTGTTAGAGATTAGGGGTTGTGTTGTTTAATTTTGATTAATCAAAAAGATGGCATTTAATTTAACTAAAACCTATTCACCCCCCATCTAGGTTAGTTTTATCACTCTTAGTGTATTTTCATCCCGAAAAAACCACGAGAGGAAGATTCCCCGCATCGAAGAAAGCCGGGGGATCTTCAAGGTCAGCCAGAGCCCGATGGAGCCCTCCCTGTCAGCACAGATCTTTTTCACTGAAGCAGATGTCTTCAACACCGTGCAACCTCATGATGATCCCATGGTAATCACAATACAGATTTCGTAGATACAGGTAGCAGTGTAGATATCTTCTTCAAGGATACTTTGGAAAAATTAAACCTGAAGCAACATTGTTACAATAGCTGTACCACTCCACTTTATGGGTTCACTGGAGATTCGATCATACCGGTAGGGTCGATGATCCTCCCAGTAATCATTGGAATCACCCATTTCCAACAGAATGTTATGACCGACTTTGTTGTGGTTGACACCCCATCGGCCTACAACGCCATACTAGGGAGACCATTCATGTCCTCCTTGAAGGGAGTCTTGTCCATATACCATAATGTCCTGAAATTCCCGGTTGGAACCAAGGTGGTAGAGGTACGCGGAGACCAGCAGGCAGCCAGGAAATGCTACGCAGTGTCTGCTAATCGTACAGCTTTAGCAAAACAATGTGTACATGTGGCATTAGTCCGGGAAGACATGGAAACATCCCGGATAATCCAGGAAGAAATGGAGCCCGCAGAGCATCCTCAGCATCCAGAAAGCGAACTTATTATGCCTTATAAGGAGGAACGGAGCAAGGAGTGGGCCAGCGGACAACCTGTAGATAGACTTGAAAAGATACCCATCAGAAATGACGATCCCTCCAAGGTTGTCAAGGCCAGGGCCACCCTTGAACCAGAAGTGAAAGAAGGTTTAATTAATCTTCTTAGGGAATTCAACAACATATTCGATTGGAGCCATGATGAAATGCCTGGAATCCCGACATCATTTGCCTCACATCTACTAGCGGTAGATCCAACAGTCAAGCCCGTCAAACAGAAGAGGCGTCACTTCAACGCTGATAGGAACGCTGTGGTGCAGGAAGAGGTAGATAAATTGATCAAGGCAGGGTTTATCAGAGAAGTACGCTATCCCAAATGGATCGCCAACGTGGTCATGGTTACGAAGGCGAATGGGAAGTGGCGTATGTGTGTCGATTACACCGACCTCAACCGGGCTTGTCCAAAAGACAGTTTTCCTTTACCAAAGATCGATCAGTTGGTTGACTCCACGTTCGGAAATAAACTTTTGAGTTTTATGGACGCGTTCTTAGGATACAACCAAATTAAAATGCACCCGGCTGACCAGGATAAAACTAGTTTCATTACTAGGCAGGGCTTGTACTGCTACAAGGTGATGCCGTTTGGTTTGAAGAATGTAGGGGATACATACCAGGGACTGGTTAACAAGCTGTTCAAGCCTAAGATAGGAAGGACGATGGAGGTATATATCGACGACATGATCACAAAATCACCAACCGGAGAAGGACATCGGGAAGACCTTCGCAAAACCTTTCTCATACTGAGAGAAAACCAGATGAGGTTAAACCCCTCCAAGTGTGCCTTCGGGGTAACAACGGGGAAGTTTCTAGGCTACATGGTTCATGAGAGAGGCATAGAGGCCAACCCTGAAAAAATCAAAGCTATCTTGGACTTGGAATCCCCCACATCACTCAAACAGGTACAAATTCTGACTGGACGCGTAGCGGCGCTCAACAGGTTTATCACTCGCTCCACCGATAAATGTCTCTCTTTCTTCAAAGTCATCAAACAAGGGAAAAACATGAAGTTGAGCCAGGAGAGCGAACAAGCTTTCCAAGCTTTGAAATAATACCTAATAAGCCTACCTTTGTTAGTCAAGCCAGTTCTCGGAGATGAGCTGCAGATCTACCTGGCCGTATCAGAAACTGCAGTAAGCGGAGCTTTGGCCAAGGAGTGTGGCGATGGTTCTGAAAGACCATATACTATGTGAGTCATGCTTTGACCAAGTCAGAGAGGAATTACATTCTCCTGGAAAAGCTCGTTTATGCTCTGGTGATCTTAACGAGGAAGCTCCGTCCCTATTTTCAAGCTCTTACAATAGCAGTGGTGATGGACCAACCTCTCTGCCAATTCTTTTAAAGACCAGACGTGTCTGGAAGGCTAGTCTTATGGGCCCTAGAGCTCACTCAGTTCGATTTATAGTATAAGCCCCGAACCACGATTAAGGCACAGGCTTTGGCTGACTTCGTGGCAGAATTTTCCGCGCTCTCGGATCAACAGAATCCCTCAGCACCAAATGAGATCCCTGAAAAGACATCCGAGATCGACAATTGGTCGGAAGGCTGCAAGCAATGGACCCTTTTTATAGATGGAGCATCCGGGCAAGCTGGGGGAGGAGCTGGCATAATTTTAATAGACCCGGAGGGGACTGATTTCTGTCACTGTTTCAGATTCAAGTTTAAAGCCACCAATAATGAAGCAGAGTATGAAGCCCTCCTAGCTGGGATGAAGGTAGCCATCAAACTAGAGACCGATTACCTACAAGTCAAGAGCGACTCGTTGCTTGTTGTCAATCAGGTGACTGGGGTGTAGCAGGAAAAGGGAGATAATATGGCTACCTATCTAAAGCTAGCTCAGTTGCTAAAAAATAAGTTTAAGGGGTTCAAGATCGATCAGGTCCCTTGACACCAAAACCATCGCACAGATGTTCTGGCTAAAATAGCGGCAAACGGAGGCCAATCCTTACCACAGGGAATTCCCTTCCAAGTGATCTCCCAACCAAGCATAGCCACAAATAAAGAAATCTGCTCCCTGGATCACCAGCCTTGCTGGATGGACCCGATCGTCGCCTACCTCCTTGAGGGGGAGCTTCCCGAAGAGCCCGATCAAGACCGAAGAATTAAAAGACTCTCGGTCCGATATTGTTTGGTAGAGGGGTACCTCTATAGAAGGGGCAGATCCCTCACCTTACTTAGGTGCTTGCATCCTGATGATGCTAAATGGGCACTAAGAGAGGTCCACTCTGGGGACTGTAGGAACCATATAGGTGGGGAAGCTCTAGCATATCAGGTGCTTCTTATGGGGTACTATTGGCCGACCATCCACCAAGATGCAAGGAGTTTTGTTCAATTTTGCGAGCCATGTCAAAGAACATCAAACTTGAACCACCAGCCGCTTGAGCGACTGTCGTCCCTCTAGTTCACCTTACCCTTTTGCCATGTGGGGAATAGACCTAATTTGACCACTCTCTACCGCTCCCAGACAAATGAAACATGCCATCGTGGCTATCGATTACTTCACAAGATAGGTCGAGGCAGGGCCTCTTTCTCGGATATCAGAAAAGAATACGACCAAGTTCATCAAAACCAACGTGGTATGTAGATTCGGGACCCCTCTCATCATTATAGTTGACCTAGAGAAGCAGTTCGACAATGCCCAATTCAAAGATTTCTACAAAGGATTGGGGATCGACCTCAGGCTCGCCTCAGTAGCCCATCCCCAGACTAACGGGCTGCTGGAATTCACCAACAAGACTATCAAGAAACTTCTAAAGAAGAAACTACAGCAGAAAAAAGGCAAATGGGCCGAAGAACTGCCAGAAGTCCTCTGGGCATACCGGACTACAAAGAAAACAGCTACCGGGGAGATACCTTACTCCCTGCTTTCGGAGTTGAAGTGGTCCTCCCCATCGAGCATAAATTAACCTCGTTCAAGGTACAGCACTTTGAGCCCGAAAGTAACGAGGTCAAGCTTCGGGCTAATTTGGACCTCCTAGAAGAAAAACAAGACCGGGTAGCAGAGAAAGTAGCAATCTACCAAAGCAAGATTGCTACATATTTCAACCAAAAGGTCAGAGCTCGGAATTTCAAGGAAGTGGATCTGGTGCTTAGGAAAGTGACCCTGAATACTCGGAAAAGGTTGGATGGAGTCTTAAGTCCCAATTGGGAAGGGCAATATTTGATAAAGCTAGTTGCTCACAATGGAGCCTACAAACTCGAAGACATGGACGGACGACCCATCAACCACACTTGGAATGCAAATCATTTGAGGAAATTCTACCCTTGAGTAGGGAGTTCTCAAGCAGACTACCCCTATTTAGGTTTCATTAGAATCCCTAATAAAGATGTACTACATCTCGATCATCAATAAAGTCATTTTTCTCTTTCATCTTTATCTCCAACTATGTTCAACAGTAGTGTCTACACCCTTGAGTGGGATATTCAACATAAACACTTCGAGACCAGGAAATAGCTAAATAGCCCTCCTGATGCCTTGGTCGGGCTACCACCCCCAAGAAGGGTCTGAGTGTAAGAGCATAGTTGCCATCCAGATCTCAGGACCAGGAAATAGCTAAATAGCCCTTCTGATGCCTACACCCTTGAGTGTGAAATTCAACATAAACACTTCGAGACCAGGAAAAAGCTAAATAGCCCTCATAATGCCTTGGTCGGGCCACCACCCCCAAGAAGGGTCTAAGTGTAAGAGCATAGTTGCCATCCAGAGCTCGAGACCAGGAAATAGCTAAATAGCCATTCAGATGCCTTGGTCGGGCTACCACCCCCAAGAAGGGTCTGAATGTAAAAGCATAGTTGCCATCCAGATCTCAAGATCAGGAAATAGCTAAATAGCCCTCTTGATGCCTTGGTCGGGCTACCACCCCCAAGAAGGGTCTGAGTGTAAGAGCATAGTTGCCATCCAGATCTCGAGACCAGGAAATAGCTAAAAAGCCCTCCTGATGCCTTGGCCGAGCTACCACCCCCAAGAAGGGTCTGAGTGTAACAGCATAGTTGCCATCCAGATCTCGAACCAGGAAATAGCTAAATAGCCCTCATGATGCCTTGGTCGGGCTACCACCCCAAAGAAGGGTCTGAGTGTAAGAGCATAGTTGCCATCCAGATCTCGAGACCACGAAATAGCTAAATAGCCCTCATGATGCCTTGGTTGGGCTACCACCCCCAAGACGAATTTAAAAACAAATGTTTGTTTTCGTGCGCAGAATCAAGATCATCATAATAAGAATTCCTTACCAAAGTTTTAATAAAGTATGAACAAATTGTTGTTGCGGATACAATTCTGGTTCCTATTCAAGACCAGGAATGAAACAATAGTTCTCAAAGCGATTTGATTTCTCATTATAAGAGGAGCCTATCCCCTGGTAAGGCTACATCCATCCAACGGGGAGCCCAACCCCCGAGCTCGGGCTATAAAAAAAAGGAAAGCTAAGCTAAATAAGGGCAAAACAAGGTGCCCACCCCTTTTTTCGGGCAATCAAGACAAGCCATGAACGAACTGCTTCAAGCTTTTGGACTCTCTGGGTTTTCCTCTGCCGGTCCTCCTCCTTCACGCTGATCATCGCCATCGACCCCCCCTTCGGGTAGTTGTCCATCTTGGTTATCCTCGCCAACGGCCCCTCCATTTAGAGGCTCCATCTGTTGATCAGCAGGATCTTCCTCCAGGACTTCATTAATCTCTTCCATAACCTCAGGCGGGATAGCCGCATCGAGAAGGGCAGCCATGGACCCTGTCTGGCTCCTATCGACCTCCATCTCCATTATAGGGGGTTCCTCAGACGGGCTCCTAGCTCCTTCCCCAACTTCTGACTGGTCCCCCTCGGATCGAGAAGACAGAACCTTATTGGATGACTCCCCGGGACCTGAAGTGGTAAAGGGAGGAAGTGGAAACGGAGGATTTGTCTGGGCGGGCTGTTTTCCGGCTCCTGCTTGGTTCGAAGGAACCGCCTCTTCGCCATCAGGGCGAGATAACTCGGCAGCCTTAATCATTATTTCCTATCTATCACAGCCGGTAATAGATGACAAATCAAATGGAAGAGGGAGAGCTTCAGCAGCCTGAAAGGAAGCATAGAAGTATCCATCACTAAAAGAGGTCTCCGCGTCAGCTTGCAGCTTGGTCACCTGAGCATTCAAAGACTGATTCTCGAGGTCCAACTTTTTAGCCTCAGCTTTCCAAGAATCCCTCTGTCTGGCCCGCCGGGTAAATTGAAGTCGCTCTTGATCATAAGATTGCTTCGTCCTCTCATGGTCACAATGAAGCTCAGCCATCTCGATCTCGACCTTTCCCTGGTTGGAGGTCATCTCTTCCACTAAGGACTGAGCCTGATTGAGAAATCCCATGGCTCTCTTAGCTTCGGCTTCGGCTTTTGCAGCCCGATCACGGAGGAGGGCTACTTGCTTGCCCATCGCTACATTAAATTTGAAGGCCTACAAAATACAAAGCCAGAGTTAGACACTGAACAAATTAGCAAAAGCAGTACAAAGGAAATGCAATTACCTCAGCTAAAATAGCAGACCCCTTGGTAATCAGGACATCCATGGGCATGGAAGCCATCCTGGAGATCCCATCGCCCGGACAAGACGCGATGAATTGTTCCAGGACTTCGTCCTGCCTTGTCGAGCTCGACTGAGGCCGGGAACGGCTGGAAGGAATCCTTGCGACACCCCTTCTAGAATCATCCGAAGCTTGGGGGGTTGGAAGCGCAGTGGTATCAGGTGGGCGAATCGAGGGGGTAGCAACTTTAGCGACTACAGCAGAAGGGGCAGAAGCAGTCGGACCAACAACCTGGGGAGCTTCACCCAAAGCCCGAAAAGCCCGTGACGCAAGGTTGGCCATCTTGGATCCAGCTAGGGAGGCAGATGGAGCAAGAGCTGGTTCGACCCCAGCAAAGGGAAGAGAAATTCTAGCTTGAGGAGAGCGTGAGACGTTGCGGGAAGCTGGTTCAACGACAAAAACTGTGAATAAACAAATTAAAAATGAAAATGTCAGAACCAAGCTAATCAACAAGGCAAGGCAAGGCAATTCAATGACACTTACAAGGAGTAACGTCTGAGATCCACAGGTATTGATTCACCCTACGAGGATCGAAGGCTTCAGCAGTGGGGAACTTCAGGTTCAAGTAATTCCTGGCTAAATAGCCTTCAAAATGGCTTCAGATTCAGAGGGCAGGGAGTCCCGGTCCCACGAGGGTTTATCACTGGAAGCTGTGGGAACCTCGAACTCATGCCCTCCAATGAAAATCGAGCTCCCCAAATCATCCCCTGTAAGGATCCATTCTTCCTTCCAGGCAGGGTCCTTTTTCGTAGCGCCAGGAATAACAAAGTTGAGCTTGTTCTTGGCCTTAGCATAAAATTAGCCTCGAGGAGCACCAGACAGGCACCCAATCTGGAAAAGATAGGCCAGCTCATCTGCCCCCGGCTCTCTCGTCACCTTGCTCAACTGACATTGTTCCCTCCATAGCACAAAGAAGCCAATCAGATGCCTCCAGAAGCCAAGCGTCAACTGGGGGGGAGCAAGCTGGATGGCGTTAAGAGCCCGCCGAAGAGGCGGATGAAGGGGAAGCCTAACCCCATTCTCGAGAGCCGCCACATGAATTGGAAGCACGCCTTTAGGGGGGTTGAAGAACTCGTAACCCTTGGGGGGGCACTAAGATGGAAATACTGTCTGGGATGGCATACTTCGACCTCAAACGGTCAATCGCGACTGGATCGACGATGGAATCAAGGACAACCCTGAAGTCATAAGGAGGGAGCCTCTCCAAAAGGTGGCCAGAAGCCTGGACTCGATGTTCTCCCGCGGCGTCGCCGTTCACTTCTTTGTCAGAGTCTTCATCGGTAATATCCAAACGATGGTCAGGGTGGTTGGAAAACCCGATCCCAATGGACACATTCCTGTTTGACCGCCGACGTTGTGGGTTGGGCGGGGAATTGTCGCTGTCTAAGCTCCTCTTTGCCCGTTTCCCCGGGGCAAGGCTAACGACCTCCTCGCCATCAACTATGGAGTCAACTGAATCATGACTAGTTTTCGACATGGTGAAGTCAGTAAGGATGAAGAATGAGGAAAAAGATAAGCTTGAGAGAAAGGTTATGAGAGAAAGTATATCTTGGGAAAAATTTGAGTTTGAAAGATGTGAGGAAGACGTTGAGATAAATAGATATATATAGGCAAGAGGGCAGCAGCACGAGCTGTTGAGATCTTCGGTTGAGATCGCAAATGTTAACAGTTTTTTTCTGACAAGGGACTAAAGGAGAATTTTCCAACGAGAATCTATCTAGGACAGATCATCTTGATATTCAAGACAACCAGTGAGATTGATACCACTACCTAGATGGAGCCGATACTTGATAAGGTCAGGACCCCGACTACCTATCTATCTAGATAGGATATCATCCCCGAAAGTATGTATCTCGCCCTACTGAAGCTCCTGATACCAGCTCAAGACTAGCACGATGATAGCTCGCACGCCCAGCACCCCGCAAGCATCTCGGCGTCGATCAAGGTATCAGGTACCTCCATACCTACCCCGGTGCTACCTCAATATCCACCTTGGTGTCACCTCAACTCCCACCTGATACTCAGTATGATCATCCAGAGCTCCTCTAAGGCAAGTACCTTACCACCCAGTCAATACGATAGGGAACATGAAGACACGAGCACCATTCCAGTAGGAAGTAGAACAAGTCCATCAACATGGGGGGTCAGCGCTACCCTCCATTAAAACTCACGATCAGAATCTCCCTCCAAGCTCCACGAAGAAGGAAAGTTGACTCTATCGCCAAAATAAAGCGCCATCAATGACCATATGATCGATCGAATCATAATTCGAATTCGCCATTGATTAACGGGATCTAATCCCGCACCTTCAGCTCCATGCAAATGCCTTTCAATGCTTAAAATAGGACTCTCTATAATCTTCATTAAAAATGACCGGATTTTGAGGAGATTAGGGGAGTACTATATATACGGCACTGAAGGGTAAAGAAAGGGGACTTTTTTGAAGATTTCTTGATCACCAGAACGAAAGAGAGGTTTCGAGAGGTTCTCGGAATCTAGTGAGAGTCCATTGACAATCACTGGAGCAAAATCCACTTATCGACACAGACGTTTTCTCCATCTCCACCCTGTGTAAAAGAGTGAAAAAGAGTGAGAGGTATGTATGTATTCACATTGTAAACCCATGGTAGGAGTTGATTAAATAAAATAGTGTTCGTTTTTACATCTCCCGGTCCATTTGTGTCCTTTATCCATTCTTTGGTCAGTCGACCTCGATCATACTAAAAGAGGGACCCCGGTACCGAAGGTATCTACCCCGTTGCTGCTATCGGTAGTGAGTGAGGGTGTTAACTGAGATTTTCACCCTGAGTGAATTTTTTCGTTAACACTTTTTGGCGCTGTCTGTGGGAAACACCACACCTTCAAAAGAAAGCCTGTATGTCTTGTTTTCTTGCTAGATTATCAGAATGAAGCTCTGATCCTCTCAGGATCGTTCTGACCCGTCAGGACATCAGTCGAATGCTTCAACCCGAAAGGGTCAGAAGCCGAAGAAGGGGGAAAAGGGTCGCAAACCCGCCTCAAAGCTGTCAGCTGCCACGCGGGCTACCCCCCAGGTACCTACTACCCCAGCAGCTGGACCTGCCAATCTAGACCAACAGGCCGCGGCCTTTATAGAAAGCATTCGCCTCTGAATGGCGGCCGAAGGCAGCACCAATCAGCCTGCGATACCAGATCCCAGGGGAGAGGCCAATCAGCAAGGTACCAAGATACCTATCTTTGACAGGTTGGGACCGCCACCTCCTGTACCAATCCATGATAGACTCGGGCCCATGCCCCCAATACCATCAGTCCATGATAGACTCGGACCAGCACCCCTAGTTCCAGGAAGTCTTATAGGCATCAACCTCGACGTGCTAGATCCGCCATTGATCTCCCGACTAGGGAGCGTTACCATCTGGTCCAACCAGAAGCTTCCTTTAGACAGCCTCCGACAGGAAATGACCAGGAGGCGCCTTCATTCAGTGGCAGGGGACAGCAACAGGGATGTCGGAGAAGAACCTCCCCGTGGAGAGTAGCAAGATGAAACCTCTGCGACATCGGGGAATCTGACGACCGAGATTCTGAGGTGGAATCAGGAAATAATGGCAACAAACATATCCGGGACCAGGTCGCCAGAATGGCAAGAGAGATCCAGGAGCTGAAGAGGGGTAAGCATCGGGAGAACCAGAAAGATCCTTTGGGAGAGATGCATGCTCCCTTCTCGAGGAGGATCAAGGAGGCAGAACTACCTCCCAAATTCAAGATGCCAACCGATAAAATTTCTAGAACTGAGGATCCCCTAAGCTATATAGAGAGTTTTGTTCACCAGATGGAGGTCCAGAATGCTACCCGGGCCGCCATGTGCCGAATGTTCCCTACCACGCTGACTGACTGTGACAAGACATGGTTCAGGAAACTTACCGGCGGAAAGCGTTGGTTCATTCACCAGGTTGACTACTGACTTCTGTGCCCAGTTTCAGGGCATCAAACCTTACTCCAAGGATCCCATTCATCTCCAGTATATGGTCCAGGAGCGGGGTGAAACGCTCAAAGCCTACGTAGAGAGGTTCCACAAGGAAGTGATCCATATGGGGGTCTTCGCGGAAAAGAAGACTTTGGCCAATTTCAGAAGGAACATATGGGCAGGTAGGCTGTTCAGATCATTCGCCAAACATCCCCCGGAGACCTACCTGGAAGCCTACAATAGAGCTCTAGAGCAGGTCAAGATAGACGAACAGCTCCGAGTCAAAATGGAGCATGATGATATGAGGATTGCCAAGCGCCAGAAGAAGGAGGCGCTCAAGCCGGTACCAGTTTAGAAAGGTCAGAACAGACCACCCAACAAGTCTGCATATCGGTCGCTGCACTACCAGTTCCCATGGAACCGGTACCCATACAGGCGGACATCACCCAGAGCTACACCTTCAGCTAAGGAAGTAGCCCGGGTCGATAAAGATGAAAGGGGATACTCACATTACACCCCCTTGAACGCATCTCGTGAAACTATCTACCTCGCCATCCTTGACAAGTGACTGCTCAGAAAGCCAGGCCCAATGAAGGTACCAGCTGATCAGCGGAACCGCTACAAGTATTGTGACTTCCATGAGGATACAGGTCATAATACCTCGGAGTGTTATAGTCAGCGGAACCAGATCGAAGCCTTGGTTAGGGGAGGATGCTTGGAGGAATTCCTCCAACAGGTACGAGACAATATACGTACTGGAAAGGAGGTCCAGGCCGATATCAAGGCATATGATTAAGGAAGGAAAGCAAAAGGGAAAGATCTGATGGAGCAGATCCACGTTATCAATACCATTAGCGAAGGTCCCACCCTGGCCGGAATCTCCAACAATGCTCAAAAAAACCATGCCAGGAAAGCTCCCAGATTGGAAGCAAGCCAGAATGTTTTCAAAGTTACTAGGGACCACCTCAGTTCTCTCCTACTGCACGGATCGTCTTCACAGAAGATGACGTGTACAACACCGTACAGCCCCACGATGATCCTATGGTCATCATTGTGCAGATAGCCAATAACTTGGTCCATCGTGTCTTGATTGACACCGGTAGTAGCGTTGATATCCTTTTCAAAAGCGTTTTGGAACAATTCAACCTGAAAAGACCTTGCTACATTAGCTGTACTACCCCATTATTCAGGGTTCACAGGAGACTTACTGATTCCCACTGGGTCTATGATCCTACCAGTAATAGTAGGGACATCGCCATTACAGCAGAACCTGATGACGGATTTCGTTGTAGTGGACACCCCGTCCGCCTACAACGCCATACTGGGAAGACCCTACCTATCTGCTCTCGAAGGAGTCTTGTCGATATATCATAACGTCCTAAAATTTCCTGTAGGAGACAAGGTGGGCGAAGTGAGAGGAGATCAACAGGTTGCACGCAAGTGTTATGCAGTATCTACCAATCCAGCGACGCTGGCTAAGCAATGCGTGTAGGTAACCATCAACCAAGGTCGCCAGTTCCCAAAGGAAGATGTCGAAGGTGAAACAGATTCGATTGAAATGGGATCTAAGCCGGAGCTCCCCGACATAGAAATCAGGGAAGAAGAAGGAAAAGGATGGGTCAGTAGCCATCCTGTAGAAGAGTTAGAAGAGTTACCTATCAGGGAGGCCGATCCTTCCAAGGTTGTCAGGATAGTTTCTGATTTGGAGACAAAGGTAAAAGAGGCTCTGATAATGCTCCTGTGAGAATATAACGACATCTTTGCATGTAGTCATGAGGAGATGCCAGGAATACCCGCTACCCTAGCAACACATAGGTTAGCGGTGGATCCCACCTTCAAGCCAGTCAAGCAGAAGAAAAGGCATTTCAACCAAGCAAGAAATGCTGTGGTGCAAGATGAGGTACACAAACTACTAAAGGCAGAGTTCATCAGGGAGTCTCGATACCCCGAATGGATTGCCAACGTAGTCATGGTAACCAAAGCAAATAGGAAGTGGCGCAGGTGTATCGACTACACAGATCTCAACCGTGCCTGCCAGAAGGATAGCTTCCCGCTATCGAAGATCGACCAACTGGTAGATTCAACCGCGGGCAACAAGCTCCTAAGCTTTATGGACGCCTTCTCAGGATACAACCAGATCCTGATGCACCCAGCTGACCAGAATAAGACCAGTTTCATAACCAGGGCAAGGACTGTACTGATACAGAGTTATGCCCTTCGAGCTCAAGAACGCTGGAGCTACCTACTAGCGCCTGGTCAACCGCTTATTCAGGGGACTGATAGGAAAGTCGATGGAGGTATATATCGATGATATGATCATGAAGTCTCTGATAGCTGAACATCACCAAGACCACCTCCGCCAGACTTTCCAGACAGTCAAGGAAAATCAGATGCGTCTGAATCCGGCTAAATACAACTTCGGGGTTACAGTTGGGAAATTTCTCGGATTCTTGGTCCACGAAAGAGGAATTGAAGCTAATCCTGAAAAGAACAAAGCTATCCTGGATCTTGAATCTCCCACCTCACTCAGACAAGTGCAAGGTTTGACCGGGCGAATCGCAGCCCTGAACCGTTTCGTATCGCGGTCCACTGACAAGTGCATCCCGTTCTTCAAGGCCATTAAACAGGGGAAGAACATGAAATGGGACCAAGGCAGCAAGCGAGCTTTCCAGTCATTAAAAGAGTACCTCGCTAGCCCGCCCATGCTAGCTAGCTCGGTACCAGGAGAAGAACTACAGTTATACCTGGCAGTGTCTGAAACCGCCTCCAGTGGAGCTTTAGTGAAAGAATACGGAGATGGAGCCCAGCGCCCTGTCTACTATATGAGCCGCGCCCTAACCAAATCAGAAAGGAACTACGCTCTCCTGGAGAAGCTCGCCTTTGCACTAGTAGTAGCAGCTAGGAAGCTCCGCCCTTATTTCCTTGCTCACACCATCGTGGTAGTCACTGATCAACCTTTGCGACAGTTTCTTCAAAGGCTGGATGTATTAGGAAGACTCGTGCTGTGGGCCCTTGAGCTTACCCAGTTCGACATCAAATACAAAGCCAGGACTACCATCAAGGCCTAGGCTTTGGCAGATTTCATGGTAGAATTCAGTGCGATCCCTGATCAGGGTGCTCCCCTGAGCTCGATTCGAGCTCCTTCGAAGGAACAAGAGCCTGCAGATTGGCCCACCGATAGAAACATCTGGATCCTGTATACCAATGGAGCATCAAATCAAGTAGGAAGTAGAGGTGGGGTCATTCTAACAGACCCAGAGAAAGTCGAGTGCTGCCATTGTTTCAGATTTGGGTTTAACACCACCAATAATGAGGCTGAATATGAGGCCTTGTTAGCAGGGATGAGAGCGGCAGTAGAGCTGAAAGCTGATTACCTCCTTGCCAAATGCGATTCACAGCTGGTAGTCAACCAAATAACTTGTTTATACTAGGCCAAGGGGGATAACATGATAGCCTATCTCGAAAAAGTGCAAGAGTTGTTGCCTCGCTTTAGGGGTTTCAGGATCGAACAGATACCTAGGCAGCAGAATCATCGAGCTGACGTCCTAGCCAAAATAGCTGCCAATGAAGGACAAGCACTGCCGAAAGGAGTTCCGCTCCAGTAATCACTGTATCAAGCATTTCTGAAGGCAAGGAAGTAAACCCCGTGGAACGATTTCCATGCTGGATGGATCCTATCGTGGAATACCTTCAATCAGAAAAGCTCCCAGAAAACCCCGATCAAGCTCGCAAGATCAAAACAACCTCGATTTGATAATGCTTGAAAGAGGGGCTCCTTTACCACAGAGGTAGATCACTCCCCTTGCTCAGATGCCTTATCTTGAGGATGCGAGTTAGGCATTGAGGGAAATGCATTCCGGAGACTGTGGAAATCACATCGGAGGAGAAGCATTGGCTTACCAGGTGCTGCGCATGGGATATTTCTAGCTGGCTCTGCACCATGACGCAAAGCAGTTCGTACAGTCTTGTGAACCGTGTCAGAAAACGGCCAACCTGCATCACCTACCTCTAGAACGGTTATCAACCATCAGCTCGCCGTATCCTTTTGCATTCTGGGGAGTGGACCTAATTGGACCCCTCCCAATCGCACTAGGTCAGCAGAAGCATGCAATCGTGGCTATTGATTACTTCACCAGGTGGGTGGAAGCAGAACCCCTCTCCAGAATTACTGAAGCAAACACAACAGAGTTCATCAAGAAAAATATGGTTTGCCGATTCGGGACTCCGATGGTCATCATCACAGATCTGGGTAAGCAGTTCGACAACGCCAGATTTCAGGAATTCTATAGAAGTTTAGGGGATTGAACTCCGCTTCGCGTCGGTGGCGCACCCCCAGACTAATGGCCTAATGAAGGCTACAAACAAAATCATCAAGAGGCTCCTCAAGAAAAAACTTCAGCAGAAGAAAGGAAGATGGGCTGATGAACTCCCGGACGTACTATGGGCATATCGCACCACCAAGAGGACCGCTACGGGAGAAACCCCCTACTCGCTAGCTTTCGGGGTAGAAGCCGTCCTTCCTATAGAGCACAAGCTCGTCTCCTTCCGGGTGTAACATTTTGACCCCGATGGAAATGAGGACAAGCTGAGGGCCAGCCTGGACCTCCTAGAGGGAAGCAGGACAGGATAGCCGAAAGAGTAGCAGTTTACTAGAACCGGATTGCTCGATACTTTAACAAGAAAGTGAGAAGTCGAAGCTTCAAGGAAGGGGATATGGTGCTCAGAAAGGTTACCCAGAATACTCCGAAGAGGTCGGATGGAGTGCTATCACCTAATTGGGAAGGTCTGTACCTAATCAAAATGGTGATCCAGGGTGGGGCTACAAGTTGAATGATATGGACAGACATCCAGTAGACCACACTTGGAATGCTGATCATCTCAAGAGATTCTACCCATAAATTCTACAAGGCAACTCGGCCAGGATTATTCCTAAATGACTGTCGGAAGATATTAGTAGTCGTGAGTACTTGTATTCCTTTTTTCTTTGATCATCAATAAAGAAGTTTTCTTTCTCCATTTGTTCCTGCCTACATTTGTCTACATCCACCTGCTTTACGTCGCCAATTGAATTCACCATGATTGTCGCTTTAAGACCAGGAGAGCTGCATAGCATTCCTGATGCACTAGACCAGATAGATCCATCCAGGAGGATCGCCATAAAACTAGGAAAGCTGCATAGCACTCCTGACACCCTAGATCGGATCAGTCCATCTATGAGGTTCACCTCAAGACCATGGAGGACCATATGGCCTTCCTGCTGCCTTGGCCGGGTACCACCCCCCGCTAGGAAGGATCCAGTACGTAAGAGCATAGTTTTCCAATGGATCAGACCTTGGCCGGGCACCACCCCCCGCTAAGAAGGATCTGGATAGTAAGAGCATAGTTGCCAGCTAGATCAAGGCCTTGGCCGGGCACCACCCCTTGCCGAGAAAGACCAGGTGCTAAAGTGGCCTTAGTTGCCTACCTGGATCTTGCTGCCAGTGTTTATTAGCCAATTGTTTTCGCCAGGATACCACGATTCCTACAAACAGGAGTGCGAGGTACCTTGTACGCCACTGTTTTCGCCAGAGTACAAAGATTCCTAAAACAGGAAGGCGAGGTACTAAGATTCACCAAATTTTTGACTCGCCAAGGCACCAAAGCTCCTACAAATAAATGAGTGAGGTACCTAGTTTCGCCAGACTACTCGCCATACTGCCAAGACTCTAAAAACTGGAGTGCGAGGTACCATGGTACCGATCAACTGCTTCATTCTCATCATATTTTATGGGTTACCAAGTTTTGATTAAGTCAGATTTATGCTGGGGACTCTTGCCCGAGTCTATGCTACTATTAGAAGCGTGTGACTAAATTAAATCGACAGATATAGATGGAAGTGAGTTTTTCTTTTCATTGATCAAATCTGGGAACCCTACCCTTATTTTAAGCTACATACAAGATACAAGAAAGAAAGAGACAAGAAAATAAGTTGAAGGTCTTAAACAGCCAGTTCCCTCTCTAACTTCTCACCTATTTACTAAATCTGCCTACCTAGCAACATTGATTTAAATCCGAATCTATATTGACGGTGCTGCCACGAACCCCGGAGGTAGGAGCAGAGGCCGTGTTAGGATCAGTAAGAATAAGAAGGAAACAAGGATTCCCCCCCCCCCTCCCCTACGTCCAAGATGCAACGGGGCACAAAGCCGCGGCTCGACCGGGTAATGCCTACACCATTGGCAAGGCCGCAGCATCAGAGCCCACCATTCATCCTGATCCTGGGAATCTTTACTTTCCCTGTTCCTTTGGTAATTAAATCCACCAAGTACAGCTCCTTCTACAATACCAAGCATCCTGCCAGTCACAGAGCCGACATCTCCTCCTCCTCCCACAATGTCAGGTGATACGACAATCATAGATCAACCTATGGAGACTGCCGGCTACAAAGGAAAAAGGGATTGTTTGAAGACCCATCTAACAGATAAAGGGTATTTATAGAGGGAAAGATCGAATATCGAAAATGAGAGGATAAAGTCATTTATGTACACAACATTCGATACACGGGAAAGGAAAGCCTCGCGAAGTGTGCTTTCCCCCCAAGGCTTAATGATCGGGATAATCGAACCTATCCTGGTTCGACATCTGGAAGGACAGTTGAATACAAAATTTGAACCAATAATGCCTACATGGAAACACGCAAAAAATGAAGGGCACCAATCTATAACCGGTTGAGGTCTTGGTACTTTTCCCGGACCATTCGCGGTATTAACTTCCGGATCACCAAATTCCCACTTGGGTACTAAGAATCATCCCTGAACAAGCATTTCAACTTGGGATGTGATAAACTATACACGCATGAAGTCAAGAAAAATAAAGAAGTTCTCATTACTAGAACCGGGGAGCCCATCCCCCGATCACGGGTTACAAAAAGATAACTTTATCTAGGTGCTACTGAATAAGGGATCAAGCTGGATCAAGCATCCTCCTGCTCCTGAGTGGCCGTCTCCTAGCCAGCTCCACCAGTTATGGTTTCCCCTCCTTCAATACTGGATGGAGCCCCATCTGCTTCCTAGGCACCTACAGCAACAAGAATTTCCATTGGAGATGGATCTCTTTGAAGCCCCCCTCCAACTTCCTCGATCAGAGCAGCCTGACTTTCCTTTTCCTGGGCAGGGTCAGATGATCAGATAGGCAGGACAGCTTCTCCATCATCAGTAGCAGGCCGATCTCCTGCCTCCTTGCCAGACTCTACTGGAGAAGCAAAGGCGGCAGAAACCCCTCCTCCAGCCTGAGCCATACCAACCTCAGGATCCTTCAGATTTGGAGCTGATCCAGCATTGCTTGGTGGAAGAAGGGAGATAGAGCCCTGGTCCTGGTCCTCCTACTACTCCAATATCTCCAACAAACTGGGAGGGCCCAGCCACATCAGAAGGTGTTACCCCAGCTAGCTCAGCAGCCTTTGCCATGATCTCCTCCCAGTTCCACCCAACGATGTCACCTAGATCGAATGGAGGAGAGAGAGCTAGGGCCAGCTGGTAACCAGCAAAAAAGTAACCGTCCCCGAAGGCGGTGTCTATCTGGGCAATCTAGGGTGGTCACGCTGCCCCAAAGGGACAGGATTTCTTTCTCCAGCTCCACTATTCTCTCCTTCGCAATATCCCTCTCCTCTTTGCGGCGGAGGGATCTGATCTTCTCTATATCCAAAGCATGCTGCATCCTCTCCCTGTCAATCTTCACCTCGTTAGCCTCCTTTTGGGAATTCGCCAGCGACTAGTTCAGAACTTCCATTCCCGGAGCGGCCTTAGCAAGCTCCTCTTTAGACCTCTCTAGCTCTGCTGTAGCACCACTGACTTGCTCTAGAAAGAGGCCAACCTATTGGCTCATGGCCACATTGAATTTAAAAGCCTGACAAAAACAATGCACTTGTCAGAGTGTTCTTAACCTCTTACCTAAACAAAGGATTAAAATAAGACAGCTTACCTCAGCTAGAAGGGCAGACCCTCTTCTAATTAGAAGCTCAGTCGGCATGGCGGTCATGACATCTAGGCCCCCACCTGGGCAGGAAGCAACGAAATGGGCCAGAACTGCATCCTGGCTGCTGTCCTTCGACCTCGACCGTGCCTTATCTCGAGGTACAACCCGCTTCTTCATAGCAGAATCAGAGTTCTTCTCGACCGGTTTAGGCTGACCAGATGCCACAATGGGAGAAGCAGAAGAAGCTGAGGCACCAACAACAATGGCTGCTACGACATTAACTGGTCTGATTGGTGAAACGTCTTGCACCCGGCTGGAAGCACCTCGATACCTCCCCAATCTGGCTGTAAAAGCGTCCAGCGACCTAGCCGAGGTAGGAAGAGGGGGAGCTGGCGATCCTGATACCCCAACCGGGATCTTATCAAAGTCAGTAGGTATTCTAACCCCCCCCCCCCCTAGTAGGTACTCCAACCCCTGCATCGAGATCGAAACTGATTGGAATCCTGACAGGGGAAGATGGAGGAGAATCAACAGTACCGCCTGTTTGGTTGGTCTCCATCTCAGGAACCGATAGAGATACTGCTGAAACTATAAAGATAGCCAGAGTCAATATTCACAGAGTCAAAAAACAAGATAATATGAGCAAAGTCAGAAAATGTTTCTACCTGGAGAAGCTCCAGAAATGCGAAGGTAGTGATCCACCATCTTTGCCTCGAAGGCCTCCGTGATGGGAAATTTCGTGTTAATATAATGACGGGCCATGATAGCTGACAAAAGCCTTTTTTCTCTCATAGTCATTTTTGAAAAGATCAGTCCGTCAACAATATTTGATAAAACCTCACAAGCCTAATTTAGTTTGAAAACATAGATATAGTGGCAAGTAGGGTGTCGTCCACAGGGAGCGGAGCTAGCTAAATTAGTTATTGCTAAAGTAATGATATGTATATATATAATAGCTAAACATGAGTTGGTGAAAATGGTGGTGGTGAATTATACTAAAAATAACACTAAATTAATTATGCAAATTAATGAAGGGGGAAATGGAATGAGGGATATATAGAGATGATGAAAACTAAGGAGTTAATGGATACGAAAGTAAATACTGGGCAATGCAACAAACTTGTCAATAGCACGGCTATTCAAGGTAACCGACCTAGGATGTATAGAGTCGGTTATTTATCCCTAGAAGGTGGCCAACCTAGGATGTATAGTGAGGACCACCTATTAGGGATTAATCCGTGTAAACTACCAACCTAGGATGTATAGAGTTGGTTGTTTATCAGATTCTAGAAATGAAACTCGTCTACCTAACAATGACTCAACCGATTACAAATAGTCACCCTAGGATGTATAGTGATGACTTCTAAATCTCTCATGGATTCCGACCTAGGATGTATAGTGCCGGAACACACGATCGAGGTTAGATTAAAACCGCGGTTCCGGAGTCAGAATTCATGACTTTCCGTCTATTCTTTAGAGCATTAAACAACTAAATAGGATGTATATCTAGATGTAATACTCATACATAATACAAAGATATCTTGCAAAGAGGATGTATCTACACAAGAAATCAATGCTAAACATTCACAACAAGAATAGATCAATGGAAGATAGACATGAATATCAATATAATATCAAGTTTATGTACAAGCCCAATATTTAACTAACTACTCCATCAACCCCTTAGAAAGGATTTAGCTACTCATTACAACTAGGAAACCAAGAGAAAGGAGAAAGAAATAACCCTTGGAGAACATCTCCTTCCTTGAAGTGGCTCCAATCTCCTAACTTCCTTGAAGTTGAGTAGAGAATGTAAGGATGAGAGAGAGAGAGAGAGAAAACTAGATCTAAGAATGCTTAATCTCTGCTAAACGGAGTCAAAAGCTCCTTAAAACGTTTATATACTTTTCTATTTATACTAAATACAAAAATAGGTCACTTAAGCTTTGAAAATCAGACTGGCGCGCGCGAAGTGCGGGTGGAGTGCGGGTGATTTACCCGCACTGTACCCCCACTAAATGGGTTGTCTGCAACTTCAGTTCTCGGATCAGGGCATTAGTGCGGGTGGAGTGCGGTTGAATTACCCGCACTTGGAATCGCACTGTGATCGCACTTGAATCGCACTTCCCTGTCAGGTGCAAAATCTACCTTCTGTCTTGAGCAACAGTGCGGGTAGAGTGCTGTTGGATGACCCGCACAGTTCTGCTCTTCTAATCTTGGTACAAGCCCGGGTGGAGTGAGGTTTGATGACCCACACAGTACCCGCACTCTAATGTCAGGTGCATGATCAGCTTCTCTATTTTGGCATTAGTGCGGGTGAAGTACGGATGGATGACCCGCACTGTACCCGCACTTTATCATCAAGTGCAACATCAGCCTCTCTGGTTTGGCAATGGTGCGGGTAGAGTGCGGTTAGCTGACCCGCACTGTACCCGCACTTTATCTCTGTACTTGCATTCTGCCCCGGCTATGCACATGAGTGCGGCTAGAGTGCGGCAGGAGTGCGGTTGCGACCCGTACTGGACCCGCACTAGACCCGCACTGTAGAGCTGTTTGTGCTCCTTTGCCTTTGCTTTCGCCCCTTTTCTGCTGGAATCACCACAATATGCTTCCAAACCTGACTCTACATCATTTCCTACAAATATGCACAAAACAACCCATAAGGGATACAAAAATGCACGAAAACAGAACAAAAGGTAAGGATCTGAGGGCCTAAATATACAACATAATTGGCCTGATCAAACACCCCCAAACCAAACATTTGCTCGTCCTCGAGCAAATCTAATCTAAACAGTAAGACGCCAAATGAACGTACTTTCTAGATACCTAAACAATACATCAACAATGCCGCAAGTCCCACGTGTGATGTGACACAACTAGGTGTGATATAGAGGAGAAAAACATATGCACAAGATCAAGAGCAATTTGGAGACACCTAAGGGAGGCTCGTACGAACACGAATCCCACACCTAAAGGCATTCATGAATTAAGGACCACTTACTCCCATACCTTGAGCATAATTTGCTTCAATTCTAAAGCTCACATGGATCCTCTCTTTTCTTTCCTCAAGAGTCCTAAGTTCCACACAACAAGTATGCAAAGAAAATTCTGCATAAAATTTAAGCAATGAACTATCCTAGGAACGAGTCACCATGCCATGGATGTGAAAGATCGTGCTTCAACAAACATTCCCAAACTAGACTTATATGGATCAAATAGGGCTTTTCAACCGGTTATAGTGTGGCTGTGGGGTTGAATGAGTTTACACAAAAATATGGAAATTATGAGTTCAAACTCACCAATCATGCTAGAATATATCCCTACTACCACACCATGTTCTTTTTTTGTTTAAATGCACCCCTCTAGGAAACCATTTAACCCACATTTGTACCTTCAACGTTGCATTCCGTTTGGGCATTTTTAGCATAAAACACTTTCATTATGGCACTTCAAGTACAATCTTTCTTTAAATTTTTCTTTTAACAATTTCTTAATCATTATGTTGTACTCCATTTGAGTTGTTACAATTTCCCTTTCTTAGGCATTTAGGGTGCATAACTTACCCCTTTCCTTGCATATTTTCAACAACTATTTCATTTTACCCACTGTAGGACCATTTGAACCCTTTTTCATCACTACCATTTCCCATCCTAACATGATTAGTACAAGGGTAGGCATGTGTTTAGGCTATTGGGTATATGGTTGAATGTGGTACCAAATGAAAGGGTAAGTGTTTGGCCTCAAATCTGCTTTGGAGGACACAATATGGTATGTGGTGTTTAGGCTATAGAGGTAATTCCATACACATACATTCCCTAATATCACTTCCACAACCATCTAAAAAGGGAATGAAAGCATTCATCATGCAATTCACAAAATGATGCAAGTCATATGGCACATGACATAAATGACGAGAGGCGTGTTTAAGAATAATCAATAATGCACTCATCAAACGCACTTTCATGCTTGTGTTTGTGATCTCACGGGTATCTCCACTATTAGAACAAGACATGGGAACAATGAGTCCCCAATACTTAACACCAACGGGTGGGACGAACCCATGATGGTGCAAGTTAACCCGCAAGTGGCACCAAACTATATCACAAGGTCAGAGCACATATAAAGAACTCATCAAACGCACACTCTAGAGGCATCATACCCACTGGATTACAGTTTGAAAAATGGACAAGCGACAAAATTGAAAAATTGGACACTAAACCGTACAAGGCGGAGGCATAATGCACCCCCAAACCAAAACTCAACAATGTCCTCATTGTTGGAAATAACAAGCATAATCTCAACAAATGGCGGAATGAGGGATCAACACCCCCAAACCGAATCTAGACATACATCCGACCATGCTCATTAATAATAACAAAAACTAAATCGCATTCATTGAAAACTTAGTACAAAATCGAAGGTAGAAAACTCCCTTTAGAAGGAAGATCGTTCGATGTCCCTGCGTGTTGTTGTGTGCTTCCCAAAAGATGCACAACCTAGCTTAAATCCACACAACAACTCTACCAAATGAACATTAAATGCGAAAAGAAAAGAAAAATAAGTATAAGCCGTTTAAAAGAAAATACAAATACAAATACAAGCAATAAAAATCCCAGAATAATAACAAATAAAAATGAATGGATGGTCAATCTTCATCGGAAAACTCCCTTTCCGGTTCACTGGCGATCCTTTTGCCCTTGGGGTCGATCTCTGATATGATCCGCTCTTCATGCTCCCTCCTGGATCTCTCCATAGCAGCTCTGAGCTCTTCCCCATATAGGTCAATGTCTGGACCCCCTAAAGGAGGTGAGAAAGCTGTTGGCCTCTTCTTCTTCTGTAGATAACTTGATGGCTGAGTGCCTCCCGCATGTCAGTGAGGTTGCCCCAAATGTCTGTAAAATACTCATTGGCTTCCGCCCTGCTTTCAGTAATCTGCCTCCTGTTTTCGGCGACCTCGGTCCTGAGTTTCTCCAATCCTGTAAGCAAGGTCTGCCAAGGGACCTCTCCAAACGTCTCCTGCGAGGGTAGGGAAGCAGCGGGCCTATAATCACCATATTCGATGTAAACCTAGCTCCATATCTGGTTGTTTCGGGATGTCTTCAGCCTGTCTGCTCGTGCTGCCCCCTCGAGCAGGTTTTCTCCTCCCTGTTCGGACCCTGACACCAGAGGGATCATGCTCTCTGACCTGGTCATTCCATGTGAATCGCCCAACTGGCCCCAAACCGTATTCGAAAAGGTCGGATCCAAAATCTACTCCGGCAGTTCTGCAGAATGCGGTAATGAGGCTAGGGAAGATGAGTGGCTGCTTGTCCACCCTGACCCCTCCCAACTCCAGAATCTCTCTCTTGACCAGAAAGCCTATGTCGACTAACTGATTCTGCAGTATACAGTACAGGATCATGGCTGCATTGAAGTTCACGGAAGTCCTGTTCTTTCTGGGGATCAACGAATGGGAGATGAACACATGCCAAAATCCTAACTCACTCCTTAAGTTAGTGTGCTTCATGCGGTGATCAGGTGCCACCCAAAAGTCCATTGGACGAATCACTAACTGATTTGCAAAATCCACATTTTAGGTAACAAAAAATTCGCTCCAAGTCACCCCCTGCTTAAGACGTCCGACTGCTTCGGGATCAACTGGAAGCTCAGTCCTATAGTACCTGTTAATGTCCGCTATAGTCATCCGGACTTCTACCCTGCGGACCAGAACCGAAGAAGTGCGCTAAAAAGTTTCAGGTACCATTCCAGCAAAGAATTCTTCGACCACACGTCGACAATACATCGGGGGGGGGGCTAACAAAGGTTTCCCATCCCCTTGCTTCAACCATTAGAGGAATCGGGGTGCCCTCCAGCTCTTCAACTGCTATCCCCCTCTCCACCACTATGTCACGCTCCCTGAAATATTCTAAACGGTCCTCGAAATCTGGGTGCCTCATGCATGGCGGTGGAACTTGGGGTCCCCTCCGCGGTCTTTGTTCGGAACCCTGACTGCTTTGCCTAGTTGCTCTCCTGGTTCTTCCTGACATCTGCACAATAAACAAAAGTTTTAAGGCAACATTCGGATAAAAGAACCAAGAGGTTATGAGGAAGGAATTTGAAAGGACACATATTCTGTCAGGAGGATAAAGTGCGGGTGGAGTGCGGGTGAATGACCCGCACTGTACCCGCACTCTAACTCGTTATCAGATACCAGCACATGCAGAGTTTCAATTCATGTAAACATTTCATAATCTCAGCATATCATTGACCGAATTAATACCAATATGATTCTAACTCATGTATAGGCTTCCATTCAACCATCTAAACCCAAATTCATAGTTTGAACATCCAAATGCAATAGAAAATCAATGTAACAATGAACACATCACATGCATAATTAGATAACACCCATCATTCTATCCTCATAGATATTAGCAAAGGCAAAAACAAAAGTTCAAAACCCTAACTAATGAAGTTCATGCATAAGAGGAAAAAGAATTTTGATAAATAGGGTTAGGGTTTGGATTAGAGAGATATGTAATGAAATTAGAGTAAGAATCCATACCTTGATTGCCGAAAAATCGAAAACGTGGCACACACGGAATACTTTTCAGTTGAGAAGAGGGAAAAACTTGAAGTTTGCTGTGTTGTTTTGTTTTTTGTGGCAAGTGGAGACCTAGAGAACGACAGGCAGTATATATACTGCGCGACCAAAGTGTGGGTGGAGTGCGGGTGACAGACCCGCACTTTACCCGCACTTTATTACCTGATGCCTTCGGAGTGCGGGACGAGTGCGGGTGACTGACCCGCACTATAACCGCACTGTTCCCCTGGACAGACTCCTGAACTCTGCCCTGCAACTGTATCTGCACCAACACTAAACCCTTTAAACATTCTCAAGCATTCTCAAAAGTTTACAATGACAAAAACTAACCATCCGAAAAATACAAATAAAAATAAAAACACAAAAATTAATTCAAAAGTGAGTGCAATGCACTCAAAGTGGGACCCGGTCAACCAAAGGAGGTTTGACCGGAATGGGGAGCACATTCAACTTGGCCACCCAAACCGGTGCCAAATGCCTATGCACTGTATCTCTCCCACTTTCCTCATTTGTCCGACTAGGTCCTTTCGAACCCATATTTGTTTAACCTTGGGTGGGTTCATCCTAGACCCAACTCTACTTGTTTTGAACCGTTAGAATATAAAGCAATAAGTTTTAGTGTGCCCTTTTTTGGCACAAAAGTAACAAGAAATAGGACGGTTAGGGAAACTCCCTGTTCGATAGTTGGCGTGGGCCACTTTTTGTTGTCCGATTCTGAGGGATTTGACATTGTTTTCTAACACAGCGAGTTGCTCAATCAAATCACACTCCTTGACCTTGGCCCGCTTCAACTCATTATCTTTTGTGCTCAACTGTTCTTGCAATTCCCTTACTGCTTTTGCGGACTCCTCCACACCTAGTTGAAGTTTCCTTGTCCTTCTCCCATAGTCTTCTTCAAACTCTTCTGAGAGCTTTGCCAATTCATCTAAGTTCTTGGAGACTAACTCTTTTTTGGTGGCTAGCTCCCCTACTTGCTCTTGTAGCCCATTGTTCACTGCTGAGAGATCATGCAATTTTGTCTTCAACTGTCCATTCTCAGCCTTAAGCAAATAGACCTCCAGTTTGAGCTTTGTGTTGTCTTGCTCAAGCTCACCTAATTGTTCGAAGAGTTCAGTATTTGCTTCCACCTCTTCGAATTCTGATTCTTGCCTTTCTTTAATGCAGTCTTGGTTTCCCAATTCCATCTCCTTAACACCCTCAAAGGCTTGCACAAGGGTGAGCACCGGGCTTCTTTTCTTTCTAGAATTTGGTGCCTCCAAGACCAAACAATCACTGACTTGGCTTGTTTCGGGGGATGTTACCTTGAAGTTCACACTCTTACCTCCACAGCTGAAGAAAATGTCCCTAGAACAAATATCAACTACCATACTCGCTGTGGCCATGAATGACCTCCCCAACAGTAGTTTCCAGTTCCTACCACTGGATTCTCCTCGTTTGCAATCCAACACAACAAATTCTACCTGCACCATCAAACCGTGCACATTCACATTAACTTCCTCCACGATACCAACTGGGTGATGGGAGAATTATCCGCCATGATGAGAGTCTGGGAGGTGGGCTTGATTGACTGCATCTTCAGCTGTTCATATACCTCTAAAGGCATCATATTGATGCTAGCCCCCATATCAAGGACCGCTCCCATCTTTGGTGAATCCTCAATTTGCACCTCTATGACGAAACTCCCGGGGTCCTCAAGTTTAATGGGGGAGTCTATGTCACTTCCCCTATCTTCCTTATCTATGACCTCTACCATACTTTCCCCGGTCTCATTAACTCCCAAATGGATGACATCTAACACGTTAACATGTTCATCGAAGTTTGATGCCGTCTCCTTGTTCTTGACCAATGCATCGAAAATCTGTGCCAACTGAGTTTCCATCTTCTTCAGTGACGCTCCATGACTGTTTGCCCTCTGATCATTGGATTGCATGTAAGCTGACATTCGTTGCTCAGAGGCATGCAAGGTGTTCTTGAGGGCTTCTGACCCGATACCAACCGTTTTGATCACTGTGCTCACTATCTCCTCTAGAGACTTGTTCTTTGGTTGGCTAGCGGAAGCGAGGGAATTGAAGTTGGACGGTGGGTTACCACTTGAACTTTCCCATTGATTGTTGTTGTTTGCCCCTCCTTGATTGTATCTATTGTACCCCCGGTTTTGGTACCCTTGGCTATTGTTTCCACCTTGGAAATTGTTGTTGCCACCTTGGTAATTACTGTTGCCACCTTGGTAAGTGGTTGCTCCTAGGTGGTTGTTGTTGGACCAAGACAAGTTTGGATGGTTTCTCAACCCTGGATTATATGTGTTCGAATATGGGTCATTCCTAGGCGGCCTTGGAAATTCTCCAAGGGCTTGGGCTTGCTCTTCTTGACTGAAATGCCCTTCTCCCCCTTCAATCTCCCCCATGACTTGACCAACTCCTTGGGAGGACCCTGGTTTTCCGGTTATAAGCTCTTTGATTGATTGAAGCTCCTTGTTCATTCTAGACATCTGAATCTGAACTTGGTTATCCTGACCCACTTCTATTCTTCCACCCCTTCTGACATGTGATGTCCTCTGTTGTGAGTTCTGGGCAATCTTCTCCAGAATGTCATAAGCTTCAACTGCCCTTTTGTCTGCTATAGTTCCTCCGTATGCATTATCCACCATCATTTGGGTTATCACTGAAAGTCCACTATAGAAGGAATTAACCTTCAGTTCTGGATGGTATGTATGCGGTGGCATTTGAGCTAACAACAAGTTGAACCTCTCCCATGCCTCATGGAATGGTTCACCGTCCTCTTCGACAAAGGATGCTATCTTCAACCTTAGGTCTTAAGCCTTCTGCGACGGAAAATACTTGTTGAAGAAAACCTTGCAGACTTGGCTCCATGTCACCAGTGATCCTGGCCTCAAGTTCATGTACCAAGTCATTACGGCATCTTTCAGACAATACTGGAAACACCTGAAATGAAGCTGCTCCCTTGTCAGTACTGCTTGGCGAGCCATGACCGGGAAGGTTTCTAATGTGGCCCATAATGTTTCATGAATTGGAGGCAATCCTAGGTAATTCGCTCACTAAACGATGGTAGGAGGCTAATGTGCATAGTTTTCAACTCATACTGCCTTGTTACATCATCCAGTACTATGGCAGTGGGCACATTACCTACAAACGGGAGATTGTACTCGCCCATGGTGAGGCCCAGCTCTTCATCCCCATGTACACTTCCCTCATTCTCTCGAGCCTGCTACTCATTCTCTCTATGATCGTCCATATTTCCCCCTAATTGCCCGGTTCTTCTACCCAACCGATTGATGTTATCGATAACTGGCAACACTGTTCCTCTTAACGATCTTCGTCCGTGCATATACCTAAAATCCTGAAATTTCACAACAAACAACGCACAACGTAAACGAGAAATAGATAGGGCAGAGCAGGAATATTATTAGACTAACCTTACTTATGCAAAACTAATTAAACTAACATGCCGCTCCCCGGCCGCGGCACCATTTGACAGAAGCCTTTTTTCTCTTATAGTCGTTTTTAAAAAGATCAGTCCGTCAACAATATTTGATAAAACCTCACAAGCCTAAATTAGTTTGACAACATAGATATAGTGGCAACTAGGGTGTCGTCCACAGGGAGCGGAGCTAGCTAAATTAGTTATTGCTAAAGTAATGATATGTATATATATAATAGCTAAACATGAGTTGGTGAAAATGGTGGTGGTGAATTATACTAAAAATAACACTAAATTAATTATGCAAATTAATGAAGGGCGAAATGGAATGAGGGATATATAGAGATGATGGAAACTAAGGAGTTAATGGATATTGAAGTAAATACTGGGCCATGCAACAAACTTGTCAATAGCACGGCTATTCAAGGTAACCGACCTAGGATGTATAGAGTCGGTTATTTATCCCTAGAAGGTGGCCAACCTAGGATGTATAGTGCGGACCACCTATTAGATATTAATCCATGTAAACTACCAACCTAGGATGTATAGAGTTAGTTGTTTATCGGATTCTAGAAATGAAGCTCGTCTACCTAACAATGACTCAACCGATTACAAATAGTCACCCTAGGATGTATAGTGATAACTTCTAACTCTCTCACGGACTCCAACCTAGGATGTATAGTGCCGGAAAACACGATCGAGGTTAGATTAAAACCGCGGTTCCGGAGTCAGAATTTATGACTTTCCGTCTATTCTTTAGAGCATTAAACAACTAAATAGGATGTATATCTAGATGCAATACTCATACATAATACAAAGATATCTTGCAAAGAGGATGTATCTACACAAGAAATCAATGATAAAAATTCACAACAAGAATAGATCAATGGAAGATAGACATGAATATCCATATAATATCAAGTTTATGTACAAGCCCAATATTTAACTAACTACTCCATCAACCCCTTAGAGGGGATTTAGCTACTCAATACAACTAGGAAACCAAGAGAAAGGAGAAAGAAATAACCCTTGGAGAACATCTCCTTCCTTGAAATGGCTCCAATCTCCTAACTTCCTTGAAGTTGAGTAGAGAATGTAAGGATGAGAGAGAGAGTGAGAGAAAACTAGATCTAAGAATGCTTAATCTCTGCTAAAAGGAGTCAAAAGCTCCTTAAAACGTTTCTATACTTTTCTATTTATACTAAATACAAAAATAGGTCACTTAAGCTTTGAAAATCAGACTGGCGCGCGCGAAGTACGGGTGGAGTGCGGGTGATTTACCCACACTGTACTCGCACTATATGGGTTGTCTGTAACTTCAGTTCTCGGATCAGGGCATAAGTGCGGGTGGATTGCGGTTGAATTACCCGTACTTGACCCGCACTTGGAATCGCACTGTGATCGCACTTGAATCGCACTTCCCTGTCAGGTGCAAAATATACCTTCTGTCTTAAGCAACAGTGTGGGTAGAGTGCGGTTGGATGACCCACACAATGCCCGTACTCTAATGTCAGGTACAATTCTGCTCTTCTGTTCTTGGTACCAGTGCAGGTGGAGTGCGGTTTGATGACCCGCACAGTACCCGCACTCTAATGTCAGGTGCAGTGATTAGCTTCTCTGGTTTGGCATTAGTGCGGGTAAACTGCGGTTGGATGACCCGCACAGTACCCACACTTTATCATCAGGTGCAACATCAGCCTCTCTGGTTTGGCAATGGTGCGGGTAGAGTGCGGTTAGCTGACCCGCAATGTACCCGCACTTTATCTCTGTACTTGCATTCTGCCCCGGCTATGCACATGAGTGCGGCTGGAGTACGGTTGCGACCCGCACTGGACCCGCACTGTAGAGCTGTTTGTGCTCCTTTGCCTTTGCTTTCGCCCCTTTTCTGCTGGAATCACCACAATATGCTTCCAAACCTGACTCTACATCATTTCCTACAAATAAGCACAAAACAACCCATAAGGGATACAAAAACGCACCAAAACAGAACAACAGGTAAGAATCTGAGGGCCTAAATATACAACATAATTGGCCCGATCAATAGCCCGTAAGATTTTCTCCGATTCTCCAGATAACTTGCTCTTCTCCAACGCGGGCTTGCCACTGAAAATAGTGGGAACTCGCAACTCAGACCCTCCGATATGAAACGAGCTTCCCCATTCACCTCCCTGGATGACCCATTCCTCCTTCCAGGAGGTATCCTTTTTCGTGGCCCCCGAACCACAAGTTTCAAGCTGTTTTTAGTGTGGGCGTAGAATTGCCCCTTTGGACCTGGGGCATTAGCGGCAATCTAGAACACATATCCAATCTCATCTGGAACTGGTTCCCGATCAATATTGTCCTTCTGCCATTGCTCCCTCCACAAAACGAGGAACTGCACCAAATGCCGCCAAAATCCTAGTGTCAACTGGAGGGGGAGCTAACTGTAAGGCATGTAGCGCCCTACGTAAGGTGGGGTGGAGGGGTAGCCTGACTCCACAATCGAAGGCTGCCATATTAATTGGGACCTCGTCGACAGAGGGAGAATACATATCATACTCCTGTGGAGGGATAGCAATAGTGATCTCTTTGGGGATATTGAAATCTCTCTGTAAACGTTTAATAGTTTCCGGAGTACTAGTAGAATGAGGGACACATCGGTACTCATATAGAAGGACCAGGACCCTTCCAGCGGTATCAGTAACTTCACCGGACCGGCTCCCACCAATCCCAACGGTGCCTATTTCTTTACTCGACTCCTGGTCGACATCAACCGAAGTCTCAGAATTGTTCGAGAAGCCTGTCCCGATTGCGATGTTCCGATTGGAGCGGCGACGTTGAAAGGGAACGTCGTCCCCGCTGTCACTGCTATCGCGAACCCTTTTTTTAGGGGCAAGGCTCCCGCCGGCCACCACGTCGCCATCGAAGAGCTGCTCAATGCTATCGCCACCAGGTGAAGACATAGTGACAGTTTCAAAGTTTTGATCTCTAACGAAAAGAGGGAAGTTAAAGGTTGAGGAAAGGTTTTCTGCTTGCTGGAAAATCTTAATCAGGAAAATTTGCTTGATACAAATCACTTGCGAAGGCACCAGAGTTTATATAGAGATGATTACTTGTAACGGCCAGATAAAGTAATTAATGCCACGGTAAAATCGGTGACGTGGGGGGATTGTTTTCGAGAAACGTGCACCCCCAAAATATTTCCCTTTTGAATTTGACTTACCCTGATCAGCCACGTGGAATGTAAATCAGCGTGCAAAGAAAAGATTCCCTTCTATGAGACGTTACGAAAAAATTCTCCAAGTGCTATCTATCCTGACTCCAACCCCAACCCGATACCGGTGTTCAAGTCAGGGGGGACTTATGTTAACAGTTTTTTCTGGCAAGGGACCAAAGGAGAATTTTCCAACGAGAATCTATCTAGGAAAGATCATCTTGATATTCAAGACAACCAGTGAGATTGATACCACTACCTAGATGGAGCCGATACTTGATAAGGTCAGGACCCTGACTACCTATCTATCTAGATAGGATATCATCCCCGAAAGTATGTATCTCGTCCAACTGAAGCTCCTGATACCAGCTCAAGACTAGCACGATGATAGCTCGCACGCCCAGCTACCCCGCAATCATCTCGGCGTCGATCAAGGTATTAGGTACCTCCATACCTATTGATAATATGTGATATACATCTCTCTCTCTCTCTCAAATTGATCTCACTTTTCTCTAGGGTGTAGTTGGGTACTTGTTGTGTGCCTGTCGAATAGTAGTCTCCTCTTACAGAAGGAGGAAGTCCTCCTTTTATACAATGTCTTCATAGGTTTAAACTCATTGATTCCCCATTGATTTTCTCATTCCTCCCCTCCTTATCGGACGAGATTTTTATCTTTAAATGTCATTGACTTTTAGTTAATTGCTCAGTTGAGAATATCTTGGTGAAAATCAATTTGTTTCCTACTCAGACTCTATTACTTGTTCTGTACGTATGTAACGTCTTTAGGTGCGATCTTGTGTATCTTCAGGTCTAGCCTGTTTTCCCGTAGGGATCGTCGAATATGGCATGTAATGTGGCAGGATACATCAAGTAGCGAGGTCGATCAGTGTTCTAGTCCTGATATAAAGAAATTTCATCTAGTTAGAAGCTAGGTCTATCCTCCCTTGACCTTTTGAAGCTAGGATGCCGCCTCTTACGGACACCTTACTATGCAAGCGAGGTACTGGCGAGCTTCTAGAGAGATTACGAGGTAATCCCGACTTCGGGGGGGATTTCCTGTTTTTGGATTCGGTGACGCGGGCTTGATCTGATCATTCCTGGCTCTATTCCGGATGTTTCTGGAGCCCGTCCTTGTTTCTGCGAGATGGGGCCGTAGCTCGGTTTCAGGTAACATGGTCTCCTGGTGGATGATCTCGGGCATGGAGCTAGGCTTGGAGGGTGGAAAATTTCCCTTTGGTCCCTAGCCAATTTTGGCTATTAACAGAACTTGAATACAACAGTAATTAACTGGGATCAAATCTCGCACCTTCAGCCCCACACTAATGCCTTTGAATGCCTAAAATAGGACTCTCAGTAATCCTCAAGAATACGATCGGATTTTGAAGGGATTCTGAGGAGAACTATATATACAGGTCTTGAAGGGTAAAGAAAGGGGGGATTTCGAGTGTTTTCTATCGCCTACAAAAAAGGGAGATTTATGCCCGGTAGAATTTCCTCTGAAATTATCCGAAGCCAGTTAAAGTTCATTAACATGGGAGAACATATCCACTTATCGACATAAACGTTTTCTCCACCACCACCCTGTGTAAAAGAGTGAGAAACGAGAGAAGAGTGTATGCATTGTAATTCTGTTATAGTTGTAAGAACCTCATTTTTATGATTGGCTTATTTCATGACAAATCACATTGGGGATATTTATGTAACGGGTAGCATAGGTTCTCCAAGTGTGGTTTTCTCGAAGACTTGCTTCCGGTTATCCCAAAGAGCTTCAAGAGAGGTAGTTCACTTGTCCTTAACTCTTTTGAAGAGATTTTAGTTGCACACACTCACTTGCATGCATTATTCTTGTTTACATATAATTGGATGATGCATTGTATGCCATTCAACACACTCCACACTTGCACATATTGTACATTACTTAGTGTGTTGAGTCTGCCTGGAAAAGAGAGTTTCCTTCTCTTATCGCGGCCTAGACCGCTTGGCAGGCGCTACTTGTCCCAACCGCGGTGTTGTCCAGACGGTGCACTGCTGTATGTACCGCGGTCTGGACACTTACCCGAGCCACGGTCCAGCAAGCGGTATTGACGGGATTTTGTTTCTCAAACCCAAAACGACGCAGTTTTGTCTAGGGTTTCTATATATATGTTCTCTTCTTCCCCAACTCGTTTTTAGAGCTTCAAGAACTCATTTTTAAGAGAGAGAACAACCCTTAGAGAGAGAAAGCTTCAAGCTTTGTTCCTTGACTCTCCAAACCCAAAACCCATCATCTTCATGCATTTCTAAGCATCTTTAAGGCATGGGTCTTCATCATTAGTTGACTTGGTTAGTTGAACAAAAACTCCATCTTTATCATTTGTTCATACTTTCCAAGATTGGGTTTTTATTGCATTTATTAGTTGATTAAATGCTAGGACTCTATTTAATGCATCTATTTATGAGTTCGTTTGTATGATTGGGTTTGTATTATGATAGCTTGCATTTAGGACATATTTGCCCTCTAACTAATTAGGACTCATTGATTGCAGTTGTTAATTGCATTTATTGTCCTTGCCATGATTAATGACAACATATGTTGATATGGCTTTGTTTGATGACTAGAGTTTGGACTTGCATATCTATATCTAGTTAGGTCTTTATGAGCATTCATATAGACATTGATATCTAGGATTTGTACTTAGTGTCATATTTAATTCCTAGATAAGCATCTAGTGTTGCCTAGCATTATTTGCATTTTGAGTATTCATATATTCACTTAGGTTGTTAATCTCTTCTTGAGAGTTAAGTCCTGTGACTACAAGGTGTAGTGCACAAGCAAGTGAAGTCTTGCAACCAAGGTGTGGTTGGCAAGCAAAGTGATCAAGGATTCACTATAGGTGTGACTAGAGGTGTGACTAGTAGTGGTGTGGTTAGCAAGCTCGTTGGTTAGTAGTGGTGGCTTAGTGACAGAGAATGGTATGACTAGAGGTCAACCTAGGTTGTAAACATCATTACAATAGTGGATTTGAGGATCGTGTGTGGCTAGAAGGATAGCCCGTGGTTTTTCCCTTGTTGAAGGGTTTCCATGTAAAAATCAAGTGTTATTTATTATTCTGCACTTTGCACTTGATTTTGTATGTTTGTTTATGAGGTGAATTTTTAATATTGACTAATCAAGAAAAATTGGTAATTAACTTGATTAAAACCTATTCACCCCCCCTCTAGGTTGTAGACACAGGCTTAAGAGTAGTATTTTCAATAGTGTTATCTGATAATAAAACAGTATCTTTCTATATCTCCCGATCCTTTTTGTTTCTTCACCATCATATTATTTCTTGCTTTCAATTTTAAAAAGGGACCCGGTACCGAAGTTACCTATCCCGCTACTGCTATCGGTAGTGGGTGAGGGTGCTAACCAAAATTTCACTTCCCGAGTGGATTTTTCCGATAACAGATGGTGTACACGTTGCTTTGATGAGTTGAAACCTCGTGTCAAGAAGTATCTTGAACGTGGATCGTTTCAAAGCTGTCATTCTGTTTTCCCTCGTTGTCAACGGTTCCAGCATGTTCCATGTTCCTACCTCCTGTGATCATGACAATATTGTCAACATCCGACTTGGTGGAGATCAGTGTTGTAGGTCGTACAGGACAGAAAGGCAGACATGAGGTCGGGGAGAAAGCTCACATACCTAGGCCTTTATTTTTGTTGTTCTTTGTTTGTCTGTTGTTTCTTTCCTGTTTTTGTATGTAGCCTGACAGAAGGGTTTGGTTCCCTGATTTGTTCAATGAAGAAACCTTTTTTTCTGTATTTGTCTGGCTATCCTTATGATTTCCTTGTTTGAATTCGGTTGCATGCTTATAACTCTGATGTAGCATAAATCTAAGGGATAGTCCCTCGCATAAACCTGACCTAACCGATACCTGGTAATGTGAGGAGCTTGATGAGAACAAGAACGTAGCATGATGGGTGGCTGGTACCATGTTACCCGGATGCTAAGTTGATGAGTCTCAGAGCATCTTTATCAGTTATATTATCAATACTGACAGCTCCATCTAAGAGGGTTGAGGTACCAGGCGCTCCCTTTCTAGGTGTTAACAGAGTTTTCTAGCAAGGGACCAAAGGAGAATTTTCCAACAAGGACCTACCTAGGAAGATTCATCCAGATATTCCAAGTAACCAGCGAGATCTGTACCACTACTTAGATGGAGCCGATACTTGACAAGGTCAGAACCTCGACTACCTATCTATCTAGATAGGACATCAGCTCCGTGAGCTAACGAAGGCATGTACCTTGCCCTACTGAAGCTCCTAATACCAATTTAAGACTAGTACGATGATAACTTGCATGCCTAGCACCCCGTAAGCACCTTGACATCAATCAAGGCACCTGGTACCTCGATACCTGCCTTGGTACTACCTCGACTTCCACCTAGTACCTAGTACATCTATTCGGGGCCACTCCAAGGCAAGCACCTCACCAGCCAAGCAATATGAAGATGATTGTGAAGACACAAGCACCATTCCAGCAAGACGTAAAACAAGCTCCATACCAGTGGGATCGAAATGATGTACCAGTACAACATTCCGCCAAAATTCAGAATCAGAATTTCCCTCCAAGCTCCACGAAGAAGGAAAGTTGACTCCATCGCCAAAATAAAGCGCCATTAATGAGACCAAATGGTCAACTAAATCAGAACTTGAATTCGACAGTGATTAACAGGATCAAATCCGGCACCTTCAGCCCTACATAATGCCTGTCAACGCCTAAAATAGGACTCTCAATAATCCTCATTAATACGACCAGATTTTTAGGGGATTCTTGCGAGAACTATATTTACGGTTTTGAAGGGCAAAGGAAAAAAAGGAAGGCTGGACATTCGAGTGTTTTTTATGACCTAAGACAAAGAGATTTATTTCCGGTAGAATTTTCTCTGAAATTCTCCGAAGCTAGTGAAAGTCCATTGACGATCATTGGAAGGACATATCCACTTATCGACAGAAACGCTTTCTCCACCACCACCCTGTGTAAAAGAGTGAGAAACGAGAGAAGAGTGTATGCTTTGTAACTTTGTTATAGTGTTATTTAATAAAACAGTGTTCTTCTATATCTCCCGGTCCCTTTTGTTTCTTCTTCATCATTTTATTTCTTGTCTTCGATTATAGAAAGGGACCCCGGTACCGAAGATACCTACCCCGCTACTGCTACCGATAGTGAGCGAGGGTGCTAACCGAAATTTCACTCCTCGAGTGGGTTTTTCCGTTGACACCAAGTGTTGATTAAGTCAGGTTTTACGCTGGGGACTATTGCTTGAGTATATGTTACAGTTCGGAAGCATGTGGCAGAATTCAGTCAACAGATATAGAAGGAAATGGGTTTTTCTTCATTGATCAAATCAGGGAACCTAGCCCTTATTTTAGGATATATACAAGAAAGGAAAGAAGGTATCTCCGCTGATCAAATCAGGGAACCCAGCTATTATTTCAAGCTACATATAAGAAACAAGAAAGAAAATGACAGAAAGTAAACTGGAGATTTGGAAATGTCGGTGTCCTCTTTAGTTCCTTGCCTACTTTCTCGATCTGCCTACCTAGCAACGTTATTTTCCACCAAGGCATATGTCGACGATACGGCCGCAACCCCTAAAGGTATGAACAGAGGCCGTGTTGGAGTCATCGAGCATAGGAGGGTAACCTTGAAACCCTCCATATTCAAGATGCAACTGGAAGCGAAGCTGCGGCTTGCCTAAGTAATGTCTACACCATTGGCAAGGGTACAGCATCGTGATCCACCGCTCCTCTGGATCCATGGGACCACAACCAGTTATGATTCCCTGATAATTAAATCCATCTCGCACAGCTCCCTCCATAATACCAAGCATCCTGCCAGTCACAGAACTTACATCTCCTCCTCCTCCCACAGTGATAACTAACACGAGGATCATTGGTCGATCTGCTGGGACTTGTTGCTCCACTAAAAGAGTAAAGAGGTAGTATGAGGAACTGTCAAGCAGGTAGAGATATTTATAGAAGGAGAGACCGAGTATCGAGAATAAGAGGATAAGGTCATTAATGGGACATAACATTCGATGTATGGGAAAGGGCAGATTCGCAAAGCGTGCCCCCCCCCCCCCCCCCCGAAGTTTAATGTTTAAGACAATCGAACCTATCCTAGACTGACATATGGGAGAACAGTTGAATATAGAGCTCAAACCAAAAATTACCACGCATGAAATCCAAAAAAGAGGCTTTTTGATCAGGGTAACCTCGAAGGTAGCATGGACCGCGGCAATCTCAATTACCAGGTACCGCGATCCATATCCGGCTAATGCCTTGGTACCACTCCCGGACCAATCACGTTATCAACTACACTAAATTAGGGCCCAGTAGAAGATGTATAACCAAACCTACACCTGGATACTAGGATGTTCCGAACGAGAATGCCTGATACCTTGAGTCCAACTGCCTACTAGGATTCCCAAAAACAAGAATGCCGGGTACCCAGTCTTCTCCCCCAAGTGAGATCGACCGCTAAGTCCCTGGAGATCCTTATACCAGATACAAGTTGTGCTACGTTTTTCAATCTCGTCAGATTTCAGAGCCCCCTTTGTTATCAAAAATTTATTAAATCAAATCCACACTGGGGACCTTTCTTTAGATCAAGGCAAAGGTCAATCAGGAGATCGATAAACGACACACGTTTAGATTTAAAGAAAGAAAAGAAAAGAGACATTTTCATTACTAAACCTGGGGAGCCCATCCCCCGGTCAAGGGCTACAAAATAAAGAAAAGAGAAGGTTGACTGGGTAAAGAATCGAACTGGATCATGCATCCTCCTACCCCTAGTTTGTGGTCCTCTCTCCAGCTCCACCAGTTAGAGCCTCGTCTGCTCCCTGGGTACCCACCGCAACCAGAAGCTCCATTTAAGCCAGATCGCCGTGAAACTCCCCTACTACTGTTTGATCAGAATTTTCCCCAACTTCCTTGGTCAAAGCAGCCTGACACTCTACTACCTGGGCAGGATCATAAGAAGAGATAGGCAGGGTTGATTTTTCGTCATCAGTAGTAGGCTGATCCCCTACCTCCTTGACGAACTTTGACAGAGAATCAGAAAGGGGCAGAAACCCCTCTTTCAGCTTGTGCCACTCTAGCTTCAGGAGCCTTCAAATTGGGATCTGCTCCAACATTTCTTGGTGGAGAAAGGGAGATAGAACTCTGGTCTTCACCTCCTGCCACTCCACTAGCTCCAGCAACCTGGAAAGGTCCAGTCACATTAGAGGGCGTTGCCCTAGCAAGTTCAGCAGATTTTGCCATAATCTCCTCCCGGTTCCACCCAGTGATAACACTGAGGTCAAACGGAGAAGGGAAGGCTAAAGCCACCTGATAGCCAGTAAAAAAGTAGCCATCCCCAAAGGCAGTGTCTACTTGAGCATCCAAGTTGGCCACACTGTCGCGAAGGGACTGAACCTCTTTCTCCAGCTCTGTTAATCTTCCCTTAGCGATCTCCCTCTCCTCCTTGCGGCAAAAGGATCTGAGTATCTCGGTATCCAAATCAAACTGCATCCTCTCTCTATCAACCTTTGCTTCGTCCGCTTCCTTAGTAACATTCTTCAGAGACTGATTCAAAGCTTCCACACCTTTAGCAGCCTTAGAAAGCTTTTCCTTAGACCTCTCCTACTCGGTAGTAGCACCTTTAACTTGCTCCAAGAGGGAGCCGACCTGCTGGCTCAATGCCATATTGAACTTAAAAGCCTACCAAGAACAAAGCACTAATTAGGATATTACCAACACTTAATCAGGATAGAGGGCAAAGAAGCCGTCTTACCTCAGCCAAGAGGGCAGATCCCCTTCTGATTAGAAGCTCAGTGGGCATGGCCGTCATGACATCCAAGCTCCTGCATGGGCAGGAAGCAACAAATTGGGCCAAGACTTCATCTTGGCTACTATCCTTCGACCTCTATCGCGGCCTATCCCGAGGTACCACCCGGCTAGCCATAGCAGGATCAGAACTTTTCTCAACCGGGTTAGATCGACCGGTTGCCACAACAGGAGAGGCAGAGGGAGCTGAGGCACCAGCTTCAGTAGCAGCTGCGACATTAACTGGTTCTATGGGACAATACATCCTGCACCCGACTAGGAGCACCTCGGTACCTCCCCACTCTGGCTGTAAAAGCCTCCAGCGGCCTAGCCGAGATAGGGGGAAGGGGAGCCGGTGATCTAGATACCCAGACCGGGATCCTACCCGATCTAGCAGATATGTCAACCTCAACAGCAAGAGCAGCAGCGGTAGGAATAGGGGAGGTCAGAGCTGAATCATTTATCCCACCGGCGGGGTGGAATTCCATCTCCGATACAAATGGAGGCACTGTAGAGACTACCAAGATAATAAAAATTTAGTATCTACAATATTAATAAAGCAATACAATGGAAGCAAAGTCAGAAATGTGTTTACCTGGTTGTGCACTGGAGACTCGGAGGTAGTATTCCACCCTCCCCACATCGAAAGCATCCAAGGTAGGATATTGTAAATTAACATAATTTCGAGCCATGATGGCCTTCAAGATTTTCTCTGACTCAGCAGAGAGCTTTCTCTTCTCCAATGTGGGCTTCCCACTAAAACAAGTAGGAACCAGGAATTCAGTTCCTCTAATATGAACTGAGCTGCCCCATTCACCCTTGATGATGACCCATTCTTCCCTCCAGAAGGTATCTTTCTTCATGGCCTCTGGTACCACAAATTTCAAGTTTTTTTTTGCTCAAGCATAGAACTGTCCCTTTGGACCCGGGGCATTGGCAGCGATCTGGAACACGTATCCGAGCTCGTCCGGTCCCGGTTCCCAGTCGATTGTAGTTCTCTCACACTATTCCCTCCTTAATACCAAGAACCCCAGCAAGTGCCTCGAAAACCCTGGTGTCAGCTGCAAAGGGGTGAGCTGCAAGGCACACAGCGCCCTACGCAAGGTAGGGTGGAGAGGTAGCCTGACTCCGATATCAAATGCCGCCGTATGAATCGGAAGTTCACCAGGATTGGGAGTATACACATCATACCCAGGTGGGGGAATGACAATCGAGATATTCTAAGGGATCTTAAAATCCCTTCGCAAGCGCCCCCACAGTGTCCTAAGTGCTAGTCGAGTCGGGAATGCATCTATACTCATAAGGAAGGGCTAGTACCCTCCCCACGGTGTCTGTGACTTCACCGGCCCGGTCTCTACCTACCCCAACGGTAGCTTCTGAGTCTCCACTTGACTCCCGGTCGACATCAACCGAAGCATCCGGATTGTTTGAAAATCTGTCCTGATTGCAACGTTCCGGTTGGAACATCGACGTTGAAAGGGAACGTCGTCCCCGCTGTCGTTATTGACGCGTGCCCTTTTTCTAGGGGCAAGGTTCGCGCTAGCCACCGCGTCTCAGTCAAACAATTGTTCGATATTGTCGCCACCAGGTGAAGACATGATGACAAGCTCAGAGTTCAGCTTCTGGAAAAAGAAAAATTATAGGGTTGAAGACGAGGAAAAAGCTAGAGCTTTTCTTGTCTTTCTGCGCGTATAGATTGGGAAAGTTGTTGAAAGAAGAAGTAAGTCCACGATGAAGGAGCGAGGTCTACATATGTAGAAGAAACTACTTGTAACGGGCAGAGAAATTAATCTATATCGCGGGATAGTCAGCGACGTGGAAGGAACGGTTTCGAGAAACGTGCGCCCCAAAAAAAATTCCTTTTTTGAATTTGGCCTACCCTGGTCAGCCACGTGGAAGACTCATTTAAATTAGCGTGCAAAGAGAAGATTCCCTTCTACAAGACGATTACGAAAAATTCTCCAAGTACTATCCATCCTGACTCCAACCCCGACCTGGTACCGGTGTTCAAGTCAGGGGGGACTTCTGTGAACAGGGTTTTTTTGGCAAGGGACCAAAGGAGAATTTTCCAACAAGAATCTACCTATGAAGAACCATCATGATATTTGGTAACCAATGAGATAGGTACCACTACCTAGATGGAGCCGATACTTGATAAGGTCAGGACCTCGACTACCTATCTATCTAGATAGGACATCAGCTCTGTGAGCCTAACGAAGGCATATACCTCGCCCTACTGAAGCTCCTATTATCAACTCAAGACTAGTACAATGGTAACTCGCATGCCCAGCACCCCGCAAGTACCTCGATATCAGTCAAGGTACCCGGTACCTTGATACCCACCGTGGTACTGCCTCAAATTCCACCTGGTACCTAGTACATCTATTCAGAGTCCCTCCAAGTACCTTACTTGCCAAGCAATACGAAGATGATCGTGAAGACATAAGCACCACTCTAGCAAGAAGTAGAACAAGCTCCATACCGGTATGATCAGACTGGTATACCAGCACTTCGTTCCACCAAAATTCAGAATCAGAGTTTCCCTCCAAGCTCTACGAAGAAGGAAAGTTGACTCCATCGCCAAAATAAAACACCATTAATGAGACCTAATGGTCAACCAAATCAGAATTTGAATTCAACAGTGATTAACGGGATCATATCCCGCGCCTTCAACCCCGCACAATGCCTTTCAACGCCTTAAATAGGACTCTCAATAATCCTTATCAATACAACCGAATTTTGAGGGGATTCTTTGGAGAACTATATATACGGCTTTGAAGGGTAAAGAAAGAGGAGGAGTTTTTTTTATCGCCAAAGACAAAGAGATTAATTTCCTGTAGAATTTCCTTTGAAATTCTCTAAAGCCAGTGAGAGTCCATTGACGATCATTGGAAGGACATATCCACTTATCGACATAAACGGAAGTTCCACCACCTTCCTGTGTAAGAGTGAAAAGAGAGTTAAGTGTGGAGAGAATGAGTGTTGTGACTACTATACAAGTTTCCGTTTAATAAAATTGTGTTTACTTCATTCTTGTATGTATCATTTACATCTCATTGGTTCCTTCATACTTGTCTGTATCAATTTTCAGCCCAGGAAGGTGACAGGACATTTTTTTCTAATGTCGTTTTAAAAGATCAATCCGTCAACAATATTTGTTAAAACCTCACGAAGCCTAAATTAGTTTGGAAACACAAATATGATGGCAAGTGGGGTGTCGTCCACAAGGAGCAGAGCTAGCTAAAATTAGTTATTGCTAAAGTATACATATATAATAACGAAACATAAAATGGTGAAGATGTAGATCGTGAATTACACTATGATAACACTAAATTAATTATGCACACTAGTTGGAGGAAAATGGGATGAAGGATATATATAGATGATGGAAACTAAGGAGTTAATGTATACGAAAGTAAATACTGTGCAATGCAACAAACTTGTCAATAGCACGGCTATTCAAGGTAACCGACCTAGGATGTATAGAGTCGATTATTTATCCTTAGATAGTGGCAAACCTAAGATGTATAGTGCGGACCACCTATTAGGGATTAATCCGTCGTAAACTACCAACATATGATGTATAGTGTTGGTTGTTTATCTGATTCTGGAAATGAAGCTCGTCTACCTAACAATGACTCAACCGATTAAACGCAGTCACCCTAGGATGTATAGTGATGACTTCTAACTCTCTCATGGGCTCCGACCTAGGATGTATAGTACCGGAAACTCAATCGAGGTTAGATTAAGATTACGGTTTAAGAGTCGGAGTTCATGACGTTCCGTCTATTCTTTAGAGCATTAAACAACTAAATATGATGTATATCTAGATGCAATACTTATACATAAAATAAAGACATCTTACAAAGATGATGTATCTACACAAGAAATCAATGGTAAACATTCACAACAAGAATAGATCAATGAAAGATAGACATGAATATCAATATAATGTCAAGTTTATGTACAAGCCCAATATTCAACTAACTACTCCATCAACCCCTTAGAGGGGATTTAGCTACTCATTACAACTAGGAAAATAAGAGAAAAGAAAGAGAAAGAACCCTTGGAGAACATCTCCTTCCTTGAAGTGGCTTCAATCTCCTAACTTCCTTGAAGTTGAGTAGAGAATGTAAGGATGAGAGAGAGAGAGAGAGTGATTCTAGATCTAAGTGTGTAAAACCTCTGAAAAATGGAGTCAAAGGCTTCTCAAAACATTTCTATCATTTTCTATTTATACAACCAACAAAAATAGGTCACTTAAACTTCAAAAATCAATCTAGCACGCGTGGAGTGCGGGTGGAGTGCGGGTGAAGTACCCGTACTGTACCCGCACTGTATGGGTTGTCTTCATCTTCAGTTCTCCAATCTGGGCAATAGTGCGGGTGGAGTGCGGTTGAATTACCCGCACTTGGAATCGCACTTTGATCGCACTTGAATCGCACTTCACTGTCAGGTGCAAAATCTACCTTCTGTCTTGAGGAACAGTGCGGGTAGAGTGCGGTTGGATGACCGGTACAGTACCCGCATTCTAATGTCAGGTGCAATTATGCTCTTTTGGTCTTGGTAATAGTGCGGGTGGAGTGCGGTTTGGTGACCCACACAGTACCTGCACTCTCATGTCAGGTGCATCTTCAACTTCTCTGGTTTGGCATTAGTGCGGGTAGAGTGCGGTTGGATGACCCGCACAGTACCCGCACTTTAACGTCAGGTGCAACTTCAGCTTCTCTGGTTTGGCAACAGTGCGGGTGGAGTGCGGTTGGATGACCCGCACTGTACCTGCGCTTTATATCTTCACTTGCATCCTGCCCCGGCTATGAGCATGAGTGCGGTTGGAGTGCGGCTGGAGTGCGGTTGCGACCCGTACTTGACCTGCACTTGACCCGCACTGTAGAGCTGCTTATGCTCCTTTGCCTTTCCTTTCCTTTCACCCCTTTTCTGTCGGAATCACCACAGCATGCTTCCAAACCCATCTTCGCACCATTTCCTACAATTACGCACAAAACAACCCATCAGAGATACAAAAATGCACGAAAACATAACACAAGGTAAGGATTTGAGGGCCTAAATATACTACATATTTGGTCCGATCAGTTGCGACCTGCACTTGACCCGTACTGTAGAGATGCTTATGCTCCTTTGTCTTTCCTTTCGCCCATTTTCTGCCGGAATCACCGCAACATGCTTCCAAACCCATCTTTGCACCATTTCCTACAATTATGCACAAAACAACCCATCAGAGATATAAAAACGCACGAAAACAGAACACAAGGTAAGGATTTGAGGGCCTAAATATACTACATATTTGACCCGATCAAACACCCCAAACCAAACCTCTGCTCGTCCTCGAGTAAATATAATCTAAACAATAAGACGCCAACTGATTGTAATTTCTAGACACCTAAACAATACTTTAACAGTGCCACAAGTCCAATGTGTGATATGATACAAATACGTGTGATATAGAGGAGAAAAACATATGCACAAGATCAAGAGAAATTTGGAGACACCCAAGGGAGGCTCGTACGAACACGAATCCCACACCTAGAGGCATTCATGAATTAGGGACAACTTACTCCCATACCTTGAGCATAATTCGCTTCAATTCTAAAACTCACATGGATTCTCTATTTTCTTTCCTCACAGAGTCCTAAGTTTCACACAAACAAGTATGCAAAGAAGATTCTGCACAGAATTTAAGCAACGAACTATCTTAGGAACGAGTCACCATGCCATAGATGTGAAAAAGTGTGCTTCAACCGACATTACCAAACTAGATTTATATGGATCAAATAGGGCTTTTCAACCGGTTATAGTGTGGATGTGGGGTTGAATGAGGTTACACAAAGGATATGGGCATTTGGAGTTCAAACTCACCAATCATGCTAGAATGTATCCCTACTCCCACACCATGTTCTTTTATTACTTAAACGCAACCCTCTAGGAAATCATTTAACCCACATTTGTGCCTTCAATGTTGCATTTCGTTTGAGTGTATTTAGCATAATACAATCCCCATTATGGCACTTCCAGTACCATTTCTCTTTTAATTTTCTTTTTACAATTTCCCAATCACAATGTTGTACTCCATTTTGATTTGTTACAATTTCCCTTTCTTAGGCATTTATGGCACACAACTACGGTTCTTACCCCTTTCCTTGCATATTTTCAACAATTATTTCATTTTACCCGCTGTTGAACCATTTAGAGCTTAACTCCTTTCATCACTACCATTTCACATCCTAATATGATTAGTACAAGGGTAGGCATGTGTTTAGGCTATTGGGTATATGGTTGAATGTGGTACCAAATGAAAGAGTAAGTGTTTGGCCTCAACTTGGCTTTGGAGCACACATATATGGTATGTGGTGTTTAGGCTATAGAGGTAATTCAATACACATACATTCCCTAATATCACTTCCACAGCCATCTAAAAAGGGAATGAAAGCATCCATCACGCAATTCACAAAATGATATGCAAGTCCTATGGCACATGACATAAATGACGAGAGGCGTGTTTAAGAATAATCAATAATGCACTCAGAAAACGCACTTTAATGCTTGTGTTTGTGATCTCACGGGTATCTCCACTATTAGAACAAGACATGGGAACATTGAGTCCCCAATACTTAACACCAACGGGTGGGACGACCCCTTGGTGGTGCAAGCGAACCCTCAAGTAGCACCAAACTATTTCACAAGGTCAGAGCACATATAAGGAACTCGCCAAAAGCACACTCTAGAGGCATCATACCCATACTGGGTACAGTTTGAAAAATGGACAAGAGATAAAATTAAAAAATTGGACACTATAAAACTGTAATAACAACTGTACAAGGCGTAACATACCCCCAAACCAAAACTCAACAATGTCTTCATTGTTGGAAACCACAAGGTATGGCCTAAATGGGGGAAAGACGCCATAGACGACTCAAAAAAATTGAAGAACATGCATAAAGCGCAACCAATAACAAGCATAATCTCAATAATTGGCGGAATGAGGGTTCAACACCCCCAAACCGGATTTAAACATAAGCTCGACCATGCTCATTCATAATAACAAAATCTAAATCGTATTCATTGAAAGCTTAATGCATTGAAGTACAAAATCGAAGGTGGGAAACTCCCTTAGAATGAAGCTAGTTCGTTGTCCATGCGCGTTGTTGTGTACTTCCCAAAAGATGCATAACCTAGCTTAAAACCACACAACAAATCTACCAAACGAATATCAAATGTGAAAAGAAAAGAAAAATAAGTCCAAGCCGTTTAAAGGAAATTACAAATACAAGAAAGAAGAGTAAGTAGTCCTAGAATCATAGCAATAAACAAAAGGAATGGATGGTTAATCCTCGTCTGAAAACTCCTTCTCCGGTTCACTAGCGATCCTTTTCCCCTTGGGGTCGAGCTCTGATCTGATCTGATCTTCATGTTCCCTCCTGGATCTCTCTATTGCAGCTCAGAGCTCTGCCCCATATGGGTCAATGTCTGGGCCCCCTGAAGGAGGTGAGAAAGCAGCAGGTCTCTTCTTCTTCTGTGGATAACTTGGGAGACTGAGTGCCTCCCTCATGTCAGTGAGGTTGCCCCAAATGTCAGTAAAATACTCATTGGCTTCCGCTCTGCCCTTAGAAATCTGTCTCCTATTTTCTACTACCTCGGTTCTAAGGTTCTCCATTCCTATAAGCAAGGACTGCCAAGGGACCTCTCCAGACATCTCCTGCGGGGGTGGGGAAGCAGCGGGCTTGTAATCACCGTATTCTAGATAAACTGGCTCTACATCTGGTTGTTCCAAAATGTCTTCAGTCTGTCTGCTTGGGCTTTCCCCTCGAGCAGATTTCTTTCTCCCTGTTCTGACTCTGACACCAGAGGGGTCTCGCTCTCTCACTTGGTCATTCCATGTGAAACGTCCAACAGGCCCCAAACCACATTCGAAGGGATTGGATCCAAAATCCACCCCTGCATTTCTGCAAAATACGCTGATTAGGCTAGGGAAGATGAGTGGCTGCTTGTCTACTTTGACCCCTCCCAGTTCAAGTATCTCTCTTTTGACCAGAAAGCCTATGTCGACCAATTGATTCTGCATTATACAGTACAGGATCATTGCTGCATTGAAGTTCACTGAAGTTTTGTGCTTCCTGGGGATCAATGAATGGGAGATGAACACATGCCAGAAACTCAACTCACTCTTCAAGTTGGTGTGCTTCATGCGGTGATCTGGTGCCACCCAAAAGTCCATTGGACGGATCACCAATTGATTTGCAAAATCCACATTTTGTGTCACAAAGAATTCATTCCAAGTCACCCCCTGCCTTAGACGTCCGACTGCCTCGGGATCAACAGGAAGCTCTGTCCTATAGTACATGATAATGTCTGCTATAGTCATTCGGATCTCCACCCTCGGACCAGAACAGAAGAAGTGCGCTGAAAAGTTTCAGGTACCATTCCAGCAAAGAATTCTTCGACCACACGTCTGCAATACATCGGGGGGAGGGAGGGGGGCTAACAAAGGTTTCACATCCCCTTGTTTCAACCATTAGAGGGATTAAGGTGCCCTCCGGCTCTTCAACTGCTATCCCCATTTCCACCACGACATCTCATTCCCTTAAATATTCTAAACGGTCCTCGAACTCTAGGTGTCTAACACATGGTGGTGGAACTTGGGGTCCCCTCCTCGATCTTCGTTCGGAACCCTGACTGCCTTGCCTAGTTGATTGCCTGGTTGTTCTTGACATCTGCACAATAAACAATAGTTTTAAGGGAATATTCAGATCAAGGAACCATGAGGTTATGATGAAGGAATTTGAAAGAACACATATTCTGCCATGAGGATAAAGTGCGGGTGAAGTGCGGGTGAATGACCCGCACTGTACCCGCACTCTAACTCGTTCCCAGTTACCAGCATATGCAGAATCGCCATTAATGTATACACTTCATAATCTCAGCATATCATCGACCAAATTCACACCAATACGACTCTAACTCATGTATAGGATTTCATTCAACCATATAAACCCTAAATTCAGAATCTAAAAATCCAATTGCAATAGATTATTAATGTAACAATGAACACTTCACATGCATAATTAGACAACAACCCATCATTTCATCCTTACAGATATTCAATAGACAGTTCGACAGTAGCAAAAACAAAAGTACAAAACCTTGAATCATGAGTTCATGCAAAAGAGGAAGAAAATGTTGATAAAAGGGGTTAGGGTTTTAGAATAGAGAGATATGTAATGGAATTAGAGGAAGAATTCATACCTTGGTTTCCAAAAATTGAAAACGTGGCACACACGGAATACCTTTTTGTTGAGATGAGGGAAAAATTTGAAAGTTTCTGTTTTGTTTTGTTTTTGTGACAATGTGGAGCCCTAGAGAACGACAGGCAGTATATATACTGCGCGACCAAAGTGCGGGTGGAGTGCGGGTGAATGACCCGCACTTTACCCGCACTTTACCCGCACTTTATTACCTGATGCCTTCGGAGTGCGGGATGAGTGCGGGTGACTGACCCGCACTATAACCGCACTGTTTCCCTAGACTAATTCCTGGACTCTGCCCTGCAACTGCATCTACACCAAAACTTCACATAACACGTTAACAAGCACTATGTACCAAAAATTTGCAAAGACAAAAACTAACCATCCGAAAAGTAAAATTACTAAAACGAATTCAAAAGTGAGTGCAATGCACTCAAAGTGGGACCCAGTCAACTAAAGGAGGTTCGACCGGAATGGGGAGCACATTCAACTTGGGCACCCAAACCTGTGCCAAATGCCTATGTACTGTATCTCTCCCCACTTTCCTCACTTGTCCTACTAGGTCCTTTCGAACCCATATTTGTTTAACCTTTAGTGGGTTCATCCTAGACCAAACTCTACTTGCTTTAAACCTTTGGAAACTAAAGCTATAAGCCTTAGTGTGCCCTCTTTTGGAACAAAAGTAACAAGTAACAGGATGGTTAGGGAAACTCCATGTTCGGTTGTTGGTGTGGGCCCCTTTTTGTTGTTCGTATCTGAGGGATTTGACCTCATTTTCTATCACATCGAGTTGCTCAATCAAATCACACTCTTTGACCTTGGCCCACTTCAGCTCATCTTCTTTTGTGCTCAACCGTTCTTGCAATTCTCTTACCGCTTTTGCGGACTCCTCAACACCTAGCTGAAGTTTTCTTGACCTTCTCCCATTATCTTCCTCAAATTCTTCGGAGTGCCTTGCCAACTCTTCTAGGTTCTTGGAGACTAATTCCACTTTGGTAGCAAGCTCCACTACTTGCTCCTTTAAACCATTGTTCAATGTTGAGAGGTCATGCAATTTCTTCTTCAACAGTCCATTCTCAACCTTGAGCAAATAAACCTCTAGTTTAAGCTTCGTGTTGTC